>JBBCBC010000010.1:34429508-34962602 GCA_037126765.1 Stenogyne calaminthoides | reverse complement strand
AGTATGGCCATTGTTTGACATAAAATTCTGTACGGTTACTCTAGTGACCTGTAAGTAATATGAGCCATTTGATTGCAGGGTCTGCATGCCCTTTCACAGGGGAAGATGACACGGGAAGCTTGGTTAGGTGTTGATGCTTCTGGGATTTCTAGTGTTGTAAGCCTTGGAAATAACGGCATTAAATTAAGACGGGATATGCTCCATCTCAGTCAAAGAAGCCAACACAAGTAACTCAATAACGTCCAACTGTTATTCAATATCAAAGCTTTGTAATTTTTATTCCCTTACCACCGATGACTTTCCCATTGATATTTTCTCTTACTTCTAAACCATTTGTTAACAGGATCAGGCTGGGTTTTGCTTACTAAAACCCTCAAGCATATTAGGACCCTTAGTATTAAAAGAATTTGCAATACTTTATAAGATGCCAAAAAATTAGTGAGTTGTTTGTTAAGTAAAGCTTATTAGGACTATTTGTATGATTTTTGAAAATAACTAACATGATGTTTTATAGATTATTCTATATCGTACTTATTACATTAGTTGTTATTGCTGTGTGTTTTTTGGCAGAAATAGATGTGCACATCCTGTTTCTTCTCGAATTATTCAACACCACAGTTGACGATGAATGAAATTGAACTGAAATATGGTATGAAAAGGTCTTTTCTCCCAGGAAGATGATATATCACTAGAAATGTTTTGTCCTTCTGTTGGACCTCTTTTGGTTGCGCTATTTTATCAAACCAAAACTTGCAATTTCTTAAATGATGGTATGTCATTTTTTTTTTTTTTTGGCACAAGTACAGTGTCTTTTTTGAATTTATATGGAATTATTTTTCTTGCTCACATAGCTGAATAAACAGGGTACTTGAATAATATTCGAATTTATTTTAGGATGAATTACGCCAACAGAAGGAGGAGGAAATGGATGATTACTGTTCACAGGTATGCTAGGTGATGTTTTCATGCCCCTTACATATTGTTGAAACCTTTTATGCAAGACATGCATATGAACAAATATTTCCTGACTTATGAGATAAAAAGTAGAAATATATGATTGCCAGCTTGTCACTAAATTCATGTCCTACCATTGAGTTTATACTATTATGGTGAAGAAGGAAGAAAATTTTTGGTTACAGTTGTTGCTGTGAATTGATTTGCCAGTGCTGCCTTTGTTTCTCAACCTCTAAAAAATAGATATCTCTTTCTTCCTGAGTATAATATTGAATTTGGAGTATCTAATCTTCTTTTTGTATAACGTCATCCAAATTATCTTTTGTAGAAACTTTTACTACATTAGAAGAGCTATTTATACTTAATTCTTCCCCTATTGGCCCTCAGTTGATTGGTCTTCCTGATAGGACTTTTTGAACTGTAGGATAAATAGTAAAATTTGTATACTATATTATCACTTCTCACACGCTCTAATCAGTTCATTAGAATGATGAGCATATCATAAAAGTTTAATTTCAAATATATATAGTGGCGAGTAAGACTAAGGTGGTCTAGGTTTGAACTTGATGTGTCCGCAAATGCACGGTAAAATTTTTTATATCTCAACCACTGGATGTTTGTCTGAAGATAAATATCCGAGGAACTTCTATGGTATCTGAAGAAGTCCAAAATTTTGGTCTTTTGGGGTGATGTTACTTATGTCTTCTCATGAATGTATCTAGATGACAGAGATCTGTATTTTGGAAAATAATTAAAGTGGTTTTTTGAGTGCTAAGTTTATAAACATATGACACCTAACACTACTCCCTCTTTAAGATCCCCTAAAGATTTCCACAAGATGCGTGATTCCAACATTCAGAAATTAAATTTTATCACTCTCCTCCATAAGCAGGTTCCTGTTCGCATTTGGTGTTCATGGTTCATGGCATTGGTCAAAGGCCAGAGAAGTCAAATTTGTGGATGATGTTGGATGTTTCAAGTAACAACAAATGTTTCCGAAAGACACCTGACTTCGCGATCAACGCAGCATTCAAAGAGTTCTTTACATCCCGTGCCAGGTTAGTACTATGCTTGTTAGTTTGCAAAACTATATTTCCTATTCTAGTTTACGCAACTAAAAATAATGTAATCATATGGTAAATAAATAATTGAATAGAAGATTTGGAGGCTAAATGTTAATTGGTTTTATGGATACAAACTTAGTGAAATAAGTGGTATTTTGTTGTATATATAAAACCAAGCTGCCTGCGAGCTATTAGGAGCTCAAACGATAAAATTATGTTCAGGATTGCTTGATAAGGCTTGTGAAATTAAACGACCGAGCTCAAGCTTTACAGTATTTGGCTCTGTTTGCCTGTTAGCAAGCGTATAAAATATATATTATTAAAAGTATATTATTTATTAAGAAAAATAGTTCGGTATCTTAATATATAATTTTTATACTTTTACCTATGATAAATATAGAAATATTTTTATTGAAGTTATTTGCTAGAATAAAAAAATCTTTTTAATTAAATATATGATACTTTTCGATATAGATTTTATTATGCAGATTTTTATTTCAACCCTGGTGTAATTTGGCTCCTGCTTAAGATTATTTTTTTTCTTTATCTTTGTCAGGAGGAAAGGCTTGACTCTCAGTGGTGAAGCTGCAGCAGTCGATAAAATTATTTTAGATGGTGTGCGGGGGCTGCGTACCATGTTGAGCGCAAATAGTTCATGATGTCTTTATATTACATGAGCCCCATCTATTGTCAGGACATCATTGATTCGGTAATTTAACTAATTGCTTTCAGATCATCCTCTGCTGGTCTTCCTCAATTTTTTTTGATGCCTCTAACTTGTTTTTAATATTAATTGAGCACTCAAATGCATTTTTGTAGTTTGGTCTTTTTTTTTTTGGGTATTATCATGAAAAGGAATTTTGAATTGAATTGCTTTCATGAACTATACCCAATTTCTGGTGAAGTGAAATACCTAAATGTATTATATCAACACTGTGGTTCATCAATTTGAGTAGTACTCATGTTATGTTCAGGTATCCATCCAACTTAACAAGTTATATCTGAAGTTTCTTAAGAGGAACCCTGTTATGATGGAAAGGTATGCAGCTACTTGAAATAGGAAGCATCTTATTTAATTCAGTGACGATTGAATATTTGAGCTAATGGGTTGAACTGAGTTTTTTCGTCACTAAATCTACTTTTCAGGTTTCCATATATGGTCACTCTTTGGGAAGTGTTCTGTCTTATGATATCCTTTGTCATCAAGAAAATTTGTATTCCCCTTCCCTATGGAATGGATGTACAAACAACAAAAAGAAACGGATCTGGATCGCTTCCTCCAAGGATCAATGAATCATCTAATTGCAACACCACCTTAGGTGTTCAAGATGAGAGCTCTGAGAATTCTGGGTTCGAGAGTGAAGAACATGTGGAAGTTTATAATCAATTGGGTCCTCCTGCTTTATCTGACTCCAGATGAATCAACTTTGTTGACACTGGCTACAGCAGCCAAACGATGCCTTTAGCATCTGTCGAAATTCAACTGAAACTCCAGCATTTCAGATAATAGAGAATACTATGAAAGTGAGATGAATGATTCTATGAAAAGTGAGATTATACCATGCAATGACAACCCAAGTGGTAAGGATGTTGCTGATGATGACAAAGATGAAATAATCAAATCACTTATACAGGAGGTGATTACTGATAACTTCTCTGTTACTGAATACCTTAATTTTTCTCACCAATGCCTTATCTCTCAGATTGATTTACTGAAATCGAAAAATCAAAGAATTTGAAGGTGACAGAGGTATGAATTATGTGACTCAAGATGGAAATCTGAGGCTGTATTATAAATGTTCGATTTAGAAAACTTTGAGTTTTAGTGGTAAACATTGTGTTTTTATTGTGACTATTACCAGTGACGCCAGAAAATGGATCGAACCCAGGAGTGTTCTTGAGCGCATAGATTCATCAAGTGTCATAACCCTTACAAATAAGATACAAAAATTAGAGTTCAAAGTAAGTTTTCCATTATTTTGGCTCTGTGATGTTGGTTTTAAGGGCTTGCTACATTTATTAAGTGAATATGTTTTGATTTTGTTATATGCTAATCAGAAATTGAGTGCCTATGCAATTAAAGTATTAAACTGATAAACAGACTGGTTTTTTATGCTGCAGTTCTTGGCAACACTTTAAAATGTCACATTGTCTACTGATTTATGCATATTTGTGGCAGAGGTTCTCAGATTAATATATTTGATTTTTGATGTCAGGTTGACACATTCTTTTTGTCGTGGGGGTCTCCCTATTGAGTGTTTTCCCTCCGTAATGTTCAGATTGGGATTGGTACGTTTAACTCTTTGCTTTAACTTCTATATTTGAAGTTTGTCAGATAACTTGGAATAGGATATATTGGGAAGATATTTATTATCACTGTGACTAAGTAAAGATTAGGTGATCAGTCATTAAAGTTCTTAGGTTTCCCATTTCACACAAATTATTTGACCTTGTACATGCCCTTTTTTGCTTATTCTCACATAATGTTGATCAATTCAATTTTGCTAGCATCTCTTAAAAATCTATTCTACATATAACTATTGGATATTCTTGAAACCACTTCACCCACAAAGTTGCATTAGAAGGGAAATTATGCAAGTTCTTTATTTTATTGTTGATTATGCAGACAGATATCTTCTGATATAATGGATGTGTTAAAATGTCCGACTTCCCTATTTGCATTTGAGTTGTGTACAATTCATCATGACGATTTATAAACTTTTACTAAAATATATTCTGCTTTCTTGGTTGGTAGGCAGAGGGAAAGATTATTGGGAAGAGGAAAATATTAATGAAGAAATGCCAACATGTCGTCAAATGTTTAATGTTTTTCATCCTTTCGATCCTGTTATGTATAGGTCAGATCTACATTTTTGATCCAATTTTCATGAATACATTCTTTTTTTTCTTCATAAAATTTCATCTATGCTAATACGCTTGTTTGTCATACAGAATAGAACCACTTGTCTGTAAAGAATATTTAGACAAACGCCCTGTTATTATTCCTTACTAACGAGGTGGGAAGCGCTCTATGTTGGATTTCAGGTAAGTTAGTGCAGACGTAAAAATACTAATATTGTGCTTAATCTTCATATGCTTTATGCTCAAACAATGTCATGCAGGAATTTAAAGAAGGATAGCTGCGCTGCTTCAAGCCTTTTTGTGGATCACTTGAGCACTGTCAGGTCAGTATCTCTGGATCTATTAATTTTGACTTTTCTGTTCCGCTTGATTTAGTCATTGTCAATTTTGTTTTCATGATTAGTTTATAAGTCCGTTTTCTCCTTACTGAATGTTCTCTTGTAACTTTGTTGGTTTAGAGAATAGCTTGGTAAATGTGTGTATATTGAGTGAAATAATACTGTCCATGTCTGTATAGTATAAATTCCTAGTGTAGATCCTTTTATGTGACTTATTTGGGATGTGGAAATAAGTTGGTTTCTAGAATATTTCGTTTGCAAGTGCATCATAATATTATAATTGCTACTGTAATCTCCTTTTTGAATAGGTTAAAGTGCTCACAATCTGTGAATCGAGAAGCAATGATGATGATGCTGGTAAACATTCTCTTTCTTTTTCTTCCGGTTCATATCAGAAGTGTTTATTCAATGAGCATATATAATTTGTTTTGTTGCCGATCTGCTGCAGAGGAATCCAGAAATACACCAGAAAAGAAGAGAGAACGTATGGCTCTATTATGATGAAGACACTAACAGGATCTGTAGATGGACGGATTGATCATGTATTACAAGCATTGTTTTTTCCTTCTTCCCGAAGTTTTCACTTTTTAGCACACTTTTATAAACTTTTTGCCACTTCATTGGTAAAGCATGAGGGCAAAATTAAAAGAAAAAATCAAGTGTGAGCAAAGAAGAAAAATATTGGGGACAATAGTTAATAGAAATATAGGGGCAAAAAGATACTACAATAAGATTTAAAGTGATAGCCGATTTTTGATCGAGTAGATTGTAGTTCTATATATGTTATTACTAAAACAGATGATTTTTTTGGGTAAAAGTAATGACATGAGATGTAATTTTGAAATGTTGTGATGGGTCATTTTTAAAAGGAAAATAACTTTGGGACGGAGGGAGAACTTAAGCGGTGGGGTCAAGAGCAGAAATTAAAGTATAGGGAGAGACATCATAAGTCAAGGCAAGATTGATATTTATCTGTATTGCAGGATAAAACTTTCCGACATCCTTACGTATCAGCTATCGGGCACATACGTAAGTAGGATATTTGATTAAAATCTCATTTGATATGTGAGAAATGACTACAACTGAAAAGCATATTGATTATGGTTTATCAACAGAAATTACTGGAGAGATCCTGATACGGCTCTTTTTTCATATTGAAATGACTTGTATCGGGATGTATCGAGCAATCAGAAAGCAACGTGAAAGATGATGATCATAATAAATGGTCCGATCCTAGGGTGATTGATGACTTAACAACTTCTTTAACCTTTTGCTCACAGCGCCTGCTAAACATTTCGCATATACAGCCAAGAAAGTGATGATGGATGGTCGATGAGATGAGATTTTTTCGTAACAGTTAGTCTGACCTTTGAATTCTACCATATGGTTAAAGAGAAAGTTTACGTGTTTTTTAGGGTGAAATGTATGTGTCACATAGATACTACACGTGGTGTACATAAGTGTGGGCACGGGTGTTTGTTGTACAAATAGATGATATATATTACACTACTATGGGTTAATAGATTGGTGAATGTATAGATTGTGTATATACATTGACTTCTTCTTCCTGAATATGTACATTAAAACAATATGTTATGTTAGTTCCTTGGAAATGCTCTTTTGTAAAATATATGCCTGCATTTACTGTTGGTTACATATGTCACATTGTTTTTTTTGTTTTTGAATGTCATTAAAATTGATGAGAATGATCAGTCACCCAAAATATTAGTTGAGATGTTTTCATACATGACACACATTAACCGATTTTTTTCTAATAGGACGATAACATCTCCTCTCCCTTTTCCGAATTGTAATTAAAAAATGATAAATTTAATAAGGAGGAGTAGGTCAGTGCCTAAATAGGCTTCATTGGAAGACCTGTACATACGTATTAGACTAAAGTTCGACCGTATTTGCCAGAGTTTTTTAGTGGGCCCAAGGACCAAGTTTTTTTTAATAAATGAGTCGTATTGAAAAGCTCAGATAAAACTTTTTTAAGTTTTATTTCACTTTGAATAAAAAAAAAATTTTCTAAAAGATTATTAAGATTTTGATATAAAGATTGGTTTAATTTTGTTCTAGTTTTAGCGAGATTTAAAATTTATTGATGATTGCTTATTTAATTATATATTATCTTATATTAGTATTATTAATTATATAATTATGTTAGTATAAAATAATTAAGGGATATATAAGTATTTTTTTATTGAATATTATATATTTAAAATGGTCGTCGTATTGAGTTTAAAAGATCTAAACCAGACCTATACAAATAAATAGGGTTTAAAAAGTCCAACCTTAGCTTATTTGCTAAAAAAAGATCGAAATTGGAATTACCAGCCTTTTAAGAGCTTCCGGTCGTAGGCTCCTGTTCACACCCCTAGGTTTGATACTATTAGCCGTAATAATAATTGCAGTTTTGTCTTAAAAAAAAAATTGTAGTTAATTGGTTGTCTGAAAATATTAAATATCTTGTGTTTTTAGGATTTTGGGTGTCCTCTTTATAAGCAGGTAGCGTAGGCAGTGGTCTGTCCGTCGTTAGCGTCTGTTGGTTTTAATTATTCTTGGTTGACAAGTAAGCTGTAATGGGTAATTCTGGCAACAAGAGGGGAGGATGATGTAGCAAGCGGAAGCATTATGATGTATAAACGTGTATTATGCAGCACGCTGAAGGAAGCAAACGCCAGATATCCGCCGATTCTGTAATACCCGGACAATATCAAACGCGATTCACGCTTAATTCCGCTGATTCATGAAATCAAATAACTAATAAATAAAGAATCTGAATTCATGAGTCAAACATGAATTAATTAATAGACGAGTTTGAAACTTGTTCATGAATGCTAATGCATTCTCATCTCCATGAGAGGCAATTGAAAAGAAGTGTAAGAAGCAAGAGGTAGAGGTGAAGGCTGAGAAGAAGATGATGAAAGTAGCTCACTGTCAGAGACATCCTGGAAAACAAAAAGGCGTTTTCATGGAAGCAGACCAAGATTGTGTTGTTGGTAAGTTTGCCAGATATCGGAGACCAATGATTCAGTGGCATGGGTGTTCGATTCTGGCAACATTTGAGGGCCATGTTTATGAATTTTTGACACACTGATGGATGAGATCCCATATCATACCCAAACGATACGCATTGTTAACCTGCTGCTTGCAGATTGGCAAGTATTTTTAAGTTCAATATATATAGCAACAAATCTGTAATTTGCAAGAAAACGTAAATAATTAAGGCAATGTTTGTTTTGGCCTTTTGGGGGCTATCGTGGTTTTGAAAATCGGTTTATGAGATCTATGGGTATTTGTTTTGTTCAAGCTTGGTACATCCAGCTTGAGGTTTGCCAAGAAAAATATGTTTGTTTGTAGGATTATACAAGCCAAATTTCAAAATCGACCAAAATCCTAATCTATAATACCAACACTCTCTTTACATTTTCTCTCATACTTTTTTTTTTCTTCCCAATAACGCATTAATTTATTTTTTCATAATATATTAATCTTATCATCACTTGCTACCCTATTACATCTTCAACAAAAAAACATATACAAAAAATTCAAACTCACATTTTTATTATTCATGAATTTCCCAATCAGGATTTTCCCCTATCCCCTTCAGCCTAAACAAACATACTTACATCATTATTTTGAAATCCCGAAGGAATAAGGCCAAGGTGTTTATTTTGGGACTTTAAGTATGCTACTAACTTTTATGAGAAGGTCCTTGAACTCTGGAACCGGAGCTAGCTTAGATAGCCCAAAATCGGCAACCTTTGCAAATCTAGAGTCAGCAATATGTTTGTGGCCCTGATATCCCAATGAAATATTGGAGGATTAGCTTCGTATGAAGGTACAAAGATTCCTCTGGCTGAACCCAATGTGATTTTATCCTCATAGCAAAAGTCATCGGCAATTTAGTCGGAGCAATTCAGAATGCATGAAAGGAATGAAATCGTACATTTTGCTAACATGAAAGTAGCCAGCATTGAGTGTTCCCAGTCCAATTTGAAGCGCATGGATCCCTCTTGTTCCAACGGGCAAGATTTTATATGGATCGCCCTAACTTTTTGGATGGTTCGCAATGCTTTCACTGCACACACCAGCAAAATTTAATCATGATTCAAACAGAAAAAAAAAATCCAAAAGAACAATAAGACGGATACTAGACAAAGATAAATTGTTTTTTTACTCCATTACAAGAAATATTTAATGCTAAAAATGTGGTAATCTAAACTATAAAAACTTCAAATAAGCATATGGCTATTGCAATGAAGATGCTAGGCATGATTACAGCCTTCATTCGGATCAGCACCAATAAGAAACAAGCACCAGCATAAACAAATAAGTAAGCTCATTCTAAGCTTTGACGGTTAGCTGCTGCATATCATGAATCACCATTTCAAGATTGTCAAGAGTCTCCCACCTGAAACAATTATAACAGGAATCAAAACTTAGAACCCAATTACTGGGCTGTTTACCATCAAGTACCTAAAACCATAAAAGTTCTATCTTTTATAATGCGCCTTAGCTGCTTTATATACCAAAGAAATGTTCTAAATAAAAGTTCAACTCTCATCAATAGCTGCAGATATACACTAGTATTTAAGTTGATGAACTTTTTACTCTGGTCTCTAGACCTGCTAACAAAGATGTCTTAAAAAAACAAATGGACTAGGTTACAATGAATTGGAGGTAGCTAATCCATCTCTGGACAGGCTGTTACATTATCAGAATCAATAAGGACTTTCCACAAGCATTCACTGAACTGAGCCAGTCTACACTTTGCCTCACTAGCTGATACATGTATTGCAGCAAAAATGAAACTAAGGTTAAGTTTGTTAGTGGCTGGGGAACTTTGTATTGTAAAAATTTACTTTCATATGTCTAGTGGATAATTTGTTAAATTGCATGATATAACGAGATATATTGGGAATTTGATTACTTACTCTGCTGACCACAAATATGCTCAATCCACTTGATTCAAGTAATAAAGCGTAATCATGAATAGTTTTTGTCTCAGTGAGCAATCTGAATAAAGGAACAAAATGATACATAACGCTTGTAAATATTAAACTGATCTGTTGCTTCAACTATTTTAAGGTTGACCTACAACTCTTCAGCATAGATAAGAAACAAGGAATTGCACCAACTTAGATCTCTGCTGCACTAATCTTTTCTTCCTTGTCTTCCTCACTGCTATCACCATTTGAGCCCAATAATAGGTCCGATTCTTCTTCTTTCATCCTACTCACTACGTAGCGAGAGAAAGAAAATCTACTGAAGCATTCCTTTGTAATTCCATACCAGCATTGAAATGTAATCCTGAGGTGAAACAAGGTCTTGTTCTTCTAAACATTTGGCGCTGTTTTTCGAGAGTTTTTGAGTACTAAGCCTTATGTATTCAAGCAATGCTTTCATGATCTGGCCTCCACCCTAATGGAAATGGGGAATAGTCGGGTTTCAGGCACTAAAGACATCCGGTATACTGGAGCCCATCAATTGATTCCACGAGACCCATTCTCAACAAATTATGATACTTGGCCACTGCCCTTTTTTTTTCCTTAAGAGGACGACTCAAATTCCCAGCCCCAATCTTGTAAACCTTGCTCTAGACCTCAGCTTGTATTTTTGCAGCATAGAGCTTAGCAAGCTTAACCTCAAAATGATGTAAGAACAAAAATTAACTATCTTCTTCCTGTTGTCTGCATATCTGTACCAATCAACTATTGTTGACAATAATTTGTCTATTTGAGCATTTGTGTGGGCCTGAGTAGCATGAAACATTCTGAAACAAGGTTGTGGATCTGGATCTCTGTCCCCTTCAGAAAGTTCAGCTTCCTAAACTGTCTAATGCATTGCTTTAAGCTGGCTGTAACTGATAACAATGTCCCCACACCCTTTTCACTAATGATTTTTCCAATTGTAGCAGTGTATCTCAGTGTAGGATACACAACCCTTCTGCATAACAAATGATCAAGAAACATAATGCCCTTTAGTTATATGTTCATGGGGGGAGGCTTTCATTATCCAATTTCAGCATATACTTCTGGTCACAAAACTCTATCAACTGTTTTCAGAGTTGCTGCATTGCTCTAGGCCCTCTAACTCCAATCAAAATGTGACCACCGTAACGTATGTAGCTCGATTTTCCTTGTCTTATCTGGACCACTAGTAGGGACAAATTCAGGCCATGATGTATTTCCTTGATCTGCATCCCCTGAGGATTGTTCCATATTATATCACTTGTAGATGGCTTATAAAATTTTTAATTTTATCTTCCATCCAACCATCTAATTCATCGAGGCACACATTAGCCAAGAGAGGACTAAGGATTCCACAATGACCCCATGAGGGACGATCTCAGCCTCCTCTGGTGCGGGTTAAAAAACGCTTTCCAACCAATATGGATCAGGGCTTTGGTTCTTCTTCTGCCAAAACTCTTTCTTCTGGTACTTTTTTCGCTTTTTTTTTCTTTTACATCAACCTACTGCGACAACTGGTGTTGTTAAAGCAGACTTTATCAAATCAATCACCTTCTTGTCCCTAAACATCCCTCATCAAAGCACCAATCACCATTCCAACCTTCATTCCATCAAGAACTGTACTCATATCTCCCTTTAATATACCACAAATACCCAGCAAAACTCCTCCTTATCACCCTCAACACCGTGAGTGAGCATTCCTTCCCGCCTAAATGCAAATGACTTTCATGAAAAACTTTGCCTCATAAACCGCCCAGTACCATCAACAAGGCCTCCTGAACAATCCTATCTTGAAAAAGGTGAAGGCTGAGTAGTAGTCAGAATCGCCCTAATTTTGCTCTTCGACAGTGATTCATATTCAGTCTTGTCCTTCGGGACTTAATGAAAAACTCTAACCTAGCTCCCCATTTAAAATTACCATCAAGAACCGCATTCAAGTGCCAACAAGTCCTCGAGAGCTGAACGGGTGACAGAGCTACGGGCATGTACGCCCCATTTCATCAGCACACACCTTCTGGTATGCCAATACCCACAGCTCAAATCTCCTCAAGTAAGCAGTCAAATTACTAACAGTTCTATCGGGCTCATGAAGTTTTCTATCCACATCTGGGAGCAAACGGCACACCATCCTCCTTCATCAGGGTGGCCGGGTCATTCGGTCAGGAGCTCGCCTTTGTGAACGATAAGTGCTGTACATGAGTGTTCTAATAGGTAAAACTCCATCTCTATAACTTGGATGAACGGTATTATTCGCTTGAGAGTGAAGTAATATGCTTGAGTGCTGCAATGAAACTGTCGATCTGCTTCCTGAGTGCTTTATAGCTCCACAAGCCAACAGCTCCTCGATGCATTCAAGTGTTTTACCAACCCACTGAAAAAGAAGGAGAAGAAACAATCTGATTTTCAATCAATCGACCATAGCACAAAAAGGGAAGCTATAATCTATCTATCTATACCTATCTAATAACAAAATATTCATTTTTATAAACTTCTGGTATTACTTATCATAAAAAACTGCTATCAGAAGGTATAAAACTTCAGAAAATATGTATATATGTAAGATTATGATGAAAATAAATTACGGAATCCAAAAAGTTGTATGAACAGTAAGTTAAACTTTTGGAATTGAGCTATCCAAAACTCTTCAGTAAATTCCCAAGGCCAGTACATTCACATCCGAAACTACCATACCAAATTACAATTAAAATCCTTCAACTAGCAAATAGAATAAATTCTTCAAAAAAACACGTACAAGTGCAACAACAACAAAACTCACTGAGCAGCAAAATAAAGCTAAAGATATTAAAAGAGGTTTCAAATCTGAATTTGCGAGCAGACCTGAGCAGAGAGACAACTGCTAATGCTGAGAGAGGGGCAGCCACCACCGTGGGTGGGGTGTTGGGGACTGAAGAACCGGCTATAGGTAGTAATTGTGAAAAACAATTAGTGGTTATTTTATCGATTTTTTTAGGTATTAAGGTTTTTTTAGTCGGTAATTTCGCATCGTTTTAAAATTGGTTTTGATTGAATTGATTATTTTATTTTTTTTATCCAATAAAATTTAAAATTTTTAAGATTGATAATTTAATACATACAATCAATCAAGAGAATCATCATGCCAGAATTATTTTATTTTTCCTCTAATTTCAAAAAGTGATATTTGATCTTTTTTTTAAAAAATAATCTTGCAAATTGGTTGAAAATTGATTATTTTTTTTGAGTCGGGTTTAAAAATAATTTATGTATTAAAAGACAAAGTGAATTGGATCGATTTATCAATCTTAATTGATCTAAAAATCAAAAAATACATAAAATCACTTTTCCTCTAAAAAAATACTTAAAAAAATCTCCACAAAAAATTATTGTGATTTAAAAAATCTATGGCATTTCAAACGCCAAAACTAAAGAAAAAATAACAAAATAATTACACGCGCTATTATACTGCTTTTTACCATTGAAAGAGATTAAATGATTAATTTTAAAAAAAATTGTTAATTTATAGGACTAAAATTAAAAAAACAAAATAATCGTAACAATTTTAAAACGAAACAAAAGACGAAAACAAAGTTATTTGACTATAAAAAATTTAATCCAAAATTTTCATTATGCAATTAATTATCGTTAGGGTTTGAAACACTTTAAATATCTTTAGAAGACTTATTTTCAAAAGCTATGCAGATAAAACTTTAAAAATAAGTCATTTTTAAATCTGCTTTTAAGTTGCTTCAAAAAACGCCTTTTTAAAATAAACAATATTTTTTTTTTCAAAAAGAAATTAAACTGATTAGTACGAGGCCCATCAATTAGATGGAATTAAAACTCAGGGCCCATCGAAAGAGTGGGAAAGCCCACAAGAGTATTTAAAATGCAATACTTGGATGGAAAATCCACTTTCTTTAATTTTTCTACACCTTTTGTAATTTGCTTTTTAAATATTTTGTTCTTCGACTGTATCTTATGGTCAAAAACTCGTGAATAAAAAAAAATCTTGCCTGACAAAAAAAAAAAAAAAAAAAATATAATTAAGCTTAAAAAGAATTCAAGTTTGAAGCAACATGCACAATCTTCGTGATATTCAAATTCACGCCAAACCTAAGCTCTCTCTCTACATTGTATTTTATGGATCGTTAATCTAAGAGAATGTACATTTTGAATGGATATGATTCTACTCATATGAACGCTTATTTCAAAATAGAATAATGTAATCCTGTCCTAACTCCCGCCTTGGGATGTACTCCAGTCCAAAAATTATATTAGAGTACTAATAGGTCCAAAAACCACGTTAGAAAGACCCATTATACCCTCTCCCCTATTTATCAACCCCCACATCTAATATCTATCATTTCTTCCACTCTCTCTTAAAAAAAAAATGTCTCTCTCCTCCTAAAAAATAGTCGTCGTCAGAAGACACACCACCACCATCGAGTCGACACCACCATCGACAACATCGACCATCGATCTCGACGCTACACCACCATGGTGGCGCCCGATCGAAACCGTGTTTTAAGATTTGTAATTTAACTACGGCGATGGCGATAATAAAATCGGCGATATACAAGATGGCGGCGATTCAGATGTTTATGACGCTGGCGGCGGGGTAAGATATCGGTATGGGAGGCAAAGAACGCCGAAGATTTATGTCGCTAAGGCCGTCGTAGTCTTCTCATCTTTACTTTTGCATGTAATACCCACTCATCGTGCGCTTTTTTCTTCGATTTCGAGCTTCGAGAGACGGGTTGGTGCTATTTTACTAAAATTTATAATCAAGTGGGGAAATTAGGTGCCTTGATCTATTCGAGGTGAATTTAAATACATATTTAAATTAATCAATTAATTACCAACATGAATTAATTCTAAACCAATTCAACATAATAATTAATAAGCAAATAAACATCACGCTGCAGACATGTATTTCACGAAAAACC
The DNA here is from genome assembly GCA_037126765.1 of Stenogyne calaminthoides. Taxonomy (NCBI): domain Eukaryota; kingdom Viridiplantae; phylum Streptophyta; class Magnoliopsida; order Lamiales; family Lamiaceae; genus Stenogyne; species Stenogyne calaminthoides. Next base: position 34,947,480 of record JBBCBC010000010.1, on the reverse strand, counting down.
TAAGCATGCTAATCTAGAATTACGAAATACTAACCTCCCGTAGAGACAAATCAATTTTAGACGATGGATCAACCCAAAAGTACCTTCTCAAATATGTCTCACGTCCACCTAACGAATCCTGTGGAGGATTATCAACTAACGATTTTAATCTAAAGGAGAAAATAAAATATTCGCCACCACCTTTGTAGATTTCTAATTTTTCCAACACATTAATTGACTTGGGATGAAAAAATTCATCCCCTATTTATAATACTAGGTGGTCTAAAATTTGACCTAGGAATAAGATGGGAAAATCTTTTTCTTGATTCCAAGAAATCTTGAATATATCTAATATATTCTTTTTCATATTTAAAATATTCCACAAAAATCTCACCTCTTAATATTATGAATTTTCAAAAACAACTAGTTAGGAAAGAAATAGATCTTTGACTTTTTCTTGATTTTATTTAGATAAACTTCAGATTCCAAGAATACATATTCCATAAAATCTTTCCAAGAAAAAATCAAGAAAATCTTTTCTCTTCCTATCCATTATTTTCGAAAATTCACAGGAAAAATAAGGCAAAATATTTTTTCTCCTTTTCATTAATTGGACTTTAGTTTGGGCTATTTGAGGGACCTTTAGGAGAATTAAGATTGACCTCCAATGGGCTATGAAGCTTTTAATATTTAGCCAAAATATTATTCATGCCCATTAATATTAATTTACTCCATTATAAAATTAATATCAAACTATCCATCTTAACCCACATTACGACTTTCACAATAATATGGCTCCCCGTTATTATTTTCCGTGTTTAAGATTATCTTAGTCCATTAATTAATTAAGCCACCCAATGTACTTTATATTAATTAATATCTTTGTCCTGGGAGTAATGACAAATAACATTATTATCCATACCTAAAATAAATTTCCACTTGCAAGATTTGATATGATAAAGATTCTCGAGCCCACCAAGGAACAAATCAAGTTAGTCGATTTCTTGTAACGCTGATTCTCCTCCTCGATAAAATCTTAGCAATCATCATGTAATTAATAATATTGCCCAAGATACAAGGTATCAAATCGCAATGATTCTTCTTCCCATCATAAGTCAAAGCAATAGTTATTAATTTCACACGATCCTATTTAAGGAAATCCGAGATTAAGAAATAACGCACCACCGAGGTCTAATTTTGTATATTCAAGATCAATAATTTATCCTCCTCAGAGGTCTTTTTTCAAAGATCATAATGCATTAGTGTAATCCCTTGTCAAGACAAGTCAATATGAGCCTTACACTTCAACCTTTCATGACGGGTTGTTCATATCCATCTGGTTGTGGAATTTGTACTTAGTCACGGCAGAACCGTAATTTGATCTTCCGTGATCCGTATCACCAAATTAACTACAACGTAATAATCGATCGAATTATCTAACGGTATGCAATAAATATAAACATTCATTCATATTTAATACAACATGTGATAAATAATCTATTTCAAAAAATAAATAAGAAATTCATTGTTATATTAAAGTAAAAGCATACTTTTTAAGATAATCCCAACAATCTCCCACTTATACTCAAAGTCTGCTTTTAAGATACTACAACATGTCTTCAGGTTCTACGTGACATCTAATGTCACCCCATTACCTAACCTAATAATATTTCTCCCACTTATACCAAAGTGATTGACAATGCTTCGACACCCATTCCTTCCACATGTCTCTCGATCGTACTCGGAGGCACTTTTGTGAATGGATCTCGCTATGTTGTCTTCGCACGCAATCTTTGCCACCTTTATGTCTCCTCTTAATGATTTCTCGATAAGATGGTATTTTTTTCTATGTGTTTGTATGGCCTTTATGGGCTCTTGCCCCTGAAGTTCAGAATCGCTTCCCATATCACAAAGAAACCGTGATCGCACTGGCAAATTCGTAACGACGCTAAGTCCACCAGTTTCGAGCTAAACTCATTTTTCGCCGCTCACAAAGTTACAGCCTACATATTCGCTTCCATGGTAGAATCGGGCGATGCATTTTCGCTTAACGCTTCCAAGTCATGGCTCATTCCTCATGCAAACACACTACCCGAGGTCAATTTTCCGAGTCTATGTCCATTGAAATCTGAAATCCGTAACCGGGGGGATTAGATCGTCTGATTGATAAACCAACATTATGTCCCGTGTCCTCTTCGATATTTATAATGTTCTAACCGCAATTCAATGCTCTTTTCCTGTGGTTACTTTGATATCTTGCCACCATTCCTACGACGGCCAGATATCCCGTCCTGCCAACACGCCAGACATGAGATTTCCTACGTACCGGCATATGGGGATGCCCTTCATGTCATCTATTTCTTTTTTTTTCGGGACACATTTCCTCGATAGATGGATCCGCGGTCTCGAAGGTACAAAATCTTTCGAATCTTGATGTCAATCGCTCAAGACGGGTCTATGTACGAATCTTCTTAAAGCCCGATCATCTTTTTTCTTGTGATCTCGAAAGATCTTGATCCCTGTGGATGGACCGGCTTCTTCCAAGTCCTTCATATCAAACTATTTTTGACAACCATGCCTGCTTACGCTCCCGACAACATCTTTTACATCGCTCCCAATGAGCAATGTCGCTCACGATAGTACCAAGAATACCAAGGCGCTCTCCACATGCTTTTTATACATATAATAATTTTCAAACCTGCTTTGATCAAAACCGAGAATTTTATAACTTGATCAAAACATCGATTCCAAGCACTTGGATGCTTGCTTTTAGCCCGAAAATGGAATTCTTCAAATTTGCAAACCAGATGTTTCGCCTTTTTCAATGAAGTTTTTCGTTGTTGCATATAGATTTCTTCGGTCAAGACTTCCTTTGAGGAAAGTCAGATTGACATCCATTTGCCAGATCTCAAAATCTAGGTGTGCAAAGAATCAACAAGAGAATTCGGATGGACTTGAGCATGGCTACTTTACGAAAAAGGTTTCGCATACGGCCCTTCTTTCTTCGAAAGTGTACCCTTTTGCCACGAGTCTTTGCTTTTAAAGGTTTCAACCTTCCGTCCGGCCCCCCTTTTTCTTGTATACCCACTTGCATCCAATGGGTTTTACCCCATTAAGTGGTTCGACTAGCTCCCATACTTTATTGTGATCCATTGAACCCATCTCTTGCCCATTGTTGTTTGCCAAGATGTCGTGATCCTTGTCCTCCGGATCGCCTCATAACAGGACCATGGATCCGATTCTTCTCCCGAGATCAAGTTCGAGGACTCTCAAATCCCTAAGAATCACTGGTTGTTTTAACAACCCTACCACTACGACGAGGCTCCTGCCAGGTAGGTGCTGACGCTGTGGTATGTCTTTTTGTACAAATGGCAATCGAGTGGGTCCCTTAAGTTCTTCCAAGGTAATCTTGCTTTAGGCTTTTTATCGCTCATATAGTTTCTTCCAAAAATCTAAAGTGTACAATCGACACGACCTTTTGATCTTCGACCATAGAAACATACATCCCTTCATTCCATCGGGATTTTCTATAAATAACCTTAATTCCGAACGCATCCAATTTCCCCGCTCCCTATCCAACATGTATGCCGGACACCCCCTGATCCTCATGTATCCTAAATCGGGCTTGCATTGGCCACAATTCCCTAGAGATTTTGGAACCGATTGATGGCACTAAGTTCGTAATGTAAGTTGTTGTTTGTAAGGCGAACCCCCAAAATGATTTTGGTAAATCCGCATAACTCATCATTGATCTTACCATTTCTAGAAGGTTCTGCTTTCTTCGCTCGCAACCCCGCTTTTGTTGAGGGGTACGGAGTAAATAACCGATGCAATCCTTCATCCGATGTAGTTCAAGAATTCATCGCCGAGGTATTCGCTTCCACGACGATCGAGAAACTTGATACTTTTTTCCTTATGATTCTTCGCTTGAGCCTTAAATTCTTTGAATTTATCAAAGGTCTCAGATTTATGCTTCATTAGGAAAACGCATCTACATAAATGTGAGTAATCATCGATAAATGTAACGTAAATACTCAGTGAGCCAATTTCTTTTGATTTGCATTGACCACATACATCGGTGGAACGATCTCCAACACTTCTTTAGCTCCTAAGCCCCTCGCTCCAAATGCCCTCTTGGTCATCTTACCCCTCCAAACATGATTCGCAGTTGAAATGGTTCAATCGCAGGACTCCAATGAACCATCTTCGACCAACCTTTGAATCCTTTTTTGATTAATATGACATAATCTTAGGTGCCAAAAGAAGTGTCTCGCTCACGCCGGGTTTAACATTTTTTTTTTTACTTGAAATAGTAGATGTGTTATAGATGCATTCTCGGAGTGTGTGTGATGTGCACCATTAATAATATAGAGATTGTTCCGTAAAGTTCCATGACAGATAACCACATCTTTACGCATAACAAGAATATGTTTAAAACGAACATAATATCCATATCGCTGAAATAGTTTTGAAAATGTAAACGAGGTATTTTAAAACAGAACATAAAAAGATCTCTTAAAATTAAACTCTTTGTCTTCAAAAGACAATTGCACGCCTCCCATCGCTTTAGAATACACTCAGAAGCATCGCCAACGGATGAGGATCTCACTTCCACTAAGTTGTCGGTCCGCTGAACACGCCAAGTAAACATGATTAGTGGACCCCTGATCCATTTCCCCATAATGGATAAAGATACGCCGCTAAACAATTTTCAACAACTAGTCCGAGAATTACCTTTCTTTCCCGCCCTTTGGGGTTGAACAGTCCGACCTCCAATGTCCTTTTGCGCTTAAAACACTTCCTCTTTTGATTTTTCTTGACACCACCAAAGATTCCTCATCTTTTGTTTTGGTTATATCCCAACAATCTTACCATCGCCCTCGGCAACAACTTGAGTTTGATTGCTTATGGCTTTTGGTTCTTCTTCTTCTTCGCTTTCCCTTTGGCCTAGAAAAAATGAAGACGGACTATTCATTGGCAAAACTTGAGTTTGGTGCCCCATCAATCTCCGCTCAATTAAAGCTTGCAAAGAAATCGCCAATGAGGCCAAAATGCTCAAAAAATTTTTGGGCAGAGTGGAGTACCAAATCGATCTGGTCTCTAGATCATAATTTGCACCCATAAACCTCAAGTTTGTTCAGAGATGGGCCATCAATTTTGAGGATCGAATCTCTTACGGGTTTTTCTCCACCTATTTTCAAATAAAAACATCTCTCGAGGTGATCCGACGAGCCCCACGCTTTTTGACTTGTCACCGGCTCATTTGATTTTGGGCGTGTCAAGAATCCACTTGTGCCTTTTGTGCGCTTAGGACAATCATAACTTTTCATTTCCAATCAACATAGTTTCCATACTATTCTATTGACTTTAAGTATATTAACAAAGTGAATTAAAAGGTTGAATACGTCGAATCGAATAAACACACATCTTGTGCCAATATCCTGATCGACACAAAAATTATCACATAATTCATCACATGATTCATATTGAAATCTAAAAAAATATAAACATGTATTAGCCAACATCTCAAAATAGTTTTAAATGAGCCTCTTTAGGGTCATCATTTAAATCATATTTAAGCAGTCACAAATAAGAACAATTATAAACCTTTAATTAAAAAAAATTAATAATAATGGGTTCACCACTTTACCAATATTAAATCGACAGGGACTTCTAAAGATATGCATATCAATTTTATACCTAAGTAATAACCATGATTAAATACAGAATTACTACTTCGCTTTTGATCGAGCCTCTCGTGGAGGGTCATCGCCGCCACTAATAATAATTCACAATCATCCTTTTGAGAATTTATTCACGGAAAAAGCTTTTTGGCCATCCCTGGGAAACTTTTTCCAAAAGATTTCACAAATAAATAAATCATGGAGGTCAAAATTAATTTGATTCAAAAACCAAATTAATTATTTTAAAACATACTTAGTAATTTTTAAATTTGAGATTTTTTTACTGAGCAATTTTCACGCAAACACATTTAAACAAATTAAATAAAGATAAGAAAATACAATAATAATCAATCAAAGCGTAAAATAAACATATTGGGAACAAATTATCCAATCATTATGGTTTGATTTTTCGCTTGATTTTCAAGAAACGCTATCTTCAATTTCTCTCACTAACGCCTCAAAAATCACATCTCGCAGACCATCACCATGGGTCGGGTGCACGCCAGACCTAACCCGACCGGTCGATCATCATACAAGGCCAGCCATACCACACAAGACGTCGCTTTAGACGAGAAAGTTCTCTGGTTCCGGCAAGATTTTCGACAGGCGCAGGTTCAAGACGAGTTTGAAAGTTCGCACGCGCCTGCCTTCGCCTCATCCACGCCAGATCTGGCCTCAAGGCCGTTCCGCACCGCGCTGCCCCGCACGTTCTCCTTCCTTGCCACCAGGTCCGCCCGGACGGTACCACGGCCTCCCCAGGCCGTCGCGCCCGCCGGCAAAAGCGTGCCCGCCCAATACCACGCCTGCAGATGCGATAAACCACAAGCGTCGCAGGTTCCCTTGCACGTTTCACAAGGATGTACGCACTACCCGATTCCGGATCCATTTTTAATTAATTTTCCATCTTTTCGCTTCGATTATGTTGTAATTTATTTTACAAAATAAATAAACCTAAATCTAGACTAGTCTGGTTACATTGAACAAATCAAATAAATTTAATCTACTTCGTGTGGATTTTCACAGAAAAAAACAAATTAACGAGTAGAATTAAAACCATTCATACGCATGAAATAAATAAACACATTAAATACCATAACAATTGATACCCGCAAAATGCATCAAATCAATTCTACTATCTATTTTAAATACGTAGTTCGAAAACCCAGGCTCGAAACTTTAGTTTGTTGGGAAATTAGGGTGCCCGGATCTATTCGAGGTGAATTTAAATATATATTTAAATTAATTAATTAATTACTAACATGAATTAATTCTAAACCAATTCAACATAATAATTAATAAGCAAATAAACATCATATGCGTACATGTATTTCACGAAAAACCTAAGATGCGAATTTAGGAATACGTGAATACTAACCTTTCGTAGACAACCGCGAGACGATGGATCAACCCAAAGTACCTTCTCAAATATGTCCCACATCCACGAATGTAATCCGTGGAGGATTGTCAATCTAACGATTTTAATCTAAAGGAGAAAATAAAATATTCGCCACCACCTTTTGTGGATTTCTAATTTTTCCAACACACGAATTGACAGGGGGATGAAAAATTCATCCCCATTTATAATACTAGGTGGTGGTCAGTAATTTGACCTAGAATAAGATGGAAATTTTTTTCGATTCCAAGGAATCTTGAATATATCTAATATATTCTTTTCATATTTAAAATATTCCACAAAAAATCTCACCTCTTAATATTAAGGGAATTTTCAAAAAAACAACTAGTTAGGAAAGAAATAGATCTTTTGATTTTTCTTGATTTTATGATAAACTTGTATTCTAAAGAATACATATTCCATAAAAATCTTTCCAAGAAAATCTTTTTTCTCCTCCTATCCATTATTTTTTCGAAAATTCATGAGGAAAAAATAAGGCAAAATATTTTCTTTTCCTTTTCATTAATTGACTTTAGTTTGGGCTATTTGAGGGGCCTTTATGAGAATTCAAGATTGACCTCCAATGGGCTATGCAACTTTAATATTTAGCCAAAATATTATTCAGTTCTCATTAATATTAATTTACTCCACTATAAAATTAATATTGAACTATCCATCTTAACCCACATTACGATTTCACAATAATATGGTTCCCGGTCATTATTTCGCGTTTAAGATTATCTTAGTCCATTAATTAATTAAGCCACTGAACAGACTTTATATTAATTAATATTTTTGTCCTTGGAGTAAAGACAGCTCAACATTATTATCCATACCAGAAATAAATTTCCACTTGCAAGATTTGGTATGATAAAGATTCTGAGCCCACCAAGGGACAAATCAAGTAAGTCGTACTTGCACGCGATTCTCCGTAGATAAATCTTAGAATCGTGATGTAATTAATAATATTGCCTAAGATACATGGTATCGAATCGCAATGATTCTCTTCTCATCATAAGTCAAAGAATAGTTATTAATTTCACACGATCCTATTTAAGGAATGAAGATTAAGAAATAACGCACCACTGAGGTCTAATTCTTGTATATTCAGTACCGAAGAATTTATCCTCCTATAGTCCTTTTCAAAAGATCATAATGCACTAAATGTAATCCCTTAGTCAAGACAAGTCAATCTGAGCCTTACACTTCAACCTTTCATGATGGGTTGTTCATTTCCATCTCGAAGTTGTGAATTTGTACTTTAGTCATTTATAAATCTTAATTTGATCTTCCGTGATCTCCATCACCAAATTAACTACAACGTAACACGATCGACTTTATCGAACGGGTATGCAAGAAATATATATAACATTCATTCATATTTAATGCAACATGTGATAAATAATTTATTTCAAAGAAATAAATAAAAATTCATTTATTATATAAAAGTAAAACATATTTTTAGTATAACCCCAACATATACCCCTTTTGTTGTTGCTATTGCTGGGTTGAAAATGGGGAAGAAAATTTCTTCGATTAAGTCTGAATTTTGTGGTGGGAGGAAATAAATATTGAACTGAATACGAAGTGAAGAAAGCATTCTATATTTTTCGATTTTGTTATTGTGTTTTGGGCCTTTTTTTTTTTGTGTGATTTTTTTAAATCTGGTTATTCTCTGAATTTTGATTATGAATTTGTTGCGGTGTCAGATTCGCATTTGGTTTGTGGTAAGTTTGTTTGATTCGTCCAAATCTAAGAATATTTGATTTTTTTTTTTTTAATCTGGGTTTCTATTTTTTGAAAAGTTTTGTTTTTATGCAATTTCCGGTGGGTTTGACTTTTTTCGGATTTTCTACAAACATGGATGATTGATTGATGATGGAGGAAGACGACGATGGGAAGAGAAATATTATTCTGTTCGGATTTGGTTATTTTTTCAGATTTTTGGATTTCTATTTGTATTTTTTTCGCCAAGACGCTGTTGATTTAATATGTTATCTTATTTACGATATATATTTGATAAAATAGACGAAGATATTTAATTTTTTTGAGATTTTGGATTTTGATATGTAATTTTTAAATTTTTAGATATAAATTTTTTTTACAGTAAATGAAACAAAGATGAATGTATATTTAGATTTTGAATTATTTCTCTTTTTTTTTTTTTTGGACTAAAGTTTTCCCACATAAACAATTATGAAATAATGTTTGGGAGGAAAAAAAGAGTAAAGAAAGAGAGAATAGATTTTGGGAAGTGGTGTGTAATAACTCTAATTTGAGATGTATTGATTGCATGTAGAAAGGAGGAAAAAAATCTTCCTACATTTTTTGCATTGAAAGTGTGATTTGTCATTTCAGCTGAAAAATCCAGTAATCCAAAAGAGAGATTGTGAGGAAAAGTATGGTTTATGGTTGCTTAATTTCAATTCACATCCACCTCATTCGAAAGTTTGGACCTGCGCTCGATTTTCTTTTTAATGAATTTAGAGTTATGGGAGTTATATGGTGAATTGACGATTTCGAGAAAGATTTCGAAACTTTGTGTAGGTACTACTAACAACTAACATCTAACATCTAACTTTGTCCGATAAAAAAAATTAAGATTATCTACACTTCATTTTGGATCTCTTAATATATATTAGTGGACCTAGTAGTAACTTTTTTAACTATTAAATTGAAGTGGAAAGTTACTCACTTTTTTTTTTTTTTTCAACCCTAGTTACTCACTCTTTCAAATATTCTATATTATTGCTTTCTTTCAAGAAAATAATGTCCTTATAACTACAAATCAAATTAAGCTCCGGGATGGATTGGAGAGAGTATTGTTTCTAAGGTATCACACTGACCTGAGTACTATATTTGAAAGATATAAAATCAATATTATGTGTCTTTAGCTAGAACCTTTTCAATTAACTATGGCTACCCTTCCTAAATTATCTGGTGGTTTTTTATTGTGTTGTAGGTTTTAAAGAAAATAGGAAGGCGGCCTTTTTAAGTGAGTTCATTAAATTTAATTATTTCTTTAATTATTTTTTTATGTTTTCGTGATTTAATTTCTCACAGATTTAATAATTCTATTTGAATATTTCATTGAAGAGTAGTTCTTTGAAAAATATCGCACACTAAATACATGCAAATACATACATCACAATTAAGGCAAAATATGCTAAAATTCAAGGGTCATGTGGCGGTCGGGGTGGTCGGGCAAAGGTGGAGCCGAAAGCACGATTGTAGGCACTACTTTGGCTATTTACATATTAAATTTTATGCAAGGATATTGATGGTTCGTCTATTTTTAACAGATTTTATCGCACGTTCAATTTTATTGAAAGACATAATTTTAAAAAAAAAATTAAAGTTATTTTTGTGTGTTACTACATGAACAAAAAAATGTTACGCTATTTAAGAAAAAAACGTGTTACCACATGAACAAAATCAGTACAAGCGTGAAAAGAAATCCCCAGTCCAAAATTGCAGATTTAAAGAATAACTTGATATGTTACTACATGAACAAAAGAGTGTTACCCTTTGAGCAAAATAATGTTACTACATGAACAAAAACCAAAGATAAGCGCCGAAAAAATCCTCAAATTTTTTTTTTTTTTTGTTGTTTTGTGTGTTACTATATGAACAAAAAATGTTACTCTATTAAGAAAAATGTGTTACCACGTGAACAAAATCAGTACAAGCGCGAAAAGTAATCCTCAGTCCAAAATTGCAGATTTAAAGAACAACTTGATGTGTTACTACATGAATAAAAGAGTGTTACACTATGAGCAAAAAAGTGTTACTACATGAACAAAAATCAGTACAAGCGCGAAAAAAAATCCTCAGCTTAAGAAGAGTACAGAAGGATTTGAATTTCAGTACATATTTTGTGTGGAGGGGTAATCCAACACCACACACATATTCTCTCTTCTTTTCGCATAATCCACACCAAAATCCCAATTGAACAAACCTGATTTCATACAATGATCGGAGCGAATCAAATAAAATTAAATTGGATAAGAAATTAGAAAGACCAACGGGAAGAAGAAAACCCATGAGATCCGCCAAAGAATCAAGAAAAGAGGAAGAAGAAGAACTGACAAATAAGAATCATCACAAGAACGCCGAAAAGAAGAAAGCCCATCAATCCGCCTCTAACCCGAATCTCGACAAAGCCCCGACCCATTTAATAAATAAGAAAAAACTCAATTACTCTATAATTGCACATATAACTTGTATGCAATATTGCATACAAGTTTTTGTCTTCATTGAAAATCTATTTTTTTTAATAATTGAAGATATGTTAATTAAATATGGTGCAGAATATATCATCTTAGCATACTTGTCTACTTATCGTTTTTTCATTTAATTACAAATTGAAATTCTAAAAGTAAAATAAATGAAATACATGAACAATATCATATTAAATGTTATGATATTTATTTAAAATTATGTGTAGCACACGGTTTCTACTTCTACACTGGTGTGCTATAGTGGTGAGTCTACTTTTAAGCTATTCTTGTGATTAGGGTTTGATTTTAAATATTTTATTTTTTTGAAGAAAAAGAATTAATTTGTACCAGCAAAGGTTCAATCCCGCGTCTTGGAAGAAGGAGTCGCACACCATTAGGCTACAAAGAGTTATATTACTCAACTCATTTGGTGACCATATTTTATAGTATAATTGATAAAAATAGATAATTTCACATCTTAAAATTTTTACACAAGACTAACTCTATCACTTAATATTCAAGTTTGTTGTTTTCAAAATTCAAAATAAACCATCTATATGAACAAATCTCTGATGTGGAATCACACAACTACACACAAAATATGTAACCAATATTATTTCATGCACAAGTAGATTATACTATAAGTTGGAGTTCCTTTTTCAATTACTATAACTCAAAAGAGTCCAAGACTGCTCACTCCTAAATCCTAATAAACTATTGTAGTTAATGACATTAAAATGTCATATTTAAATGACTCTGTGAACTTTGATTGCCTGATGTATGGGCTTTGTGTTAAAAATAATTAATTCATTACTTCATCAAGTCACATTAGATGAAGTTGAACAAAGACAGCTGGAGAATTGTACAATTGTAATCTCGATTTAAAAAAAATTTAAGTATCGTAACCCAAAGTTCACGATAAGATTTGGCACATGACACTATAAAATCAAATTATACTACTTTTGAGATATTTATAATTTGGATAGATTTGACGTCAACATCCATTATTTTCAATTGATATACCAATGAAAATTTCAACCTTCACGCGATCCCGATCTCAACTTAATTTCCACGTCATTAATTTCAACTTCTACATCGTTATTTTTAGACCATTGTGTTCGCAATATGAGTTTGCAATTCTACATTATATCTTTGAGTTCACAATATGAGTTTGCAATTTTCATTAGTTAATTGAATTGAAGAAAAATTAAAAATTAAGTAAATTATGATGTTACCTCCTAGGTGAGATCAACTAATTTTGAGATGATCACCCACACGTAATTTTTTTTCCGACTTGGTGGAAAGCCCTCATAATGAATCCAAGTGATTATAGTCCCCATTTATTTGTCTTTAGGCCGGAATGCCGGATATCGAGTTATAAAAACAAGAAAAATATAATTTTCACAGACAAAATATAAAATAACAATGTTTTCACATGAAATATATTAAACCTAAGTATGAGCGCCGACTTATATTACTAAAAAAATTAGTTGTTATAACCGAAAAGATGTGGTTTTTTACTATAAAAGATATTATTCATAACACCGAATCTGCAGACTTATATTACAATGAGGAAAGATTAAGAAGCGATAATCAAGAAATGTGACTTGACATAAAAAATTAGATAATCGTGATAATTGAAAAGTCATGTCTCTAAAAAAAAAATCAGTTTCACGATAAGCAAGTTTCACAACATACCAAATAACATACCAACTCTTTTCACAGGGTGTATATCAAATGAAATTTCTCAAAAGATATATCACATAATAATTGTTTAAAAATTAAATTATATAAGGATTCCGTTGATCAATTAGTAATAACCCATATATCAAAAATCAGGTCAGTCAGCAAATAACATTAACATACATTTTGTTTGAGATATGCTCGTGATACACTAGGTGCAACCGTATTTTTATAAAACAGATTTTAAAATTTTACAATTTGTTATATTGAAATTTGCAAAAGTACAATTATATTTTATAAACACATATTATATATTTCAATGTATCAAGTACCAAATTTTAGTGCAACAAATTACAAATTTTCAAAATACATTATTGTTGTCACCAGATTTATTACCTATCAAAGATCACTAGATTTATTACACATCGATCGTGCAAGAAGAAATCGATAAATTTTGAGTCAAGGACCGGGGCCGGATGTCCAACTCAAGAGTCAACTCAAGAAGTCCGAGTAACTCAAGGCTCAGAGAACCTTTCAAGGCTCAGAGAACTCAAGGCTCGATAACCCGGTTATTATCACACGCCGCCAGACAAATTATCACACGCCGCCAGGTCCCACCGGACCACGGATTTGTCGTGGCTTAAAGATTTGTCGTGCTTAGTGATTTGTCGCGGGCTTATTGATTTGTCATGCTTATGATTTGGGCGCGGTCCTTCTTTATATAAAGCGACCTCACCTTTCATTGTAAAGAAACTCGAATGTTTCATTCCACTTATATACCTACACCCACATTTCGTAAGAACTACGGTTCTTCCCCGTTGTTTCTTGTTCGATTTATTTGTTTGGTGGTCAAATAACAAATGCCACATCGACCAGAAATTATTTGACCACAACAATCGGGCGCTAGGGGAGGGTAGATTGAAAAATTCGGAAGAACAACGACGGATCTTCAAATTCAAAAAATCCAAAAAAAATCCAAAATCTCAAGAACACCACCAACAAAAAATTCCTCAAAAATCCAACATACACAAACTCACATATATATACACAGATACATACGAAAAAGAAAAAAGAGAGAAGAAGATGAAGAATCGCGGAGCCGCCAGATTGCCACCTCCGGACACATTACTACCAAGTACCACTGACCACCCTACCGTAAGCTCTCACATCCGTCGCCGGCCACGCCACCGCTACGACGCAACCCTCCAACATCATCACCAAACGCTATGGCCATATCCCTAAATCCGCCGCCGCCGCTATCCACCTCACGATCAACCAAACCGCGCCGGGCCACCGACGCCATCATCAAAACATCCAAACCGCTTATCGCTTTCGCCGCTCCACTTCGCCGCGACCCACATCGAACCAGAGCCTCCGAGCCTCAAAACGGCGAGAGTCCTGCCGCCACCGCCTCGCCTTCTAAATCGACGCCGCGACATCCGCCTCGCCACGCCACTGCCGCATCCTGAGCCGTCGAAAGCCGCCACCGCTTCGTCTTTAAAAAAGACGAACGAGTTGGAGTTTATGTTCACCGAGCTCGTCGAACACAACTGGGGCTTGATCTAATCCTCGACGGCTGGCTCGGGTTATAAGGAGCTAACGCGGAGCAACGAGTACTGGTTTTATCTTAAATAAGAAATAAATCTGGAACCTAAGAATTTTAATTGTTAATCCAGTTTTAAATTTTAGACGATCAAGGAATAAGAATTCACTTTTGGCTCTGGGGTTGGTTGATTAGTTTACCCATCCGGTCCAAGAAAAAAAAAAAGGCCATCAAACCCGAAAAAGAAAATTCAATAAGACAATAAAAAACGAAGAAGTCCTTTTACCCACCCCACCAGTTTATTATATTTATGTCCCGTGACTTTTATTCATTCGCTTATTTTCATTCATTTTGGCCTTTGCCTACTAATGGTCACATACACCTAAGACGGACGAATCTAAATGCACAAACGAGTTAAGTTTAGTTCACCGAAAACAACATATGTTCAAAGAAATGAAAGTGATGGGTACGCAATGCGAAAAGATGACTCAGATTACCCTCAAAGAAAGCGAAAGTGATTTTAGTACGGGTCGCAGTTTAAATAAGACAACCCGAGTACGAAGGATCGCTACTTAAATAAGACGATCGCTAAACAAGAAACGGGGTCAGATATAAGTTAACCCATCCGTCGCGCATCCTAAATAAGACGATCAACCCGATTACACCTCAATAAGACAATAAAAAAACGAAAGAAGTCGGTGGAACATAGACACGATCATGTTCGAATTCATTCAAAAAAACGGCACTACCGCCAAATTATCGAAAAGCCACTTGATGATTATTCCCTTACCATCTACCGGGTAATTACCGCTTTTCGGCGACGACATTCCTACTATTCAAGATTCCAGAATATCGCTTTCTACGACGACATAGTTCGCTCACACCTGTCAGACTACCGCTTTTCGTGACGACATGGCCACTTACTTCCTAAGATCGGCATTACTTCTCGGCGACGAGATTATGCCCGGCTTATTCGGCGCCGGGCATTATCGCTTTGCCGATGACATTATGTTCGCTTACTCAGCGCCGCACTACCGCCTTCTGGTAACGATTATGCCGCCCCATCAAGGCGTCAAGACTGGCGACGATTATGTCTACTTACTCGGCGCAACAGACCATCATTTCGGCGACATTATACCATTCAAGGGCCAGACCAATACTAATCTTCTCGAATGATTATGCCAATTACTGGCCAGACCATCACTACGACGACACGACACGCCACTGCATACTGGCGCACCGCATCACTCGACTATTATGCTGATATTCATCTTGCACTATCACTTTCAATGACGACATGTCTCGCTTACTGGCACAGACTATCACTTTCGGCGACGATTATGCCCGGCACTTACAAGACATTACCGCATTCCCGTGATTTATTATGCCCGCCATCAAGCGCCGACATTACCGCCTTTGACGACGACATTATTATTAGGTTCGTAGGTGATATTAGATGTCACGGACTACTCGAGACGGTTGTAGTATACTTAAAAGTTGAATTTTGAGTATAAGTGGAGATTGTTGGGATTATACCGAAAAGTATGTTTTTTACTTTGTATAATCAAAAACCGAATTTTCGACTTATTTACCGAAATAAATTGTTTATCAATGATGCTTTAAATATGATTGAATGTTACATATATTTACCGCATAACTGCTCAATAATTCATACGCAACAATCAGAGTTAATTTAGTGATACCAGATCACGTAAGATTAAATTAATAAATTCTTTTGAACTAAAAAGTACGCCATTCACGCATCTAGATGGAAATGAACAACCATCGCGAAAGGTTGAGGTGTAAGGCTCATATTGGTTTGTCTTGACCAAGAGATTACACTAGTGCATGATCGATGCTACTATCAGAGACTTTATAGAGGATAAGTTCTTCGAATCAACAAGGAAGAATTAGACCTCAGTGGTTCATTGTTTCTAACCTTCGGCCCCTAAATAGATCACGGGATTGGTAACTATTGCTTTGACTTATCATGGGTAGCTTAATCGTAGAGAGATTCAATACTTTTTATCTTGGGCAATATTATTGGTCACACGTGATTGCTAAGATTTAATACGAAGAATCGCGGTGCAAGTACGCTTGCTTGATTTGCCCCCTTGGAGGTTCATAAGTTTTATCATACCAAATCTTGCAAGGGAATTAGTTTCCTAGATGGATAATAATGTTGAACCGCTCTCTAATTAAGGACAAAAGATATTAATTAACGGAAAGCTATTTCAAAGGGCTTGAATTAATTAATGGGCTAGATAATCTTAAACACGGAAATAATGACCGGAGCCATATTGACTGAATACGGGTTAAGATGGATAGTGCAATATTAATTATGTAGTGGGATTAATCAATATTTACGGGCTTGAATTATATTGTGGCTCAATATTAGATATTCAAGATCCATTAGAAGGTCCAATCTTAATTCTCCTAAAGGCCCCCGAGTAGCCCAACATATAGTCCAATAACCTAAAAAGGTGATTAAAATAAAATAAATATTGTTGCTTAATATTTCTCTAATTAATTCAAAAATTATGGATAAAAGAGGGAGAAAGATTTTTTTTGAATTTTGTTATGGAATGAAGATATGTATTCTTGAATACAAGATTATCTCATTAAATTCAAGAAATCTCCCACTTGGTTATTCATAAGGGAATTTTTGAAAATTTTGGAAATATAAATGGGCAAGAAAGATTTTCTTGATTTTCTTGAAAAGATATTATGGAAGATATGTATTTTTGAAATACAAGAATATCTCATAAATTCAAGAAGATCCAAATCTTGGATTCTTGCTTAAATATTTTAAAAATTGTCCATAATAGAGGAGGTGGGATTTTTGTGAATATTTTAATTATGGGAAAAAGAATATAAAGGATATATTCAAGATTTCTTGGTGACCAAGAAAAGTCTTTTTCCCACATTGAAATATCACTAAAATTTCGTCCAACCCCCCTCTTATAAATAGGGATGATTAGTTCATTCCCAAGTACAATTCCACGTGTTGGAAATATTAAGAAATCCACATGTTGGTGCAACAAAGTTTATTTTTTTCCTTTTTGTTAATTGTTCGCGAGTATCCTTCCAATTCATTGTCGAAAGCAAGGGCTAAGGGAATACTTGAGAAGTCCTTTTGGTTAGTCCGTCCGACCAAAGCCACCGCCATCCCTTGAGGTACGCTCACGTAAACCCGTAGATTCCGCGATGCCAGAGGTTTTACGTGGCTTTTTATATGCATGATATGTTGTTGCAATTATTATTTGAATTAATATAGATTAATTCATGCTAGTAATAATTAATGAATTAAATTTGTATTTAAATATTCACCTCTAATAGATCTCCAAGAACTCATTCCCCAACAACGCATCGAGCCAATCATTTTGCTCAATTTTTTAAATTGTAATTTAATTCGTGGATATTAAATTTGAAATCGATAGTAGAACTGCTAGATCTGCTTTTGCGTATCCAATTGTCATGGATTTTAATGTTTTATTTTGCATGCATATAAATCGTGGTTTTTTTAATTCGATTCGCTCGATTTGTTTTTATGCTCGCGAGAAAATCCACGAGTAGACTAGGATTTGTTTGATTTGATCAATGTAATGTATTAGTTAGATCTAGTTTATTAATTTTTTTGTAAATAAATTGTAACCGGATCGGAACGGGTTAGACGAAGAATTAAAGGACGAAATCCGTAAACAGCGCGAGAGGATAGGGCGCGGCTGGGGCCGGCACGCACGGGCGCAGGGCGAGGGCGAAAGGGCCGAAATGCAGGCGAGGATGAGGGGCCAGACAAGACGGTAGGGCGCGCACCCCAGCCGAATCCGGACGGGCGGATGCCGCTGCACAGACGTCTAAAATAACGAGGGTCGGAACGCGATTAGCGCTACATACCGATGACGGCCGACACTCGCCGAGGCGCGTCGAGGCATCGGCGGGCGCGCAAGGCCGCACGGGGCGAGATCTGCCGAGGTCGCCCTAGGGCCAAGGGGCCGGCCGACGACGGGCGCGCATCCCTGCCAAGGAAATATGCGGTTTGAGACAAAGTTTTTTTTCGAGACGAACGAAAGGGAGAAATTCGAGACGTGTTTTTCAAGATCAAGCCAAGAAAAAATCAAACCATGACAATTGGATAATTTGTGCCCAATATGTTTTTTTTTTTTGCTTTTGCTTGATTTATTTGTGCTATCTTATGCTTTATTTAATTTGTTTAAATGTGTTTGCATTTAGGGTTACCAAATGGAAAAATCTCAACTTCAAAATTACTAAGTATGTTTAAATAATTAATTGACAATTTTATTCTGGATAATAAAATTGAATTAATTTTGACCTCCATGATTTATTTATTTGTGAATTCTTTTGGAGAAATTCCCAACCGACGGGTCAAAAGATAGGTTTCACATGAATGAATTCCAAACGGATGATTGTGGGTTATTACTAATGGCGGATTGACCTCCCAACGAGGCTCGATCAAAGCGAAATAGTAATCCCAGATTTAATATGGTTATTACTTAGGTATAAAATTGATATGCATATACTTCTCCTGAGTCCCCGGCAATTTTATATTGGTCAAGGAGCCAACTATTAACTGATATTAAAGGTTTGTAATCGTTTGTTTGTAACTCCTGTTGAATGTGTTTAAATAATGACCCACCCAACGCCAACGCTTATTTAAACCTGCTTTTGAGATGTCAATGATGCATGTTCATATTTTTTTTCGAGATTTTAATATGATGCATGTGATCAAACCTTGTGATAATTTTTTGTGCTTATGCATATTATTGTTTATTTCACCATCATGTCGCAACCATTTAATCCAATCGCTCAATATAATCGAAAAGACAATTTGCTCACTGGAGAAAATTTTGTTGATTGAATCGAAAACTCACTATTGTCCTCATCGCACAAAGCCATAACTGGATCCACCACACCTAAACCGGATAAACCATCGATTTGAGTCCACTAAAACGGTTAAGAAAAGTATGTCGACCGAGCGTCCAACAAAATGGCTAAGTGTACCATCTTGGCTTTATGTCGATGTGGCAACACCAACACCGTAACGCTGAGACCACCGCGAAATCATGACTAGTCTTAAAGCGATGTTTCAACATCGTAACCGCGCTGCCGTCGATCACCATGAGGGACTTGCTTTCTATGAAAATGGTGGAGGAACGCCTGTAAGGGAGCACACGCTTCCCAGATGATGGCTCACCTTAATAAACTTGAGGTACTTGGCGCCTAATATATCGAGACCCAAATCGATTTCAGAGCTCCATTCTTCTGCCGAAAAGCTTTGAACAATTCAGGTTGAACTACCGATGAATAATCGAAGTTCTCGGCGCCCGATCCAAGGTAAGCTTTAGTCTCGGCAGAGGCGATATTAAAGGTAGTGCCAAGCCTTGGTGGCAAACGAACCTTCTTCTTCTTCTAGACCAAGGGGTGGTAAGAACAAGAAAAATTAACAAAGGCCACAAGCAAGTGAACTCAAGTGTTGCCAATGGCAAATATAAGGTGAAGAAGGGTGGTGGAGGAATAAGCCAAAAGGGGGAAGTGCTTAACCGGTGAGAAAAGGACATTGAGGTCACTGTTCTGCACTCCAAGAGGGATGGAAAGAAAGGTAATTCTCACGCACTAGTTGTTGAAACTTGTTTAGCGGGCGATGCCTCCCATTTTATGGGTGGTGGATACGATCCACTAATCATGTTTGTTTCACATTACAGGGTTCAAGCCGGACCCGACAACTTAGTGGGGAGTGAGGTCCTCATCACACCGGGCGATGCTACGAGAGTGGCAAATGGCTAAATGGAGAAGTGCACCGCCTTTTGAAGACAAATTTTTAATTTTTGAGATATTCTTTACGCTCCTAATTTTAGAAAGAATTCATTTTCGCTTTCTAAACTTTTATGATGGATATTTTTGTTACTTTTTTAATAAAGTTGTTACCAATTTTATTTTGATAAATTTATCTCGCCATGGAACGTTGTTGAATGATCTCTATACAATTAATCGTGCATACCACTCACTTAAATGTATCCTATAACACATCAACTCAAGCTTCCGAGAAAAGAAAAACGCTCATCGAGTGAACGAGACACTTTTTTGACATCTAAGATTGAAATCATATAAATCCAAAGAGGATCCAAAGGTTGGTGAGAGACGGTTCACTAGGGCTTCTCCAAGTTGAACCGATTCCAACCCGCGAATCATGTTTGGAGAGTAATATGACCGAGAGGGCATTTGGAGCCAAGGGAATAGGGCCAAAGAAGTGTTAGAAA
Organism: Stenogyne calaminthoides; assembly: GCA_037126765.1. NCBI lineage: Eukaryota > Viridiplantae > Streptophyta > Magnoliopsida > Lamiales > Lamiaceae > Stenogyne > Stenogyne calaminthoides. Next base: position 34,926,700 of record JBBCBC010000010.1, on the reverse strand, counting down.
TCGCTTTACACATATATGCGTAGTTCAATGTCAACCAAAGCAAAGAGGAGGTTATGAGTAATTTTATTGATGATTACTCAAGGTACATTTTCCTTATGAAGCATGAATCTGAAACCTTTGAGAAATTCTAAGAAATTAAGGCTCAAACAGAGAATCATAAGGAAAAACGTATCAAGTCTCTACGATCTGATCGTGGAGGCGAATACCTCAAATATGAGTTTTGAACTACTTATCCGATGAAGGGATTGTATCCCTCATCGCACCCGAACCCTCAACAAAATGGGGATTGCAGAGCGAAAACAACAAAATTTTTTGGAAATGGTTAGATCAATGATGAGTTATACTTGGATCTTCCCGAGTCGCTTCGGGGTCATGCCTTGAAAACAAACGACTTACATTCTCAACTTGGTGCTATCCAAATCGGGCCTCCCGAAACCCCAAAGAATTGTGGACCGGACGCAAATCTAGTATGAGACACATGAGAACTTTGGGGTGTCCGACCTACGTGTTGGACAAGGACACCGGTACATTGGATCCTCGATCAGAATTAAGGCTGTTTTGTAGGATACCCCGAGGAACAAAAGGGTGAATGTTCTATAGTTCCAAGATCAAAAGGTGGATATCCGCACCCACTTTAGATTTTGGAAGAAAACTATAGAACCAAAGAAAACCCGTATGAGATTACCTTAAATGAGCTTAGAGGGCAAACCTCAAAGGCCGATCAGATTAGATGATATACCAAACGACACGCTTTTCACAACCCCTACCTCAAGATAGTGGGAGGGTTGTTAGACGTTCCGAGAGATTCATGGGAATAGAGAGTCCTCGACTTGATTCCTAATCGCACCCATGGACATATGACGAGGCACTCCAAGATAAGGATGCGCTTGGCAAACAAAGAATGAAAAAGCCGAAACGGGTTCTATGTTTCATAATAGAGTGTGGAGCTAGTCGAACCACTTAAACGTGGGTCAAACCCATTAGATGCAAGTGGGTATATAAGAGGAAAAGAGGATCGGACGGGAAGGTTGAAACCTTTTAAAGCAAGACTAATGGCGAAAGGTTATACTCAAAAGAAAAGGGATCGACATGAGGAAATTTTTTTTCACGTAGCCATGCTTAAGTCCATCCAGATTCTTTTATCGATTGTTTGCGATTTCGACGTTGAAATCAAGCAAATGGATGTCAAGACGCTTTTCCTTAACTAAGTCTTGATGAAGAGATCTATATGCAACAACCCCAAGGTTTCATTGAAACAAAGCCAAGAACATCTTGTTTGTAAGCTCAAGAAGTCCATTTACTGACTCAAACAGCATCCGTAGCTTGGAACCAATGTTTTGATCATGTTATAAAGTCTTATGGGTTTGATCAAAACAAGTTTGAAAGTTGTGTATATAAAAATCGTATTTATTCTTAGTACTATACGTAGATGACATTGTGATCATTGGTATTCTTAGACGTACTGTTTTCAAAATAGTTTGATAGAAAGACTTAGGGAAAGCCGACATCTCTTGGGATCAAGATAACTCGATATCGCAAGAAAAGGATGATCGGGTTATCGCAAGTTTCATACATAGACACCGGTTTTTGAAATAATTCAAAGATGCAAGATTCCAAGAAAGGATTCGTACCTTTTCGGACTTGGAATCCATCTATCCAAGAAAATGTTCCCTAAGACGGTAAAAGAAGATAGATGACATGAAAGGTATTCCTTGACTTCTACCGCCTAAAACCTTATGTATGAATTGTTGTGTATACGAGACCCGATATCCGCTGCCGGTAGGCATGATAGCAAGATATCAAAGTAACCCAGCAAAGCGATTGACGACGCTTAAAAACATTCTCAAGTGTCCGAAAAGAACTCCTGATAGAATGTTGATTTATCACGATACTCCAATCCCCATCTGGCCACACGGGACTTGATTTCCAATCGATTTAGATTCCGTAAATTATCCGCCCCGCTTAGTGTGTTTTATTTGGGAAGTGTAGCCATCCAATGGACGAGTGTGAAGCGTAAATGCATCAACGACTCAACCATGGAAGTTTGGTAAGTAATCGCCAGAAGCAAAGGAAAGAACCGATTGGGCTCTAGATCTTCTTAGTGGACTTGGATGGTGTTCTCAATTTATCTAAGAATATATGCTAGAGGGCGCTTGTAAATTCAAGAGAACCAAGAGTCCACGAAGTCAAACAAACACATTAAAGGAAAAACATCTTATACGAGAAATCGCAAGAGAAGATATAGATGTGGCAAAGATAATGCCCGAGGACAACCCAGCGCATCCATTCACAAAGCCGCCTCCTCAATACATTCGAGACATGTGAGTGGAATGGGTGTCAAGACCGCTGCTAACTGCTTTGAGTATAAGTGGGAGAAATTATTAAGTTCGTGTAGGTGACATTAGATGTCACGGACTACTCGAGACGTGTTGTAGTATACTTAAAAGCAAACTTTTGAGTATAAGTGGGAGATTGTTGGGATTATAATTAAAAGTATGCATTTTACTTTGTATAATCAAAAACCTAATTTTCGCACTTATTTATCGAAATAAATTGTTTATCATCGATGCTTTAAATATGATTGAATGTTATATATATTTACCGCATAACCTGCTCAATAATTAAATGACGTTTACATCAGAAGTTAATTTAGTGATACCGTATCACGTAAGATTAAATTAATAATCCTTTGAACTAAAAAAGTACGCCATTCACGACCTAGATGGAAATGAACAACCATCGCGAAAGGTTGAGGTGTAAGGCTCGATTGGTTTGTCTTGACCAAGAGATTACACTAGTGCATGACCGATGCTACTGAATAGACCTACAGAGGATAAGTTCTTCGAATCCAACAAGGAAGAATTAGACCTCAGCCGTTCATTGTTTAACCTTCGTCCCTTAAATAGATCACGCCAGATTGGTAACTATTGCTTTGACTTATCATGGGTAGCGAATCGGAGAGAGATTCAATACTTTTTATCTTGGGCAATATTATTGGTCACATGTGATTGCTAAGATTTAATACTAAGAATCGCGGTGCAAGTACGCTTGTTTGATTTGCCCCCTCGGGAGGTTCATAAGTTTTATCATACCAAATCTTGCAAGTGGAATTAGTTTCCTAGATGGATAATAATGTTGAACCGCTTCCTAATTAAGGACAAAAGATATTAATTAACGGAAAGCTATTTCAAAGGCTTGAATTAATTAATGGGCTAGATAATCTTAAACACGGGAAATAATGACCGGAGCCATATTGATCGTAATATAGGTTAAGATGGATAGTGCAATATTAATTATGTAGTGGGATTAATCAATATTTATGGGCTTGAATTATATTGTGGCTCAATATTAGATATTCAAGATCCATTAGAAGGTCCAATCTTAATTCTCCTAAAGGCCCCCGAGTAGCCCAACATATAGTCCAATAACCTAAAAAGGTGATTAAAATAAAATAAATATTGTTGCTTAATATTTCTCTAATTAATTCGAAAATTATGGATAAAAAGAGGAGAAAGTTTTTTGAATTTTGTTATGGAATGAAGATATGTATTCTTGGAATACAAGATTATCTCATTAAATTCAAGAAATCTCCCACTTGGTTATTCATAAGGGAATTTTCAAAATTTTGGAAATATAATTAAGCAAGAAAGATTTTCTTGATTTTCTTGAAAAGATATTATGGAAGATATGTATTTCTTGAAATACAAGAATATCTCATAAATTCAAGAAGATCCAAATCTTGGATTCTTGCTTAAATATTTCGAAATTTTGTCCATAATAGAGAGGTGAGATTTTTTTGGAATATTTTAATTATGGGAAAAAGAATATAAGAATATATTCAAGATTTCTTGGTGACCAAGAAAAGTCTTTTTCCCACATTGAAATATCACTAAAATTTCGTCCAACCCCCTCTTATAAATAGGGGATGATTAGTTCATTCCCAAGACAATTCCATGTCTTTGGAAATATTAGCAAATCCACATGTTGGTGCAACAAAGTTTATTTTTTTCCTTTTGTTAATTGTTCGCGAGTATCCTTCCACCAGATTGTCGAGCAAGGGCTAAGGGAATACTTGAGAAGTCCTTTTGGTTAGTCCGTCCGACCAAAGCCACTGCCATCCCTAGAGGTACGTTCACGTAAACCCGTAGATTCCGGATGCGTAGGTTTTACGTGGCTTTTTATATGCATGATATGTTGTTGCAATTATTATTTGAATTAATATAGGATTAATTCATGCTAGTAATAATTAATGAATTAAATTTGTATTTAAATATTCACCCCGAATAGATCTGTGCAACTCATTCCCCAACAATTATGCCCGCCTATTCGGCACTGGCAATACCGCCTTCTCGGCGACGATTATGCCCGTCTCCTCGGCGTTGGCATTACTGCCTCCTCGGCGTCGGCTTTCCGCTAACTCGGAGATGTCCAGTCTGCAGGACATTGCCGTTTTAGCGAAGTATTCTCCGCCTTCTCGGCGATGAGATCGTCGACTTTTACAAATGACGACCAGCCCGCCTCGCCTGCGTCGACTTTCCGCTTAACTCGACGATGTCCAAATTGCCGTTATAGCGAAGATTCTCCGCCTTCTCGGGCGATAGAGATCATCGTCGCTTCGGAGATTTACCAGGCCAGCCTCCCACCGGTGGTTCGGCTTTCAGCCTCAGCGATGTCCAAATCGGGTTTTAGCGAAAATATTCTCCGCTTCTTTCAGCGATGAAGATTGTCGGTTTTTACATGGCGACCAGCCCACCTCCCCGGATCGGCTTTCCCGATCTCGGCGATATCGATCCACCATTTTAGCGAAGTATTCTCCACCTTCCTACGATGAGATCGTTGGCTTTTTTACGGCGGCCACCAGCCTCCTCCTCGGCGTCGGTTTTTACGCTAACTTCGGTGATGTCGATCCATCATTTTAGCGAAGTATTCTCCGCGCTTCGGCGATGAGATCGTCGACTTTTACAATGACGACCAAATTCTCTCACCGGCGTTGGCTTTCCGCTATCTCGGCGATGTCGGTCGATGCCATTTTTAACGAAGTATTCTTTTTCGGCTTCTCCTAAGATGAGATCGTCGGCTTTCTGGCAACGACCAGCGCCGCAAAGCGTCGAGAACTTTCCCGCTATCTCGGCGATGTCGATCCATCGTTTTAGCGAAGTATTCTCCGTTTCTCGGCGATGAGATAAATGCGGCTTTTATAACGACGACCAGCCGCCTCCTCGGCATGAACTTTCGCTATCTCGGCGATGTCGGTCGCCCGTTTTAGTAAGTATTCTCTGCGGCTACCGATAGAAGATCATCGCTTTAGATGACCAGCCCATCTCCTTGCGTTGGCTTTACGCTAACTTCGGCGATGTCGATCCGCCCGTTTTAGCAAAATATTCTCCGCCTTCTCGTCGGGCTTTTATAAGAGATCGTCGCATGCTCCTTTATCGAGCTTTCCGTATAGCCGGCCGCCTCACCGGCCGTTCGAACTATTCTCTGCGCTTCAGCGATGTCGATGGCTTTTTTGCGGCAACCGGCCTCCACGCCGGCTTTAGCTATCTCGGTGCGTCGTTGTTTTAGCGAAAGCCTTTCGGCGGCAACCGGCCCCCGCCTCCCCAGCGTCCACTTCTGTATCTCGGCGATGTCGATCCGCCCGTTTTAGCGAAAATATTCTCCGGCTTTCTACGGCGATGGTCGTCGGCTTTTACGGCTGACGACCAGCGTGCCTCACCGGCGTCGGCTTTTTCATTATCTCGGCGTGTCGATCTGCGTTTTTAGCAAAATATTCTCCAGCCTTTGGCGATAGAGATAAATGGCGCTACGGCGCTGACCAGCCCGCCTTCTGGCGTCGGTTTCCATATCTCGATGATTTCGATCCATGGTTTTAGCGAAGTATTCTCCTGCGCTACCGGCGATGAGATGCGTCGGCCTTTACGGCGGCGACACGCCATCACCGGCGTCGACTTTCCACTATCTGCAGCGATGTTCGGTCCATCGTTTTAGCGAAGTATTCTCCGGCGGCGCCGACGATGAAGATGGAAATGCGGCTTTTATAGCTGACCAGCCGCCTCCGCATAAGCTTTTCCATTAACTTCGGCGATGTCGGTCCGTCGTTTTTCCAAATATTCTCCGCCTTTTTCGGCAATGAGATAAATCGGCTTTTACAGCGGACGACCAGCCGCCTCCTCACCGCGTCGTCTTTTTCGCTATCGCGGCGATATCGATCCGCCATTTTAGCGAAAATATTCTCCCTCGCTTTTTGGCGATGAGATCGTTGGCCTTTACCTCGGCGGCCGGCCGCCTCATAAGCGTCGAACTTTCGCTATCTCGGTGATGTCGATCGCGTTTTAGCGAAAGTATTCTCTGCGCTACCGGCGATAGAGATGAATTGGCTTTTTCTGGCCACGACCAACCCGGCTCCCATCGACCTTCGCATTTATCTGGCGATGTCGATCGCCGTTTTAGCGAAAGTCTTCCGTTTTCTCGGCGATGAGATAAATAGAACTTTCTACGGCGACGACGCCCATGCTCACCGGCATCGATTTCCGCTATCTCGGCGATGTCGATCGCCGTTTTGAAGTATGCTCCGCTTCTGGCGATGAGATGAAACGAGATCGCCGGCGTCGAGCTTTTACTGCTAACTGACGATGTCCGTCCGCCGTTTATAAAGTATTCTCTAACGGCGTCGAAAAATCTTCGAACTTCGGATGACGATCGATCCCTGGCGTTTTCCATTAAGTTCGGCGATTCTCTGCCCTTTTTAGTGATAAGATCGTCTCTTTTTTACGCCGATCGTCGAACTTACATCGCGACCAGCCGTCGGCTTTCCGCTTTTTCTTTCCTCGCGATGTCGGTCTGCCGTTTAGTAGATATTCTCCGCCTTCGGCGATAAGATCATCGGCCTTTTACATACCGACCGGCCGTCCCTCGGCGTCCAACTTTTTGCTATCTCTCGGCGATGTCGGTCCGTAGTTTTAATGATATTCTCCGCCTTCGGCGATAAGATCGTCGGCCTTTCTGGCTGAGCAACCGGCCGTACTCCTCGGTGTTGGTTTCCGTATCTCGGCGATGTCAATCCGCCATTTTAGCGAAGTATTCTCCGTACTTCTTGGCGATGAGATCGTCGGCCTTCTGGCGGCGACGGCGACGCCTCTCGGTGTTGGCTTTTCCGCTATCTCGGCGATGTCAATCTGCCGTTTTAGCGAAATATTCTCTGCCTTCTTAGCGATGAGATCGTTGACCTTCTGGCGGCCCGACACGCACTTCTCTTCGGCGTCGACTCATTATCTCGCCCGATGTCGATCCATCGTTTTAGCGAATATTCTCCGCTTCTCGGCGATGAGATCGTCGACCTTTTCAAAGCGACGACCTGCCGTACTCGCCGGCGTCGAACTTCCGCTATCTTCGGCGATGTTAGATCCATCGTTTTAGCCAGTATTCTCCGCCTTCTCGGCGAATGAAGATACGTCGAACTTTCTGTGATAGACCGGCCGCTACTCCGGCGTCGAACTTTTCCGTATTCCTCTCTTGGCGATGTCGATCGCCGTTTTAGCGAAATATTCTCTCGCTTTTAAGATAGAGATCATCGTCGCTTTCGCGGCGACCGGTTCCTTCCGGCGTCGTCGCTTTCATTACTCTATCTCGGCGATGTCGATCCAGCCATTTTAGCGAAATATTCTCCTCGCTTCGGCGATGAATCGTCGGCCTTTACGTCGACGACCAACCCCTCCTCGGCGTCCCGAAACTTCCGGTATCTGGTGATGTCGATCGCCGTTTTAGCAAAGTATTCTCCATTTTCTTTCCGGCGATGAAGATCGTCGGCTTTTCTGGCACGACCAACCGCCCTCGCCGGCGTCGGCTTTACGCTATCTGGCGATGTCAGGTCCGCCATTTTAGCAAAAGTATTCTCCATTTTCTCGGCGATGAGATCAAATCGAACTTTTACAACGACGACCCGGCCGCGCCGCCATCCCGGTTTTCCGGCTATCGCCGGCGATGTCGGTCGCCCGTTTAGTTTTAGCCCGTTCCCTTTCTAAAGCGATGAGATATTCGAGCTTTTACATGACGACCAACGCCTCGCCGATTGCGCCTTCTGCTTTCGCTCCTCGGCGACATTCAAATTCGCATTGCTTAGTCAAGTATTCTCCGGGCTTTCTCTTCACGATGATCTGTCAGGTTTTGACGCGACGACCAAATTTCGGCCTCGGGTCATTTTTTTTCAATACCCGGCGAAGTCCAAATCACTGCTTTAGAAGCGGCGTATTCTCCATCTTCGCGATAAGATCGCTACCATACGACGACCAAATTACCTCTACAAGTAATTTTTCCGCCATCTCAGCGCGGCTGCCCATTATTTTTAGCGGGTTATTCTCCGCTTTCTGGCGATGATCGCCTTTACGGCGACGACTAGCCCGCCTTTCGGCGCGTTGGCTTTTCCGCTATCTCAACATGTCCATCTGGCTTACGGCAGCGTATTTCTTCATTTTCTCGATGATTTAGATCATTTTTACCATGACGACCGCTCGCTTTCCTGAGAGCTTCTCCGCTTATTCCAGATAAAACGCTACCATGGTTTTAGAAGGACAGATTCTCTCGCTTCTACGGCGAGATGCGTCTTTCCGCTATCTCGGCGATGTCGGCAATCTCGATCCGCCATTTTAGCGAAAGTATTCTCCGTATTCTTGGCGATGAATCGTCGGCCTTCAACGCGGGCGACCAGCCCGCCGCTATCGGCGTTGAGCTTTCCAAAGTATTCTCGGCGATGTCCGGTCACCGGCTTTAATTTGGCAGTATTCTCTGCGCTTCCGATGTCGATGAATGATATTAGCGGCCTTTCTCTGGCGGCGACACGCCCGCTACGCCGACGACCCGGCTTTCCGTATCTCGGCGATCTTAAATCGATGGTTTTAGCGATATTCTCCGCCCTTCGGCGATGGTCGTCGGCCTCTCTGGCGATGACAACCCGCGCTTCTCGGCGTCGGCTTTCCACTATCTCGGCAATGTCGATCGCCATTTTAGCAAAAGTATTCTCCGCTTCTCGGCGATAGAGATCTCGTCGGCCTCACGGGCGGCAATGACCGGCCAGCTACGGCGTCGGCTTATCCATTATCTCGGCGATGTCGATCCGCCCATTTTAATTGAAAGTACTCTCCGCCTCGGCGATGAGATCGTCGACCTTTACGGCGATGATCAAATTGTCTCCTCGGCGTCGGATTCGCTATCTGGGCGATGTCGGTTTATTTTAGCTTAAATATTCTTGGGCGGCTGAGATCGCTTACCTATACGGGCGAGTAGATCATCGGCCTTTACGGCGACGACGGCCGTATCCCGGCGTCGCTTTCCCGCTAACCCTGATGTCCAAATTGGTCGTTTTTAGCAATGTATTCCGGCGATAAGATGAGATCGTTAGCCTTTGGCGATGACGACCGGCCAGCTACTCGGCGTTTATCGTTTCCGTATCTCGGCGATGTCCGATCCATGCGTTTTAGCAAAGTATTCTCACTTCTTGGTGATGAGATCGTCGGCCTCCTGATGACGACGGCCAGCCTTCTCGGCGTCGAACTTTCCGTATCTGGCGATGTCGATCGCCGTTTTAAGAAATATTCTCCCGCTTCCATTGATGAGATCGCCGGCGACGCTGGCGGCAACCGGTAGCCTCGCCAGCGTCTTTTACCGCTATCTCGGCGATGTCGATTCGTCGTTTTATTTATCGCGCTTCACAATGAGATCGGCCTTTGGCGATAACCGGCCGCCTTCCGGCTACCGGCGATTTAAGATAAATCGGCTGTCGATCCGCCCGTTTTAGCGATATTCTCAACCTTCAGGCGACGTCGGCCTCGCTGGCGGCAACCGGCCCGATTCTTCGACTTTCCGCTATCTTGGCGATGTCCCATTCCGCCCGTTTTAGCAAGTATTCTCGCGGCCTCTCGGAGATAAGATACGTCGGTCTTCTGGCGATGACCAGCGCGCTTCGGCGTCATTTCCATTATCTCGGCGATGTCGATCCGCCATTTTAGCAAAAGTACTCTCGCATTCCGGTGATAGAGATCGCCGGCTTTTCTGGCGACGACAACGCCTCCTCGGCGTCGGTTTTACGCTATCTCGGCGATGTCGGTTAAATGGTTTTTTAGCCGCCTTCTCACGGCGATAGAGATCGTCGACCTTCTGGCGATGACCCGGCCAGCTACCGGCGTCGACTTTTTCGCTATCTGGCGATGTCCGATCCAGCAGATTTTAGCGAAATATTCTCAACATTCCGGCGATGAGATGCGTCGGCCTTCTGGCGGCGACCCGGCAAACTCTTCGACTTGACTTTCCGTTATCTTGTGATGTCCATTCCGCCATTTTAGCGAAATATTCTCGCCTTCTCGGCGATGGTCGTAGATCTTCTGGCGATAACCGGCCAGCCTACCGGCGTCGGCTTCGTATCTCAGCGATGTCGGTCGCCATTTTAGCGGTACTCTCGGCCTTCCCGGCGTGAGATACGTTGGCCTTACGAGCGACCGGCCCGCCTCCTCAGCGTCGGCTTTCCCGCTATCTCGGCGATGTCGATCCGCCGTTTTAGCGAAGTATTCTTCGCGCCCCTAGCGATAAATCGCCGGCTTTTCGGCGTCGACCAACCGCCTCTCCTTGGCGTCGAACTCCGCTAACTCGGCGATGTCGGTCCATCGTTTAAGCTAAGTATTCTCCGCAGCTTTCGGCGATAGATCGTCGGCTTTTGGCGCGATGACCGGCCGCCTCTCCGGCGTCCGGTTTCCCGTATCTCGGCGATGTCGATGCGCCATTTTAGCGAAGTATTCTCCGCGCTTCTTGGCGATGAGATCGTCGGCCTTCTGGCGACAACGGCCGTATATAATGCGTCGGCTTTCCGGTAACTTCGGCGATGTCTGGTCCATCATTTAGCGAAACATTCTCCGCGCTACCGGCGATGAGATAAATCGGCTTTTCTGGTGACGACGGCCATGCTCCTCGGTGTCATCTTTTAAGTATCTCCGGCGATATCCGGTCGCCCGTTTAGTGAGGTATTTCTCCACTTATTCTCATTGATGAGATAAATCGGCCTTTAAAGCGACCACCATCCCCCTCCTCGACTTTCGTATCTCGGCGATGTCCAAATCCCGTATTTTAGTGAAATGTTCTCCACCTTCCTGTGGATTAGATCGTCATTTCTGTTGACGACCAGCCCGGCCTCTCGTCGTCTGCTTTCCCATCTAATTGATGTCCAAATCAGCTATTTTAGCAAATTATTCTCCACCTTCTCGGCGATGAGATCGTCACGCTTTTTCAGCTGACGACCCGGCCGGCCTCCTCCTTCGCGCGGCTTTTCTTATCTCGGCGATGTCCAAATTACCGCTTTAGCGAAGTATTCTCCGCCTTTCCTTGGATTTAGAGATCGGGCTTGGCCTTCACGGGCGACGCACCCGCCGTCTTCCTCGTTGCTCTTTATTTTGGCATGACTGTCCGCCTATCGGCGATTAACTGATCGTTTTCATCGACTTGTCGCCCTCTTTAGGATCGTATACTAATCGACGATGAGATGGGTAAAGGTCGCGAAATCAAGAAAGCAGAAAAGGTCGATGACGAGCGAAAATTTACTCCTATAAATCGACACAATTAAGAAGACGATCTCGACAGAGGAAAGTCGCGAACTGCTGGCCGAAGTGGTCGATGACGAAAGAACTCCCGGGGCCCCCTTAAGTATTCCTAGGCTTCGACGAAATATTCAAGACGTCATCCCGGAAAGGTGATCCCATCCGCTTTCACGAGCCTATCTTAAAGACCGCCATCCCGAAAGGCGATACCATCCGCCTTCCGACGAAATACCCCCGAAGACCATTTTCCCACGAAGACAGTAAAGACTTCCAGATGACGGGGAGTCTCCGGCACGAAAGCACGAAAGACTCGCAGACGACGGGCTCCCCGGCATGATGAAGATCGTATTTATGACGGCCCCCAAATACGAGCACGCGAAAGATTCATACGACGGTTCCTCGAAAAGACTCAGACGACGGGGCTCCGGCACGAGTACGTAAAGATCAGACGACGGCCCCCGGCACGAGTACGAAAGACAGATGACGACGGGGTTCACGAAAGACAGAAAGATTCCAGACGACGGGCTCCCTCGACGAAAGTACGTAAAAGACCAGACGACGGGGTTCCCGGCACGAAAGCACATAAAAGACTCAGACGACGGGCCCCCCCAAAGTATGAAAGCATTAGAAAAGACCTCAGATAACGGGCTCACCTCCGGCACGAAAGACACGACTAGATCGACGACGGTAGGCTGCAAAGATCCTCTACGCAGGGCTCATTCTCCGAACGATCAAGATCTCATACGGCACCCAAGCAAGCTCTGAGGCAAAACAATGTGGATCGGGCAGAAACAACAAAAGATAAAATCGGGTCGAGACATGAAACAAGATCGAGCTCGAACAACGCCACGTACCGATCTGGGGGCTATTGTTGTCACCAGATTTATCACCCATCAAGATCACCCCAGATTTATCACACATCGATCGTAAGAAGAAATCGATACCGAGTCAAGCGACCCGAGGGTCGATGTTCCGAACTCGTAAGAGTCAACTCGCGAAGTTCCGAGAACTCAAGGCGCTCGTGAGAACCGTAAGACTCGATAACTCCGGGGCTCGATAACCTGGCGTTATCACACGCCGCCAGATTTTAATTATCACACGCCGCCAGTCCCACCGAGACCACTTGATTTGTCGTGCTTAAAGATTTGTCGTATTAGTGATTTGTCGTGGCTTATTGATTTGTCATGCTTATGATTTGTCGTCGCCGTCTCTTTTTATATAAAGGACCTCACCTTTCATTGTAAAAGAAACTCGAATGTTTCTTCATTCCACTTATATACCTACACCCACATTTCAAAGAAGAACTACTGCTTCTTCCCGCAGTTGTTTTTTGCTCGATTTCTTATTTGTTTGGTGGTCAAATTCAACAAGCCACATCGTAATTCAGAAATTATTTGACCACAACAATTATGAAAATACATAGTGTATGAGAGACCCACCCACACTTTTATTTCATCCAAAATTGTGAATAGTGAGTAGCCTTTTTCTCATGGACAAATTTGCAAAAATAGAACGCTATTGATTACATTATGAGAATTAAGCTTTCAAACTTTGGCACAACATGTATGGAACTTATAATTTTTTGTAGAAAAAGAACTTCGAACAAATTTGTAGGCAAAATATGACATGAATTGACAAAAATACCCTCAATTTTGCTTACGAATTCACCCAAAGTCCCTTTTCGCAATAATTTAAAACTTCCGCACACGCCTGCAAAAATCAAAACTCGTTCTTTAAAGTGCAAATAGTGAGAAGATAAGTTTTGTTTTTACAATTTATTTTTTACTAATGGGACTCTAAAATGGTTCGACCCGACCCAATTCGGCCCGGCCCTACAGCTAGATTGCTTTAAATTATCATACACCTACCTATTTACTATATTCATATGGAAATGGAAATAGTTGTCGCTTTCTAGTATTGTTAAACGGGTCGACCCTAACCCATTAGGCGCCAAATTTCACAAGGGCCACGGGTCAAATGGTCCCTGCCTTAAATGCGGTTCATTTTAAACGGGCTCTAATAGTTGAGACCTAACCCTAACCCTAGCGGGTTAAAATCTGCCACCTAATCAGTTCAAAAAAAAAAAAAAAAAAGTTCAAACATTAACATTACATAACGACAAAAATTTCGATCCGCATCGACCCATCATCTTTAATAACAAATGTTCAAAATATAAAATTAGTTCCCATCATCTTTAATAACATAATTGAAAGAAAAGTTAAATGAAATTAGTTAATAATATAAAATTTGTATCATCACATTTATAAATTAATACCATAATATTAATTTATAATTATAATGATATCATTTTCATATTATGAACAAATTTCATAATAGAATTTATAAAAATATTATATTATTATTTTATATTTGATTAATATTTTACTTATTTATTCAATTCAATAGAAATTCAAAACTGTTAAAAAATATTGAATTGGAGGATTAATTATTAATTGACTAAATCAAATAGAAATATTTAATTTGTAATTGATTGGCCATAATTGATTTTTTTTGCCTTATTTAAATTTGTGAAAACACTTTAAAAAAATTAATTAAAAAAAATTAGAAAAAAAAAAAATAAAAATTGAGTATATATAAATATAAACGGGTTAAATCGGGTTGGTTTTTAGCCCTATGGCTAATCGGTCCGCCAAAAAAGTTCGATTTTAAACGGCCCCTATCGCTTCTACTTAAACCCTACATATAATAATAAAGTTTAAACGACCTACCATTAATTTACCGATTAACAATGCTACGCTTTCCTCCTCCTGTTTGTTAATTTCACAATTTTTCAGCTCGCGTCTTCCCCAGGTATTTTAGAATTTTCTGATCATTGTTTTAGGCCGAGAGAGTTTCGATTGCTACTCAATCGGTGTACACTTTCGCTCCAATAATTGTTCCCGTTAACCTTTTCGTCATCACTGCGTTTAAATATTCTCTTCAGTTTGCGCTTCGATTCTTCTTCTTGTTCCGGTATACGAAATTCGTTCTTCTGTTTCTTTTCGTGTTTTGAACTCCGATATACTAGTTTGTAACGGTTTCATTAACTTTATTTTTTGCAGGAAAGATGGGAATAGGACTTGAGTTGATGAATATTGCGAGTCATGCTACTCCCACCAGAAAATTGCACTGGCTTTCCTCTGTTTTTATTGGGATTTTGATGTGCAAGATTGTGAGTTTTAATTTCTTAAATTTTATGGTTTTATTATGGTTTTTGCGCATGTTAATTATAGTGGTTGAGGTATGTAGTATGTTCTGTGGAAACTCGCAATTTTGTAGTATTAGTAGACAGAACGAGCAAAGTTAGTTGTCTTTGGAATAGTAGAGATAGGGATTTTTTTTTTGTTTAACTGCCATTCCTTGTTACTTTGCAGATTATGCTCTTATTTGATTCTGGCAAAAGAATTGAGTTGATGGAGGAAAAAATATGATAATTGAGTTCTTTTTGAAATAAGATACTCTCTCAGTCCTCTCTTATCTGAACATTTACTGTTCGCATGAGTTTTAAGAAACAAATTGTTTATTAGTATTAAAGGGGATGAGGTTTATTTTTTTGTTGAGGTTATATGGTAAAGTAATGATGTTTATGTAAATTAGAGGAGATAAAGTTGACTTTAGTGAGGAAAAATAAATGGCATTGGGTGTATATTGAGATGTTTGAGGGGTATAAGTAAAAGGGAATAAATTGTTTTATTGCCATTTATAGAAATGTTCAATTATGTTTGGGACGGACCTTTTTGACAAATGATCAAATAAGAGAGGGACGGAGGGGATATTGTTTACTGTATTCAAATCACACTTTGTGAATGATTTTCGTGTTGCTAACAAGCACAATGGTTACGTCTGGTTCTCCTTTTAAAGTGATTCAGTTTTGTTGTTCAAGGTATGTGACATAACTGGGGTAATCAGCGCTTCGTTCATTAAAGGATACAACAAGCTTAACAATAAAGTGAAGCTTGAATGGAACAACAGGTAGTACTTCTTGGCGATGTACCAAATTGCTCTTTTGTTACCTCTAAATTGTTTGTACCTTGGAACTTGGTATGTTATCATTGGCCACTATCATGCAGGGTGTTCTCCACTTTTCATGCTATTGTCGTGGCTGCGGGTTCTCTGTATATGTTACTTGTTTCAGATCTTTTTGTTGATACTCGAGATGAGTTGTTTATCAATAGATCCTCAACTCTATCAGACACCATTTTGGGGGTATGCTAACTCTATTTCAATGCTTTTAATTGGTGTAGAGCATTATGAACTTTTTGAAAACATTGTTAATCATTTAAGCTTTGTTATTTAATGTTGCAGGTTTCAATTGGATACTTTTTGACCGACTTGGCAATGATTCTTTACACTTATCCAGCTTTAGGTGGGATGGAATATGTAAGTTTAAGAATTCCCCCATTATTCACATAATTTTCTTTTTCTGATAGATTTTTACTCTTTGTTATTTATTTTAACTCATCGTTGTTAAAGATCTTTGTTCTTATGTAAGTTTTTGAGATGTTGCTCCTGGCTAACTGCATTTTTGATTTATTGAAATATAAATGCATAATTTAATGGCCTTATAAATTTCAACTATCTTCTTTTGTTAATTATGTCCTCATTTGATTTGCTAGGTCATACATCATGGGCTTTCTATGTTTGCTATCATTTTGTCCCTCTTGAGCGGTGAAGCACAATTCTACACCTTCATGATTCTCTTTACTGAAAGCACTACCCCATCTGTTAATCTAAGATGGTAAGTTTAGGAAACACCGAGTTTTGCAGTCTCCTTCTATCGCATCTCTTACTCTTTGCATTTATTAATTATTTTTCTAAGGATACAGGCATCTTGATGTTGCTGGGATGAAGAATTCCAAAATTTACATTTACAACGGTGTGGCATTGTTCTTTGGGTGGTTGGTATGGACTATCAACTTTTTGTCTTGTTTCCAGAAGTTGTTTACTTGTTTCTGTATTAGAGGTCGTGTGCTTTGCTATGTTACGCACAACATTAGCAAATAATTCATTAAAACTGAACTCATTGTTTGCTGACTAGGTGTTACAGGCTATTACTGTGTGAAATTGTAATACATGTAATAAATGATACTTTGGGGTGAATTTATAATGAAGGGTCTAGTCACAAAAATCTAATGCTCAGTGTGCAAATGGTGGTGAAAGGAAGTCCGCAGGTGTTAGCATAGTTATTAATGGCTCAAGGCGCCACAAGGCGAGAAGCAGCGCCTAGCGCCTTAGGCGCTCGCCTTGCATCCCTGGAAAAAACAACATAAGACCTTGATAATTTCTTAGTAAACCTAACCATGGCTTCTGTAGCAATACCCCAAGTCAAATTTTCACCTTGGTGAACCAACTCATCTTCATCTTCCATTAGACCAACCACCCACTCATTGCTTTTATCTATATCCTTCAAAGAGATACGCACGATTATACTTGATAAAAAGTGAATCTTGAAACCCTAGATGTGATTCACTTAAATATTAAGACTTAAGAGATAGTATTTTTTATTATTCTGATGTTATTTGACAAATAAAAAAATGTTTTTTTATTTCAAACCCTAGATGTACGCAAGGCACGCCTTAGGCGCGCCTTTTGCCGAGTCAAGGCGCCGAAAGGCGCCCCCAGGCGAGCGCCCAGAAAATCCCAACCGCCTGGGCCTATGGCAGGCGCGATGGCTGGCGCCCCGAGTGCCTGGCGCCTTAGGCGCGCCTCAGGCGCGCCTTTAATAACTATGGGTGTTAGCCAACCATCATACTGTTGCTGTTGGAAGTAACTCGTGCATATAATGATTTATTTTGATAAATTATTTTTTTGGTGACAATTAAAATAGCAAAAATCCAATTATTTCACTATGGTACCTTAATTCTATGACTATGCAAAAAGGTAAAGTGGAGGATCCTTGATTTGTCCATTACACCAAAGATATATCAATTTTTTCGGTAAACCTATTTGAATGTGAAAAACTACAATTTGTTTTATCTTTTAGATGTACATCAAAATTTATGGTGGTAACATGTAACTAATGTTTTTCAGGTTGCGAGGATCATTTTGTTTATGTTCTTTTTCTACCACATGATTATCCATTTTGATCAGGTGAGTGAATGATTATTTATGAATAATAATTAATTATAATTCATGCTTTTATGTTAAATGCTTTCCAGGTTGATTTTTTTTAATTTTCCCTTTATATCCCAAACTAACCTAAGTTCCTGCCTAGATCAGTTGTAAGCTTGCTTCATACTTGAAGTTGATATAAGATTACTTCACGGAATAACTACATTAGTAAATCTTGTCCTATCCCATTTTAAGACATATAAACTTGAGAATCATGCCTTTCTGCTAGAATTTTACTGCCAAATATCTTGGAATGATTTGGAACTTTTCCACCAAGGGATCTTAGTCTTACTACAAGTTATATAACTCTGCAATAAGTATCTTAAAAGAACTCTGTTCTTCTCTGCTGTTCAAGGGATAATGATGTCAGAAAAATGTACTTGTCCTTTTATTTTATTAGTTTGCTCACTGAAAGAACCAATGGAAGATGTTATATGCTATACTAATCATAGTTGATACAAAAACTTATATTGCATAAATGCTAGTGCTACCTATCTGTGTCAAAAACCTTATAGCTGGTTCAGTTTTGTGGAGTATTTCTATAATTATTGCTGTTTCTAATATCTGAATTTGCATGTGCATTTATTTATGTATTCTATCCATTCATTTTCCTGACAAAAAACTCGTATGAGACGGTCTCATACATGAAACGGGGTAAAAACTAGCACAAATCAACACCCACTCCTTCCAAAGTGTTATAACGTCATACCCAAATTATGTTCCATCTCATGCAAGTGTGTGTCTTTGTTCTTAACTGTTTTTTCCACTCATATAATTCAGGTCAAGAAGGTCTTCTTGTTGGGCTTTTACAGCTTGATCTTAATACCTCCGGTGCTATCATTGATGAATGCATTCTGGTTCTTGAAAATTACCAGAGGTATGATAAAAACCTTGAGAAAGGTGAAACACGACCAATAGTGTTCTCGGAAATTAAATTATTTAGGATGTACATTGTTTGGAGTTGGCAGTATTAAGTTTATAGTGATAGCAACTGTAAAATCGTTTTCCACCGTCTGAATTCTGGATTCTACGCTAGCTGACCAACATATAGTCCACAAATCAATGCAAGGTTCTCAGACCCTTTAATTGAGAATTTCTGTGGATAGGGATGATGCTGTGTTCTTGTGAAGTTTGTTGCAGTTTTTGCATCACTTGATCATATTTCTGTTGGTGTTTTAGATGAACTTTTTTAAGTTAATTTATAGCGAATGTTTTACAAGAAAAAAGGGATGAGAATATACAAGTTTTCTAGCATTTGCCAATTATTTCACTGAGTCGATTTTGGTGTGTGGACTTTCAGTTTATCTTTTTCGTGTGATTTCCAATTTATTGGTATGGATTATTGAGATGTGTGTAAAAAATAATAGATTATTATGAGTTTTATCAATCCAAGTACCGAAAAGATGGTAGAATCTATCAATTTAAGGCTGAAAAGATTTTTTTATCGATTCGCGCGAAAGATAAAAACTATCAATTCGCGCTTAAAAAAATAAAAACTATCAATTCGGACTTATAAGTTTTTTAGACCACGTTTGACACTAAACCCCAAATCCTTAACACTAAACCCCAAACGTTGAACCCTAAACCTCAACCATGGATCCTAAAACCCTCGAATCAGAACCTCAATCGTAAACCCTAAAAAATAAAAAAAAAAAGAATACGTGAAATAAAGACATTTAAATATACGTATTAAAACATGATCTTAAAATTTATAAGCCTCAAATTGATAGTTTCTATTTTTCAGGCCCTGGATTGATAATTTTTTATATTTCAGGTCTTGAATCGATAGAAAAAATATTTCAGGTCTTAAATTGATAGATTTACTATATTTTAGATCCTAAATTGACATTTTTCCTAGATTATTAGTATGGATATTAAATGAATAATGAGAGCAACTCCACTCCGTCGGCTGAATTTGGGACCGTCCCATAACGGTGGGGCCCAGCTTCTGGATTTGATTAGGACTAGACCAATTGGGCCTACCTGATTTGTTTATAATGAATTAATTAATGCATGACAAAAATTTATGAGACGAGATGAAATATCCTGTTGTACAGAGGTTTTACATCTCCTGTTACACTATCAGATTAGTGTCACGTGTCATATTAACTTAACTACTGATTAGTTCAAATTAACCATGATCTAGAAAGAAAATCCCTATTTCCTCTCTCAAATCATATGATATATTTTCAATCTTCCCCAAATATAAGATTTTTGCAAAATTAATTATTATCTCTCCCAACCAAACGTCACACATAACTCCGTTTACATAATCGCTGGAAAGATATTCATATCAACGTTGGTAGAGGGCGTTCTACTTCAATTTTAGGATAAGTAAAAGAGATGGAGCTTTTATTCCAAATTTATTGTTCTAATACTAAGACTTCAGTTCCTAAATACCCACACACTATTATATAAAAAGATTTAATTTAAATTAGCAGACATGGAAATGAATTCAAGCTTAAGATCAAAATCCCTTTGCTAATTCAAACGTATTTATTTTAATCAAATCCAATTTAAATTCTCTGAATTCAATCACAATGCCATCAAACTTACTATCTAGTGTACAAATTAAAATCTAATTACTTCAAATTCTTTGAAGATGATCTAATTAAATTAAACTCTTCATGAACCTAAATGGAGAAATTCAAGTTTCTACAATATTAATGAGTCAAATATTGCAGCGAGAAACGGTGAAGTGAATGAAATTACTTTGACATTGATGTTTGTTTAGGAGGAGGAGAAGAAGAATTTGCAGATTGAATATTTTTTTTTTTGATGTATGCAAATTTGGTAAGTGTGCAAACGTGAAGATTTGAGGGAGAGAGAAATATATATATTTAGCTTTAGTGATGAAAGAAATTGAATCCTGTAACATGTAGTTTAATCTTGAGAGTATAGTTCAAAACGGAAATTATGGAGTGTAAAACAACGGAATATGATTTGAGGATTGTCGTTGTATTGCTGAAGGTTTAGTATGAGGGAGTCTTGACAGTATATATATCGATTCTCTTGCTATATTTTCATATTTGCATTTTTTGAGTAATGAGTAGAAAAAATAAGTGATGTTCTTAATACATTTGAAGTAATGTCACGATTCGATTGTAATTTTTCTACTCGATTTTTTTTCTCTCATCATTTTATAAGTATTTAACGAATGTGCTTATACATTCTCATCATTTATGTATATGTGTATGTAATATAAGTTTGTATTGTTCTTTCCAAATATTTGTATTTGATCGGACTCGATTAAATAAAATAGAATTGAAATTTTAGTCAATTAGAAATTCTTAGATTTATTTTATTCGCTTGAGTAGATTAAAACTGATTCTTTATAATTTACGAATTATACAAGTCGGAGGTAAAAGAATTTGAGTAAAGCCTATTACGAATTATATCTTTCAAAATTTACTTAAATATATTTTGGTATTTAAAACATTGTAATTTAATATAATACTTCTTTTAGGTTCAAGATCACGACGCATGTTGTTGACCAAACTAGATCAACATCTTTGATTCTATTCGACTGTGACGTATTCAAATTGATTGGAAAAACGATTTTGGATATTCTCAATGATATGGACGAGGTAATTACACAGTATTAAAAATTCATAATCTCACTAACAAATTCAATAAAACAACAAATCCACGTTTTTTTAATTATCAAATAATAATCTAACCTAATCTTCATGCATCTTATTACACTATGCAGAAAGGTTTGGAAGAAAAACTTCCCTCGGAACTAGAAGAGTTGGTTAGCAAAAAATTCATATTTCGATTCCATATTTACAAATTCAATTTGGACAACAATTATGATGTATATATTGTTGACAAGTTAGCTTCCGATGATAATTTGATCAAAAAAATAGAGGAGAAAAACAATTCATCCAAGGTAGTTAGTATTCTTATTAATTTATTATTTAATTTAAATCTTTTGTAAAAAAATAAATATTATACATATTATGATCATTACTCACATAATTAATATTAATTTATAAATTTTACTTTAGCAGACTACTCCTTTATCGATTTGTGACGACCAAATGGTCGAATGTGAAGACATAACTCCCGACAACAAGAGGAAGCATAAAGGGGATGAATGTCAAGAAGATGATGATGATAGTGTTGAGACTCAAGTTTCGACTACTAAGCGGATCTTGAAGGTCAAACTTGAGAAGGAATAGTACAACATAAAGGAGATATAAAACAACCACCTTATAGAATAATAGGAAAGTAATTCATTATCATTATAGTTTTTAAGTTGTTAATCCTTTTTTTAGTAGTAAAAAACAATTACGTTAAAATAGGTTTTCCAATTTTTAAAAATTGACAAACTCCACCGCATTTAGGGTATGATTGATATATTGGAATAAATTGGGAATGTAATGATCATTTGTTAATCTATTCCAAATACAATGATTGGTATAATTTTTTTGGAATGAATCATCATTCCATTAGGAATGGTCATTCCAAAAAATAAAGGAATTGTGATTTCTTACATACCCTTACATACATCTTGAGGAATGAATTTTTTTTTCATAAATAATATTATCCTTTATTTTTTATTTCATAATATTATCTTCTACCAACAACAACAATAATAATACTAAGTTAATAATATTATTTTATTAAAAAAATTATAGTATTTAATAAAAATAATAACAAACTCCAACAATAATAATAATATTAAATATAATAATATTCTAATATATAAATAATATAAAATTTTCAATATTAATACTATATCTCAAAAAAAATTTCAATAGTTAATAATAATATTAAAGTATAATTTTAATAATTATTAATTATAATTCAAAAGTATATTCACCAATACCTATATTTCATTCCTGAATCATACCAATCATAAGAATGATCATTCCAATTTCATTTCATTCAGACCTTCATTCCATTCAGTTGTAATTTCATCCAGTCATACTAATCACACCCTTAGGTTTCTCTATTATTTAATATACAATTGAGAATAATTCAATTCCTCAATTTATTCTTCATCATTGCTATGTACTAAATTATTCTCAAATCCATTTGATAATATAACTTTGATTGACCATAAAAATTGTATATGTGTTTTGATATATATATATTTAAAATATATATATATATATATATATATATATATTTTAAACAAAATTTTTTGATATTTTAAACAATAATAACATACAAAACAAATTTCGCCTAATGTACAAAAAATTAATTCTTAATTCTAAAAAAAATCAATAAACATACACAATTAATATTAAAAAACTAAACTCAACATCATAAAATAAAATTAATTCAATAATCGAACTATGATATATTTCAAGTTTCAACCTGAGTAGTACGCGGGCCTAAAAATTAGTTTGATAATATTCATATAATATAAATGTATAATTTATTGTATATTTTCATATATATGTTATTTAAAATTATGTAATATAAATTAATAAATTAATATTTCAAGATAAAAGATATTATAAAGTTTGAATTATTAGGTTAATTAGGCGAAATGGTGATTCAAAACTATATTATGAAATAAGATTGTCGGATAATTTCACACAAATTTCTGTCTTTTATCCCTTTGCTTAAATTTTTCATATTAGTACAAATTAAGGACTAATCTAGTAATATACTTCTGGACAAAATATGGTTCATCAACTTTAGAATAAGTAAAGTATATATGTCGAAAAGATAGATTCATTTCTTCAAAAGGAAAAAAAAAAAGAAAAAAAAAAGAAGAAGATAGATTCATGTGGCACTTTGGTAGGGACCAAAATTCCATTGTTTTATGGAAAACTTTTATTATTTTAAATGTAAAATTTCGACACATTTCGTCCTTTTTTTCTGAAACAATTTAGGCAAATTCTCATGGCACAACATGCACCAATTTAATTTTAGGAGATCTTTTTTTAATTTTTTTTTAATTTCAGTTTTCTTTTAATTTTAATTTTAGTTTTAGTGTTTTTTTTTCCTCGATCCGGACCCAAACCCGGCCCGAGTGATTCATGGTTCACTCGGCCCAAGTGGTTTATAGTTCACTCGGCCCAAATGATTCATATATGATTTAGGGTTCATTGTTTAAATTAAGGTTTAAAATGTATAGTTCATCCAAATTAAAATTGAATCCAATTACATTGGTGCACATGAGAGTAACTGAACAATTTAAGGTTACGTGCAAAATAAATATCAACTTAAAAAGCGTAATTTTCTTTTTTGTGGGCCATCAAATCCGTGGAAGGAACCACGAAATTTCTGAAATCTTATATTATAAAGGGAGGATTGCACCTCCAAAATATTGACAAGTGTCTGTGTTGGGATATTTTAGTTTTGATGAATTATGCCAAAATATTATCAACTTGTGTTATTGGAGCTAATCTACAGATAACAAGTTGAGGGGGAACGAGAGAACAAGTTGAGGGGGAACTCACGAAAATCAGACGAAGATGATCGAGATCAGACGAGGCTGCAGACGAGACTGATCGAGATCAAATGAGTAAGATGAGTTCCGAAGTTAACTGATGAGCTGAGCAAAATCAGAAGAAAAGAAAAGCTAAGCCAGCTGATCAGAAGATCAGATGACCAGATCAGAAGAGGAGGTTGCAGATCAGAAGAGGAGCAGATGAGACTGATCGAGATCAGACGTGATCAAGATCAGATAAGATAACCTGATGCAACTAACCTGATATGCTAACCTGATGTACTAATCTGATGCAGATAAACTGATATGCTGACCTGATGCTATATTGATCTGATCAGATGAGATGATCAGATCAGGCGAGAAGAAATCAAAAGAGAAGTCATCAGAAGACAAGTCATCTGAAGTCATGTTCACTGAGAATCAGAACGCTGCTGATGATCAGTTAGCCTGAGTGCTAGTGACCTGAGGGTCAGATTGTCTGAAGTCAGAAGAGCTGAACTCAGTTAGCCTGAGTGTCAGTATACCTGATCAGACAAGGTCCGCTGAAGAGAAGTCTGCTGAATCAAGAATCCTGAGACTCAGAAGAATCCTGAAGACTCAGAAGATCCTGAAGATTATAGCCGTTAGATTCAGCTGACGTGGACCAATGAGAGGAAGACAACCAGCTTGAAAAAGCTGTAGAAGCTACATAATAGTATTGAATTTGAATGTAACTCCATCCAATGGTAACATTCAAATCCACACTATAAATACAAGTTCTTCCTTCATTATTCGTGTGGAGAAATGCGTGAACCATCGAGCTACAGAGCCAAATCATCTAGCATTTCCACCATAGAACACTGAGCAAGAAATACACACATATATTCAAGAGTGTTCTACACTAGATCTAAGCACAAATGTAATATCCTAAGCTTAGAGAGATTTTCTCATCCTTAGCATTGAGGCTAAACAAATGTAAGGGAAAATCTCAACCTAGTTGGAAACCAAACAAACCTTACCCAAATCAGTTTGATAGGTTCAGTTTGTAGGTGAGTGTGAACTCGGTAAATATCTAGCAATCCCGAAAGGGAAGGTAGGCGATCCCGTGAGGGAGATTAGTCCCGTTTGAGTGTGAACTCGGTAAACATCTGTTGGGTGTTGGACTAACACGTTAAACTAAGTCCAGTCGGTTAAGTTGGTGACCCATGAAGGGAAGAGTGGATGTAGGAGTTGGACTCCAAACCACTATAAAAATCGTGTGTTCTTTACTGCTTTATGTTCTTACTTGCCATATGCATTCGATTATAAGCAAAACACACATCGTTCTTAAAAGCAAAAAATTGGTAATCACCATTCCCTCACCCCTGATTTATATGCATTACAATTGGGTATTTAACGCATTTACGGGGGTTTTAAAAAACGGGACCAACAATTGGTATCAGAGCGGGAGTTCAAAATGACCTGATCTATTTTAAAACCCGTTTCTGTATTGATACCAACAATTGATATCAGAGCGGGAGTTCAAAATGAACTGATCTATTTGAAAAACCCCGTTTCTGTACTGATACCAACAATTGGTATCAGAGCTGGAGTTCACTATGAAAACATTGAAAACTACTGATACCAACAATTGGTATCAGAGCGGGAGTTCAAAATGAACTGATCTATTCCGTTAGTTCAAAATATTGACAAGTGTCTGCTTTACTTGATGACATGTGTCTTAATATAATCTCAAAATGTATTTTAAATTTTTCCTTTACTTTACCTTTTTAAATTATTAATTAATCATTGGACTAATAGCATCCAAAATCACACCGTCTCCCTCATAAACGCAAGAAGCTCGAGAGGTTGCTGAACGGAAATGGCCAGATCTGCGAAATTTGGAAAGACGGCGACCGATAACGAATAGGCGAACTGGATCCCATGAACAACGCGCAACGTCGATCTCTCACGAACATCAAACTCTAACGGCAAACTTTGGCTCTTGGCCACGTGCAGCAGCGATCCATTTTTTTCAGCCGAACAACTTTGCTCCAGAAATCGCACGGTGACTGTTTTATAGATTTAATTCACATTTCATTCTCTATTTTTCTTACTCTATATATAGGAGATTACAGTTTACAATTTGCATGCTTCAATTTTTTTTTGAAAATTAGGGACTCTTTATTGTAGAGACAAGAGTAGGTGCTAAATCACACAAGTCAATATATTCTTGGGTGATTTTGGATTTCTAATTTCTCTCATATTGATTTAGATGTTTGTGGTTGAGATTTTATTGTATTCACCTATTGTTTTGTTCTTGCAATTGATATAAATTTTTAGGGTAGAGCATTGCTAACGTAGAGTTCACATGTACACATTCTTAGGCTCTGGAGAAGCTTGGCCATACATTTGAAAGTGTAGCTCTCAAATCAACGTGTCTTAGGGTAATTTCACGGGAGTTATTATAATAAGTTGCTTCTCTTTTAACTTCTGATTATATGGCCTACTTTAGAATATATATATGTTCATCTTAACATTCAGATTATACATTTATCTTCTGATTTTTAAATTTGACTTTGATTTTTCAGTCTTTCTTGCAGTTTGTAAAGATGTGGATTGATTGAAAAAAAATTATCACACTCAAATATATTATGCTTCAAAAATCTTTTAATGTCAAATGACAATCTTTAGAGGAAACTGAAGCTACAGCAGTTGCTCTTTTAAAACTTTTTGGATGTTTACTTACAAAATGATGAGCAAAAATTTTCCTTTTTATTACTTAATTATTCCTAGGATATCAATGTGTTCTTAATCTTATTTTTTGGGCTCTTACAAGAGGTAGATGCATGTCTCACAAATGGGGATTTTGGTCGGCTTGCTTCCCTTTTCCTGGACTCTTTTTGGCAACTTTGAATTATCCAGCACGTTGATATGGGCATAGGTACAAGCATGTTGAACCATGCAATAAAATCACAACAAATATTGATAAATATGGACCCATAGCTCAGGAAACGCATGAGAGGATTAAAGCTGCAAATCTGGAACCAGTTCATTACCTCCAAAACTGTTGTGAATAGGGTTGTTGAGATGCACAGTGAAATAATTAAGGAAGAAGACTTTAATGATTTTTTCCAGGTAAATGTCTTCACTGGCTTTGATTTTTTTCTTTGCAAGCAAAGGTTCATCAAAACATTAATCTTCTGCAGTAGCTAGGCAAAAACACGAGGAAATCCAAATGGATAAAAAAAGATAGTGAATGTACTAGGATCATTAAGTTGTCTTAGTTAAAAATGTGTTGGTGCTTCTATTACTGTTGTCAACTATCATGCTACGTTTTTGCATAAATACAATGGTTTGTTCCTTAGAATCAATTGTTGCAGTAACAACAAATTTGAAAGGCCTAATTGAAATTTATTCTTCCTTTTCCATTTATTATTAAGAAAAGTTTAAATGTTGTAGGGTTAGATAAAGTCTTAGGTCATTCTAAAAGGATATAAGAATCTACGGTTGTTAGCTTGACAGACGAAAAAATGTATAGTTTGTTCCCCTGGAGTTTACGATAATGCTTGATTTACTTCTAGGTGGATTTACTATGACAAAATTACTAATAACTTATTGTAATAAAGATATGGAGAGACAACTGCCTTATATGGTATTTATGCAAACAAAAAATTGTGGTAAATATCACGTAAGAACAAAAGGTGGTTAGGCTCTTGATTTTTTTAATTTTTTTAATTTTAATGTCAGGAAAAGCTCATATAATTTATCCAGGAGCAGTACATTATAGATTTAAGCTTTCCTTTGGAGTTTATTGGCTTGCTGGTGAAGCTGTTCATAAACTTAAGGCTCAACAAGATCCAAATTGAAGTAATAATCATATCTCTCAATTTTTTATGCGTTTTCTAAGGTTTATAGCTTGGTATTGATCGCTTTGATATGCAGATTCTTAAACTCGCAGGTTACTTAAGTATACAAATTTTACGTTTTAATGAATAAGAGCATCTATTTGCACGATATAGGTCATGGGCCTTTTAGTCATATGTTTGTGGTGCAACTGATTTCTTATTACATTTTGGGTTAATTCTATGTTATGGATGTATAACTTAACTGAGAGTTGTTTGAATCGGTAAGATAATTTTCTCTTATTTATTCTCTCTCAGGCTTAACAAAAGAAGCTAGCCAATGTACCCAGTTTAGGTCCTTAGGATCTGGTGCATTGGTGTTGATTTTTTGGTTATAAGTGCACCGTTTTGTGATGAGGCAGATGCATGCCTTTTACATAAAGAAAAGCTTACCTTCACATCATAATTTCTCCTTTCAAGCAGTTAGCGTAAGGGAATTAGAAGCACTTTATGAGCTTTTTAAGATGATCATCAGTGTTATGATTGATGACGGTCTGATCATCAACAAGGTCTACTATACGATTGCTAAGATGATTAGGATATGTTCTTTCTACATGAACTATAGATATCCTCTTAGAGATGACAAACAAAAAAGATGTTTGTTTGCTGATCGGGTAGTCAAATAATCTGCCAAAGTACTCTTTGGGCATGACATTGTTGAGCAATCTACAGATCCTTATTTTAAGTTGATTGTGTCATCAACTTGGTTTGATTATTAATACGTGATCTAACCACCGTTGGTTGAATGTATACTCAATTTTTTTGGATAATATGAGCTGATTATTTGCTCTGGATGGATTCCAAAATCTATAAGAAATGATTTAGTATGAGGTAACACTATTTTGCTATATATACCGTTTAATTATGTCAAATTGTGCTTGAAATTTGGTTTTTTTATAACAAGTCATGGCAATGTTGTTCCAGCCACAAAAATGCCATTATGGTGCTTTCACCTCCCCCCTGCCACCTAATTTTGTGCTGAAAGATACCCATGTGGCCACAAATGAAAGAGAGAACCAAGGTCTTTTTTTTTTAATTCTGGCATATATCCACGTTTCTTTAATATTTCATGAAATAAATTAAAAAAATAACAGGATTCAAGACTACATAAATGAATATTTACAACAGGTCAGTGCATTGCACGGGTAAAATACATTTGCACCAAACTTGCAATATTTTCTCCATTTATATTAACTCTTTCCTTTTTAAACATCAGCAGTTTTATTTGATTTCAATTAGGCCTATATGGAACTTCTGTGTGCTTCTATAGGTAATGACCAAGATTTAGAACAAGGACTTACTTTGATCAAAGTTTCTGCCCAACTTATGATAATTCAAAGGTGAGACAAACTATACGCTAGATCATTGGATTTAAATCTAACCGTTCTCAGCTTCTTGGTATCATTCCTGAAGTTTCCCCTTAGCACAAGTTATCTGTCCATATTATATTATTAGAGGCAAATTATTTTGTTGGACTATTTTTAGAGGCAACAACCTATTGGTTGTTCTTCAGCCTTTTATTTGCGTTTATGAAGCATGAGATGGACATATAGCGTTTTTCAAAATAAAAATATATTGAAATATAGATAGAATGCATTTGGTTTCATTTGAATTTTACTAAATATTTTGTTTGATGCATTTCAGGATTGTCTCATTCAATATTCTATCCATCATCTATTACTTTATAGATTCAGGGACAGACTGAAAGAGGGTCGAATCTTCGTCATTCGTGATTTGGATGTTTTTAGATCTGGAAACCTATATAGATTAACAGACCCCCAATGCATGATACGTTTCATGGACACTACTTATGTGGAAGAAGTTGACGAGGAAAGAAATGCCATACGCCCTGAGAAATTCAGTCTTCATAGCGATTGTGAATTATTGCAGTTGGTTGACAAAAATGAAAATTTACCAGGTTATCTTCCAAAAAAAATTATGTCTTAATCTTATATGCTTTTATATTTTGCTAAGATGATTTTAACATATCATTTTTATTGCAAATTATTTTAGGATTTCAACCTTTTTGTGAAAAAAATAGTCATATGACTCTTATAAGCTCTTGGCTACTGAAATTGAAAAAAATGGGAACAATATGGAATAAGCAATCAAAGTAATATGAAACCATTTGTTTCAGTAGGATACTACCTATTCAAATTATGTTCCATCAAGTGGATATATTTAATTAAACCAGCATATTTATAAAGAAATAACAGTTGTAGGATTTTAGAAACAATTATATAGTTTCAATTTGTGTTCTTAAGCAGTAGATTCATAAAGAAAGAACATATATAGGATTTTAGAAACAGTCATATAGTTTCAATTTGTGTTCTTAATTTTGTATTATCACAAATAATCTTGCAAGGCTAAGATTAGAGAGGTCATACTACGCAATGAATGGAACTACATATCTTGCTCAAATTGTACTCGGAAAATGGAGAAAACAGAAACTACCTTAACTTGCAATAATTGCAAAGATTCAAAATCAGTGAGAGTCTTGATGTAAAACAAAGCCAACATAATAGAGAAAAAAAATATTGTTTTTAGAGTTTATATAATTATTAACAAAGCCCTATTACATTGTTTATATATAGGTTCCGAATTGAAGTGGTGGTTGATGATGAAAAAGACACTACTACGTTTGTCATCTTTGACAAAGAAGCAAATAAAATTACTAACACAACTGCATCAACTTTAATGGGAGATAATGTAACAAAATTACTTAAAACTCCGAAATCTATAAGAACTAAGCATCATAGTACAAAAAAAATATATTATTAAGTCTTTGTTTCACAGGAAGTGGACGCCGACAAAGACAGACATGATCAAGCCCCAACAAGCGTACTTAACATTGTTGAGAAAACACATAAGTTTCAAGTTAAGGTCACAAAATATAATTTCAGAGCCAAGTATCAATCATTCACTGTTTCACACATCCTTGACGACATCTTGACATCTGAAACAGAGGAGCCACAACAAAATATACACATACATATATATTATATATTTTTTCCCATTAAAAAAAATGGATTGTTGGCCTTTTAGAAATATTTGATCACTCGAGAAGCACAGGAAAGCAGTAGCACAACAACAACAAAAATAAAAATTGAAGACAAAAGAACAGAAAAAAGGAGGATGCAAAACTGGATAAAGGGACCGTTAAGCGCCGCAAGCTGCAGAGGAATGGGTAAACTGAAATTGATAAATAAGTTCTCAATTTGTGTAAAAGAAGTAGGCTAAAAGAGCCAAATAATTTAACAAGAATTTACAAATTTTGTTATTGTTATTCTTTTAACAGGAAACAAACAAGCCTACAGAATATGGAAGATTCAGAGTAGGGGTCATGCTTTCTCTTTGTGAAAAAATCCGATCTATTTGTTGGTGTCTTTCAATTTGTTTTCTTCAAGAATAAAATGATGCTACTTTTGGAAATCTTGGATTCATTGATGTTTGAATTCCTGTCTAAATTAGTGGTATTTTTTGTGAAATTTCTTTGCTTCAAAACCCATGTTTATTTTGTTTTGTAATTTTAGATGAAAGAAAATCGCCTAATACGGTTACTTGCTAAGTATGCTCATTTGTCCGCTGGGGAAGATGTTATATGTTCTTTGCTTCACTGCTTCTTTTCATTCAATTCAGATTAATTCATTATTGGCCTTCAATTAAAAAAAAAAGATAAAAAGATCAGAAGGATAAAACGACGGCCATACAAAAAGGTCAAAACAGTCCCGTGCATCGCACGGGCATTAATCTAGTAATTGAAAAAGAGACAATTTTTTTCTCTTTTAGGAAACTTCACAAATGCTATTTGAGTGGTGCGCCACTGCGACCAACTTTTTTTTAAAAGCAATCAATTACAATAATTTCTAACATAATTAATTACAATAATTTCTTTTATTATCGGACATATGACAACATAATTTCATCCCATTGTAGACCAGAACCAGAATCACTACAAGAGGTGGACCACCCGAAACTGCAACATGGAACCGGAACCACAACCACACCGCAATCGAAACCACAACCCAACAACATGGGGACCACCACCCCATAAGAGGGGGACAACCACAAGAGGAATAAATATTCCTCTCCGTGTCTCGAACTCATGACCTTAAAGTCTCAGGTGATGGAGCTCTAACCACTTAAGTTATCCATACTTAACATGAGTGGTGCGCCCATTGCCAAACCATTTTAACATAGAAAAAAAAATCATAGTTCTTCTATTTTTTTATCGAGCAAATAGTACTACCAATATAAATATTGGTGCTTTAATAAATGATAAGGTCTCATATGTACCTGGTGCACGGATATTAGATCCGTGCACTCGCTTTGACCCTACCCATATTTAAATATTATGGATCTTTTTCTATTGCCCATCTCTCTCGTGTTTTCTCGACGTTATCTGTGGTGGTTACTCCAATCAAAATTTTCGTTTATTGCCCATAGCCACGTCAGCGGGGATGGCGAGAACCGCCTCTCTTACCAACGGCTTATGCCGATCGACGTGATCGGTAGCCGACGTCGGAGAATTTGAACTCGTCGGAGTTTCGAATTCAGGGAGGTTTACGAATCGGAGGCGTGGGTTTAAGTGGTGATTCGAGTGTGTGTATTTACGAACTTCGTCGTCGTTGATGAGAAGGTATATGATAGAGAGACATGTCTTGTGTAACTATGAATTTTTTGGCCTCCACGGCGGCGACGATATGCCCGATTCCCGGCCCGGGGATGAAGACAGTTCAAAAGCTTCTACAGATTTTAATGCCAAATATTGAATGGCCATTTTTTAAGATTTTTCAAGGGATAAATTATGAAGTTGTGATTTTTATTGATTTTTTTTTTTTATGCAGCACCTGTGGTAATGGTAGTGGAATGGCGTGGCGGAGTCGATGAACATATTTTGGGAAAAATATTTGGAGAAATGGTATAAAAATAACTGGGGAGGGTATATTTTTGGTAGTGTATTAATTATGTGGGTGTATCTATTAATTACAGGGGTGTTAATAATTGGACTCTTAATTAAATCTGTTATTATGGTAGTTGCATGTTTATGTTGTAGTTAGTTGCACTTTTTTTCTTATAGGAAGTTGCACACTTTTATTATAGGTAGTTGCACGCTTCTATTATAGGTAGTTGCATGTTTTTCTTATAGGAAGTTGCACGCTTCTATTATAGGTAGTTGTACGCTTCTGTTATAGGTAGTTGCACGCTTCTGTTATGGGTAGTTGCACGATTCTGTTATAAGTAGTTGAATATTTGTATTTAAGTAGTTGCACGTTTTTCTGTTATAGGTAATTGCACGATTCTGTTATAGGTAATTGCATGTTTGTTTATAAGTAGTTGCATGTTTAGTATTAGTTATTTGCATGTTTCTTTGTGTTTTAGTTGCACTGTTTAATATTAACTAGTTGCATGTTTCTATCGTATAGTTATATGTTTATATTTTAGCTAGTTGCATGTTTCTATGTTTATTAGTTGCACGGTTCTGTGTTATATAGTTGTACGTTTTTGTATTAGCTAGTTGCATGTTTCTATGTTTTATAGTTGCACAATTTAATGTTGACTAGTTGCATATTTCTATATAAGTGTATTCTCATTTTGACCTAATTCTTAAAAAGGAAATTTTTTCCTAGTGCAAAGTTTAGGTATTTTTTCCTAATGCCAAATTTTAGGTTTTTTTTTTTTTTAATTAAAAAAAAAGGAAAAATAGTGCTAAAATTTAAGTCTTAAAAAAAAAAGTGCAAAGTTTAGGTATTTTTTCCTAATGCCAAATTTTAGGTTTTTTTTTTTTTTTTAAAATTAAAAAAAAAAGGAAAAATAGTGCTAAAATTTAAGGCTTAAAAAAAAAAATCGACAAAGCTGGGACTCTAACCATGAAACCTGTTCAACCAGTAGGCTAAAGCCGCATTGCTGAATAATTTCGAAACTAAAGTTATTTATCTATAACCGCGACCCGGCTTTTTTAAATGGATTACCCATTTACATGAGTGCACGGTGCACTTTGATGCACAAGAGACACACTCTTAATAAATTGAGTTATTTCACTTGTTCATAATTCTCCTATCTAATAACAAGTTGATGGAGAATAATCTTTTTGAAGACACATCTAAAATAAAATTTAACAAAATTATACTCCCGTCATTCCTCAGTGTGCTTTAGCTATTTTCATAAAAATTATGAAACTTAAAATTTAATATTATTTTTATCCTTAAATCAATCTTTATCTTTTGGCCAAATAATTAAATCTAGCACATATTTTTAAGTTTTTATTAATTTTAGCATATACCTTTTTCTCTTTCCAAATTTAGCACATACTTTCACTTAATATTTAAAAAATCCCGAATTGTTATTTTCGATAATATTCGTCTAATGTGGTCATTGGAGGTCACATGTGTTGCTGACGTGTACATATTAAAATATAAAAAATAAAATAAAAATATAACCACCTAAAAGAGAAAACGTAGGATATAAAAATATTTCGGGTCACTATTTTTTTATTTTAGGCGGTGATAATTTTTATTTTATTATTTTATTATTTACACGTCAGCAAGACAAGTGAATTCCAATGACCACATCAGATGAATTTTGTCAAAAATAATGATTCGTGATATTTTAAATATTAAATGAAAGTATGTGCTAAATTTGGAGAGAAAAAAAAATATGTGTTAAAATTAATAAAAATATAAATAAAAGTATGTGCTAGATTTGATTATTTAGCCTTATCTTTTCAGCCTTTTATCTTCTCTATTATTTATTCTCTCATTCATTTTCTTACACAGTGCTACTACTTACTAAAATTTCCTCAATTAAATGTTGTAGAGATCTTTGAATGATGTAAATTGAAAAGAAATGTGTAAAAATATCCAAAAAATAAATAAGTTGAAATAAAATTTAAAGCCCAATATAACATCTATTACGGGACGAGAGAGCCTAAAATAATTTGAATAATTTGAAATAACAATATCAATATACATCAATACGTTTTCAATACCTTGCCTTATTGCATATATAAAAGGAGTCTTGCACTCAGCGCAGTCTCCCTATTTCACAAATCTGTTTCATCTGGTGTTTCATGCCTTGGATTTGCGCTACATGTCTATGGGTCGGGTGAATCATCTACATCCTAAACACTAAATAATAAACCCTAAATCATTGCCTATTCGGGTCGGGTGAACCATGAACCACTCGGGCCGGGTGACGGAACGGAGTGGGCCGGAATGGACACGTGGCGCAAATTCGAGGCATGAAATACCAGATGAAACACATACGTGAAATAGGGAATCCGAGCCGTCTTACACTTGTAGTTATTCAAAAAGTATTGGACTAATAATTTTTAAACCTACCATTATTCCATTAATAAATAATAATACACTTACCTTCTACAAAAGAATCCAACTCAACCTAATACTAGATTTTTGGTGCAAAATAATCCATATGTTGATTATGACCATATCTAGGAGAAAAAGGAAAGACGATCTCACTTAATTTCGAAAAAGTTAAAAGTAATCGCCACAAATTTTGAAAATGTGAATTTTAAAATAATAAATGAAAAATAGATCTCATGTATACCATGTGCACCGTCCAATTCAAATACATTTTTTAAACGCGGAACTTATTTATTTGAAACTTTCAACTTACATACAATAAAAAGTTCTAATAAGTTGTGTGTTTCAAAAATACACTTAAGTTACTATTTCTACATCCTTTATGAAAACAAACACTTAATTTTATTTTTCAATTATTATTTAATTACTTTAAATTATTATTTATAAATAGAGTTATCACAATATCTCATAGTAATATTTTTACTTTATATATATATATTTTTAAATATTTATGTCCAAAACATCATGCATAAATTTTGTAGACCGACAGGGATCGAAGAAAAAGGAAAGACAGTCTCACTTAAATCTATTAAATGTGAAATAACAATAAACAAATGGTAATAAAATGTATTAAATGTGAGTATATTATTGGCCATACGGAAACCTATCACACGGTATCCCACTCCACGCGCCCATTTTACGCGCACCCAGCCGACCTGCTTTCAACGTGTTCGGGCCGAGCCCCACATCTACCCCACTCTATTTATTCAATAAACTGCCACTTGCAATTTCTTCAATCTCTAAAAATAACACCAATTTTGATTCTGAAAAAACAATTTGAGAAATAGTTTACACTATGTGGAGGAATCCAGCTACAAATTTGTTGAGACGTGCGTTCAATTTAGCGGCAGTTGGACCCGCCCGACCCAGGCCCGTTTGTTCTTCCACCTACCATTGTTATGGATTTTTGGGGATTCCGTTCAATCGGTACTGCAGCGCCGCCGTTGGCGGCGGAGATGATAGCGGCGGCGAGAATGCGATGACCTACGCGGAGGCTAAGAGGCTGATGAGGCTGGTGAATGTGGAGTCGTTGAAGGAGAAGCTAGGAATGGAGGAGAAGGAGGTGATCTCCTACGACGAGCTCTTGAAATCGTGCGAGAGCATCGGCTTGGCTAAGACGATGACGGAGGCCGCCGCCTTCGCCAGAGTTCTCGATGAAGCAGGCGTCGTTTTGCTGTTCCGCGATAAAGTGTATCTCCACCCTGATAAGGTTTACGCTCTTTTGTGCACTTTTTTAGGTTCTGGAATGTTTTGATTCTTTTGTGTTTGTGCTTGATTGGATGAATTTACTTTGATGTAAAGTTGATTTTGTGTTGGAATCATGATTTTTGAGTGTGGGTTCATGAATGTTGTTAGTTTGGTGAACCCACATGACCTAAAAATATGAGGCGGAAAAAGGATAGAATAGATAGAATAGATTATACATGTGATCTGGAATTGACTGATAAAAGTAGGAGTATGTCTAGCGTTAAAATTTTCATGTATGAAATTCTATAAAATTGCCCTAAATTAACTATCTACCCCTAAACACTAAATAATGAACCCTAAATTATGATCTATTCGGGTCGGGTGAACCATGAATCACTTGGGCCGATTGAACCATGAATCACTTGGGCCGAGTGAACCATGAACCACCCATTTTGTCTTACCTTCACCAATTACAAAATTTGGTTGTAAATTAAAAAAATTTCATGTATAAAAATTTTCATACTAGACTTTGTCTAAAAGTAGATACTAATCATAAATTAGTACTGTGTTGATGTTGCTGGGAGAATGAATTCTTGACATTTACTATTTGGGGATGCTTGATTGATATGGGTATTATGATAAAAAAATGTCCAGTAAATATTGATGATGAAGAAAAGTTAACTGAATTCACTATAGATGAGAAGATATGGACGAACTGGAATAGCTCAAGTGGTTAGAGGTCATGGGTTCGAGAAAAAAAAAAAAAAAAAGAGAGAGAAGATAGGATAGGAGTAACTTTATTTCAAGGGATATACCTGATTAAACACACTGTATCATTCCCACTAGCTGGATGACTTATTAATGAAGCAGCAACTCCCACACATTCATTCTTGCAACCAAATATGTTTTATTCGTTATGCTATTTTCTTTACTCGCCTCTTTAGTTATGGCAAAGAGCAACTCCCACACTGCCTTAAGGATATCGTCATTATATTCCAAATACTGGATACACTGTTGTTGAAGCACTGTAAGATTAGCCTACATAAAGACCTCTCTGGGAAAGTGCATCTGCAACCCCATTTTCTGAACTCTCATATGCTCAATTTTACAGCTCTAGCTTAGCAAT
The DNA here is from genome assembly GCA_037126765.1 of Stenogyne calaminthoides. Lineage (NCBI taxonomy): Eukaryota > Viridiplantae > Streptophyta > Magnoliopsida > Lamiales > Lamiaceae > Stenogyne > Stenogyne calaminthoides. Next base: position 34,889,042 of record JBBCBC010000010.1, on the reverse strand, counting down.
TTAGTGATATATTTGTGCAGGAGAGTTGTAGATCTTATGTTCTAGCTGATACTTTATGCTCTCTCCATTAGCCACTACACTAATATCCCACTATCAATGAAGTCATTTTGATTGATGATTCTCGAGTTCCTGGACTCAAAAACTGGCTATTGTTTTGAATTACTTTTGGGTCAAGATTTGTTAGTAGTTTCATAATCGTGACTCTTGTTCAGGTCGTTGATTTGGTTCGTAAGGCAGTGCCACTCGCACTTTTACCAGAAGACGATCAAACTAAAGAAGAGCTGATGAATCTGCAAAAGAAGAAGGATGAAATCGATGTGTTGGCACACAAGCAAGTTCGTCGCATATTGTGGACTGGATTGGGGCTTGCTGTTTTACAAGTTGGACTCTTCTTTCGCCTGACGTTCTGGGAATTTTCTTGGGACGTGATGGAGCCAATTGCCTTTTTCACAACCACAATAGGGATAGTGATAGGCTATGCTTACTTCTTGTTCACTTCAAGAGACCCAACTTATCAAGATCTGTTGAAGAGACTCTTCCTCTCAAGGCAAAAGAAGATCATTAAGAAGCACAATTTCGATATTCAGAGATTCGTGGAGTTGCAGAAAAAGTGCAATTGTCATCTTGATTCATGTGCGTCCATCAAGACGAGGACAGGGGTGGATGTGAAACCGGTGGAGCTTTTACATGGTCGATGATTTCAAACGAGGGAGGGAGTTCATATATGACGGACAGTTTCTCTTTTCTGGCTGAGGAAAAGATGGAATATTTTGTACTTCTTACCTGTATACACTGGAGAGACTAACAGTGCTGACATTTCTAACCCTTTGATATCATATTAAATATATAATAACTCTGTAGCAGTTGCATACTTTGCCTGAATTGTTCTATTGTTCCCCTAGTTGTGTTTTTTCCCTTTGCTTTTATAATGATTGAAGGGAAAAAAATTGATTAAAAAAGCTTCATTTAACAGGTTAATTGTGGTGAAAGTTGAGGGATGACCTATGTACTCTGATAGTTATGAATTTGATTTATTATTTATATTATAAAATATAGATAAAAAAGCAGAAAATGTTTTTATCATTGTATTATGTATATACTCTATCTTATTGAACTTCACTTTTACCTATTTTACTGAAAGATACTCCCTCCGTCCCAGGGCAAGTTTTACATTTGGAATTTATACAAAATTTAAAAAATATAGTATTAAATGTATTGTTGGTTGGTTGGATATGTAAAAAAATTAAAAAGGTGAAGGAGAAAGAAAGAAAAGTGTGTGCATTTTAATATTAATTGAGTGACAGTTGATCTAATTTTCAATAAAAATATGGATAGTTAGTTTTTTTTTTTTTTTAAACAAAAAATAGGGATAGTTGTTAAGAAAAATGGGGCCACAACTTGCTAAAAAAGAAATTTAAAGTTTAAATTGGGACATCCAAAATGACAAAATGTAAAACTTAATGTAAGACGGAGGAAGCAACTCGGAAAGAGTCTTACCTTGCTCCGAACATGATATCCTCGTCGAGCAATCAGAGGATTATGATTTACGAGGTGGGGTCCGTCTCATGAATTTCCTCTCACAACAATAATAAAAACTCTATTTTTACTTAAATAAAATGACCGTGAAATTCTAAAGGTAGAATTCTATCATTAAAAAAATAAATTTATACTGTTACACTTACAAACTAATATCACTATATTTATCAAGTGATATAATTACACTTATAAACTAAAATCATAGTAATAAATGAACATTAATTTGTAAGAGCAGCACTATTAATTAATAAGTGTAATGATATCAATTTTATACTATGAACAAGTTTTATAGAAGAATTTGTGTGTGTTTAAAAAAATAAATTTGGGAGTTCTCACTACTACACATTTGAGCTTGACAACAAGACTTGGACAAATTTTTTTTTCAATGAAAATTTTCCAGTATATAAATGAGAGCGGTTTTAATTAAAAAAAAGAAAAGAATAGACAACGGTTCTCAACCGCTGTCCAAGTTTAACACTTAGACAGCAGTTGAGAACCGCTGTGCAAGTGTTTAGACAGCGGTTTTGAACCGCTGTCCAAGGGAATAGTTTGGACAATGTTCCAAAATCGGTCCCAAGTGTTCGGATAATTTAAATACTACCCAAATCGCGAACCCGGACTTATATTTTTTTTTCCCAAATTAAATTATGCTGGCCCTCCTTCCTCTACCCTAAATCGAACTCCGTCAAGGCGTCCTTCCTCTCCGCCGCCATCGTCGTCTTCCCATTAGCTCTTATATTTCCCCAAATCGCGAACCAGAAGCCCTAGCCTCCTCCTCCCTCTCCCCCAAATCGAACCATTCGGCGCGTCCTCCCCTACTGCCGCCGCCGTCGCCTTGCCGCCAACCTCCCCTTCCGTCGCCGCCTTTCTCCTTCCATAGGTAATTATTCTTTATATATATATATATGTTAGCTAGTATATGTATGTTAGTATATATATGTAGTATATGTATGTTAGTATATATATATATATATGAAATTAATGTGTATATATATGTTGAATTAATGTGTATATATATATATATATTGAATTAATGTGTATATATATATATTGAATTAAGTGTATATATATGTATATTGGTGTATATATATCATGTTGTATGTATTGGTGTATGTATATTGATGTATGTATATTGGTGTATATATATTGGTGTTTGATGCACTCAAGGTGTTTGATAGTATGCTTGTGTGAGGATTTAAGCATAAATTAATGTTAATTTATTAGGATTAATGTTGTTAGTGTTAGAGATGAACAACTTGTTAGAGATGAATATATATTGTGTGGCTTGACTTGATTTTTTATGCTAACTTAGATATGAACAATTGATGCACTCAAGGTGTTTGATAATATGTTTGTGTGAGGATTTAAGCATAAATTAGGATTAATACATTAGAATATATTTTGGTTATATTAATTTGATGATTTGGTGAATGGATAGTAGTGTGTTGCTTTAGATGATTAATGATGGTACATTAGGTTATATACATTGTTTTGAGATGCAACAAATCCTTAGATACATGCAATATACAAACCTTAGGTACTACCACATTCTATATGCAAGTTTTATACATTAGGATTGTAATACTTTTAGGTTTAATACATTAGGATATATACATTATCTTGAGAAACACTTCATATTGCCTTTTCTATAGGCATCTCTAGTTCTATATGGATCGAAAGTGGGTTCGAAAGCGGTCGATTATCGATGAGTATAGTAATGGGGTGAAAGAATTTTGTAATCATGCAATTAGACATCGACCGACCCTCGGTACATTCCATGTCGATGTTGGAAATGTATGAATGGAAAAACCGTTAGTGGTCGAGAAAGTCTTTTGACCACTTGATGATTCACCATTGATGATAAAACATACACCGCTTTGGACATATCATGGTGAGAGAAGAGATGGATGTAGCTCAAGCAACCTAGAAACCCGACTTTAGGTTTGAAGATACAAAGGATGCGGATATTTTCGATGATGTACCGATTCGCTGATACATCGAGTGGGGATGACGATGATCTCGCGAGATCACCCTTATATGTCGAGAGAAGTTAAGGGATTCTCACCGGATTACCACTTTGGCGGGTTGGGTGTAAGAAGGCAACAAAACCGGCCACCGTGTTGATATTGTTCAACCTAAAAGCAATTTCACCACTTGTCCGATGAGTGCTTCACAAGTATGCTAGAAACAGTTAGTGATCTATTGCACGATGGAAATGTCTTTAAGAGAGCATATGATGCTAAACAAATGCTCAAGTCCATCGAGTTAACACATCGAAAAATTCATGCTTGTCCCGTGATTGTATTTTATTTCTAAAGGAGTATCACGCACCTCGGAAATGTCCCAAGTGTGGGCTAAAGCGAAATAAGAAAAATAAATCTCCCGAAGGTGATGTGGTACTTTCCAATAATACCAAGATTCAGAGAATGTATAGCAAAACTTGTGGATGCTAGAAATTTAACTTGGCATCATGATGATAGGATCAAAGATGGAATGCTAAGACACCCTACTGATTCACCCCAGTGGAAGACATTCGATGTCAGGCATCCAGAATTTGGCACCGAGCCACGACACTTGCGTCTTGCACTCTCAACTGACGGAATGAATCCCTTCGGTATCCAAAGTACCAACCACAATACATAGCCAGTGATTCTGTTAGTTTATAATCTTTCACCCGAGTTGTGCATGAAGCGCACTTACATGATGTTGTCTATGTTGATATCAGGACCCAAACAACCTGGTAACGACATAGATGTATATCTGGCTTCTTTGATAGAGGACTTGAAGCTCATGTGGGATGAGGGTGTCGATGTGTATGATGCTTGTAGAAAGGAGAATTTCAAGTTGAAGGTCATGCTGTTTGGAACTATCAATGACTTTCCCGCCACGAATCTATCTCGATATAGTGTGAAAGGGGCCAATGCATGTCCTTGTTGTACCAAGAAGACACATCACATTCGCTTGAGTCATTGTAGGAAGACCGTTTATATGGGACATAGGAGGTGGTTGAACCCAACCCATAAGTACAGAATAATGGCCGATGCATTCGATGGCACAATTGAGACAAATGAAGCACCACGCTTATTGTCGTTTCGGATGTATTGAATGAGATGAAGAATATCGACACACAAGACGGAAAAGATCTTCGCAAAAGAGTGTCCCCACTAATGCGGTTGGAAGAAGGAATCAATTTTCTTTCAATTGCCCTATTGGAAAGAGTTGTATGTTAGACACTTCATTGATCTAATATGCACGCTCGTAAGAACGTTTGTGCCACTTGCTCAACACTCTCCTAGGCGATAAGAAGTCCAAGGATGGTTACAATGCAAGAATGGATATGATTGATATGGGAATAAGAGCGAAATTAAAACCTATGCCTAGAGAAAGCGGTCAACCGTTTACCTCCTGCTGCACACACCTTGTCCAAGAATGAGAGAAAAGAGTTACTTCAGCTGCTAAAGGATGTGAAAGTACCAGAGGGTTATTCCTCCAACATACAGAGACTTGTATCAGATGATGGCGTGAGACCGATGAATCAAAATCGCATGACTATCATGTCATCATGGAGACTTTCTTGCCCATTGCAATACGCTTCTATCTTGCCCGAAAATGTGCTCATAACCATAACAAAGTTATGTTGGTTCTTCAAGGCAATGAGTAGCAAGGTCATAGATCCTAGAAAATTGCTTGGTTTTCGGAGGCGGTTGTGGGGACTCTCTCGTGAGCTTGAGATGTATTTCCTCCATCATTTTTTTTTGATATAATGGTTCACCTAATCAAATATTTGGTACACGAGACAAGGATGTGTGGTCCCGCCAGATGCGATGGATGTATGGTGTAGAGAGATATATGAAAGTGCTCAAAGGATATGTGATGAATAAGTCCAGGCCGGAGGGATGCATTGCAGAACGCTATTTAGTAGAAGAAGCGGTCGATCAGTAATCGGTCTGAATTTATTCCGAATGTCGATGCAATTGACTTCCAGCCACCCGGTACACCAATAGGATGGATGGTGAAGGCATTACCGGTGGTCAACCTGTAAGTGTTAGCATGGAGGAACTAACACGGATGCACTTGTGCGTATTTCACAACACGGTCGACGTCTTCGCCTTTTATATTGACCAAGACATGCGATCACTTGTCGAGAAAATCCCACCGAGATAGATCATGGATTGAAGTTGAGCACAATCGCACGCTTTGTTGACCGGTTCAATGGTTATGTAGCAAATATGTTGTCACGGAAACATAATCAAAATGAAAGAGTTAAGTGGTTATCCAGAATGCCTGATAGACATGTGTATTCATACAAGTGTTATCTTAGCAACGGATACACATTTTATACCGTAGATCATGGTGCCACAAGTACTATGCGTAAATAGTGGAGTGTCCATTACTGCAACTGCAGTGGATCAATCAAATACTACTTACTTTGGACAGATTGTCAACATTTGGGAACTCGACTATATTGTTCACCGTCAATCAATCTTCGAGTGTAGTTGGGTGAGGATCCCTAACGGGGTCCAAGTTGAAAGTTCTGGGTTCGTACGCGTTGATTTGAAGAATGTGGGATACATAGATGACCCTTACATAATGGTCAGTCAAGCTCAACAAGTTTTCTATGTCCCCGACCCAGTTAATAAGAAATGGTCCATTGTGGTTCTGTCAAACAAATTTAACAATAGTTTCCAGATTAGCGACCATGTCGATGAAGATGTTGACACAATTGATGATCATTTTCAAAACTTCACTCATTCTGTACCATCTTTCGATGATCCTGCAAATCCACACCCATACCAGAGAATAATTAGAGATGATGATGAATATGACAATCCGGATCTTATTAACATTTATGGTCATGAACGAGAAAGGTCAACCAAAAAATGAAAAAGAAAAACAAGTGCTAAAAAGAAATGTACGACTTTATTGAATGTTGTTTCTTCTGCTATATTAAATGTTGTTTCTTTTGATTTATTAAATAAAGTGAACTGGATCAACAGGTTCCGAGGCAACGAGATAATGAACATTGTGGACATTTTGTGTGTTGCTCTATTGAAGATATAATCCGCGTTTCTCTAACGAACATTCCTCTCAATGTAAGTCAATTTATCGATTTATTTAAATTATTATTGATTGAATAAAAATTCATACTATATTGATTGATTCGTTGTTTGCAGTTTGTCTATGAACGTGAGCTCAATTCTTACTCTAAGAAAAGACTGGAGAAATGGAAAAACGATTGGACGGGGTACCTTTACAATCGATTCTTATATTCATACGATATTGAGTGAACGTTGTTTGAAATTTTGGTAGCATGTAATTAAATTATATATTTGTGATGATATATATTTCATGTTTTTGGTGTATTGGACGTATATATGTTTATGATTGTATGTTTATTTATTTCATGATGTGTATGTTTATTAATTTATTTGATGTTTTGGTATATATATGTGGTATAAGTTTTGGTTTATGGTTTTATTATTGCAAAGCGGTTAAAAACCACTGTCCAAGTGCGTTTCTTGGACAGCGATTTTTTATCAGCTGTCCAAGCTTGGACAACTGATACTTGGAGAGCGGTTATAACCGCTCTCCAAGGTCATTTTTCACAGTTGTCCAAGTCCAAATGTGTATTAGTGTCTTGAGACCATTTCATAGACTTTATTCTTTGATGTAGAGTTTCAATTTGTATTTGAGTAGCACTCATGTAAATCGGGTCTATACATGAACTATATCACTATTATATGTAAAAGCTATCACTGTGATGTATAAAAATTTTACTGTTTAAATATATAAAGTATTTTTTAAATAATGAGAGTTTTTGTGCATAACAATAATAATTTTTACATATCATTATGAGCATTTTAATAAATGCTTATGATCGTGGGGTAGATCGAAAAAATATAGTTTAACCTTAAACTAATTTTTTTAAATATATAAAATCAAATTATTTCTCTAGATAGGCATGAATACGGTGACCGGCGGGAATAGGAATACTAATCGACGAGGATGAGTATGACGATGACAATTAAAATAAGACAAAGTCTATTATGCAAATTTGTATAGATACAAAAACTTTAATTTTCAACCATATTCTATAATTGATGAATGTAATACAAAATTGAGTGGTTCATGGTTCACTCGGTCCGACTAGTTCATGGTTCACCCAGTTCAAATAGGTCATAATTTAGGGTTAATTATTTAGTGTTTAGAGTGTAGTTGGTTGATTTAGGACAATTTTATAGATTTTCATCTATACAAATTTGCACACTAGACCTACTCTTAAAATAATGAATGCACCATCCTACTTGTAACCTCTCAATCGTCATTTCTAATTTAGTTTGAAATGTGAATTTATATAACTCAAGAAAGATGAAATTAATATTGTAAATACATTAATATATTATGGACATTACTCTTATGTGTTTTAAGGGTTTGGAAGAATGAGGAAGAATGTCACACCTGGGTCCCTGGTTCAATTGACTAAATTTGCATAATGTCTTCAATTATAAGGATTGCCCCTTACCTATTAAATCAAACTCCATATGCATAGAATTCTTTAGAATTGTATAAACGTGAGTAAAAACACATAGGGTGTTCTAGGTTAATTTTAGAATCTTTCATTTGTATAGAGAACTATAAAATGTTAACGCTCTTCAATAGTTAGAAAAAAATATATTCATTAGACTCTTCATGGTAAACCATTATATTATAACGAAATATTTATTAGTTTTCAAACTCACATTTCGAGAATTAGAAGATAATGGAATGAAGTGGAAAAAAAGTTGAAAATTGATTAAATATGAATTGTGTATTGTCCCAATTTTAATTTGATGTTTCATTAGTTAAAATTTACTTTAAGTAGTAAATTTAATTATTTATGTTTCAAGTAAATTGATTTGGTGTATTTACTTGCTTAAAATTAATTTCGACTTTATAATTAGATTCAGTCTATATAAAAATAATCTAATAAATTGTATACAGTGGTGGATAATAAGTCCGAAAAGCCAATGCGATGAAGACGTATGACAAACAAGAAGATAATACAAAGCAAAATACAAGTTGAAGATGTTGGAGGAAAGAGCTCAACAAGAAGATAATACGGAACAAAATACAAATTAAAGATGCTGGAGGAAAGAGCTCAAGAGAAAAGGCCCCATGAGAAAAGAGGACGGAAGAATACAAGATGAAGACCAAAACCCTATGAGAAAAGAGGACGGAAGAATATAAGATGAAGACCTATGACAGGCAGAAGTTCAAAAGGAAAAACCCTATGAGGAAAGATGACGGAATATAATTACAAGATGGGGCTCAAGAAAAAAGACAGGACCTATAAAGGAACACATAAAATGATGCAAGAATGCAAAGTACTAAGGAATACAAAATATAAATGAACAGAGAATGCAAAAAGGAAGGCTGCCTAGCTAGAAGGGCTGGAGCTCCGGCAGAAAGACTTAAGAGTCTTAGACTATAGCTCAAGAATATAAGAAGCATCAATTATACTAACACTTATCAATTAAAGATAACAAAATACTAAATGAAGCATCAAGATGAATTCGAACTTCAAATCCTTTCACATATAAATTCAACCATGCTAGCGCATCTCTTTATTAATCTCTCTTAATTATGTAAAAAAATAGTTACACCCCTTCTTTCTCGTTTCAATGTCGCATTAAGTATCAACCACACCTTACGGAAAAGACGAGAGAGATTTAGATTCAACAAATTCATTAACCATTAATAAAAGATTCGTCTTCTACCGAGAAATAAGTGAAGTTGTGTAAATTGTTGATCCAACACAATATTAGAAAAAAGAGAAGTCATTCTTCATAAAAACGTGCGCTTTACGTTTTTTATGCAAACATGTAGATGCCATGCTTAGGGTTTCTTTAGCAATCACTATAACTACATTTTGTTAGTTGGTTAGACCAGTTAGATCGTGGCTTAACTGGTGATCATGAGAATGACGATTATCAACACTCAGGTATAAATAGCAAGAGTTGTACGTAACTTTATTCATTCATTTACTAAAACATGGAGATGCATGCATTTTAGGCCCAACATAGTATTTGTTAACATTTTGAAAAATGTGTTATATCATAATTTATTTTTCTCAAAATTACTAACATGATTTGTATACTAAAAGATATTTTTGAATTCCCGTAAAAATTGTATAATCCTGATTCACAAAAATATATATTTGTCTTATTTTATTGAATTCCACAAGAAACAAAAAAACACCCACCTCACCCCCAAAAAAATTGCATGCACAAGGTAATATAATCATCATACATAAATTCAATGGATTAAGCTAAAACTGAAAAACAAATGCCTATTTAAGAATGGACTTATCTCCTCCTTTGTTCTCGAAGCAAAAAAAAGCCAGTTTTGTCCCTAAGATTATAATTTCTGACCCTATTGAAGGGGTAACAATCAATCACAAGTAGATAACAAAGAACATATAGAAATAGTGTTGGATAAAAATGTGTCATTCAATAGCAATATCAGAGGTGATAATCTATTTCCCTACGAGAAGTGGGAGTCGTACCGTTGATTTTATAAAGAGTATGTTGGTCACAAATAATCTCAAAGGGGGCTAAGAAATTCTTGTGATGCAGCATTAGTGTTTTACATGAAAAGCTTTTTGTACTGATCTGCCTCTTCAGTCATCTCTTCCATGCATCTGTCGGTCCTCTCTTTGTCGAGATCAAGCTTCTGCTTCAATTCCTTCTCCTTCACGTCAATCTGTTAAAATGATTAGTTGCAGGACAAAATCTAAAATTGGATAAAACTGCAGGTTAGATTGTCTTACAGCATCATATATCTCATCGTTTTTCTCAAAATCACCACCTTTGCGTGGGAGTATGTGAATGTGAACATGAGGAACAGTCTGTCCAGCCTGCGGTCCATCCTATTGTGACAAACGAATGTCCAGAGGTAAAGACTTGGAAGAAACTAGAGGAAGAATGTTGCTAATAAAAAATTAAATTTTGACAAACATCCGAAAACTGAGACATCCTAGATAGGAGTGAATAACTATTTATGTCCTATAATTTAGTAATTTAGGGTGAATCCAGTATGAATCATTTTTCTTTCTAATTATCAATTTTAGTCCTTTTTGTCCAATTATAGTCCTAGACGTAAGCGATTTTCAGCTGATTTTGAATTTTTCCTCGGAAAAGTAGAAGGAAAAAAGATTTATATTGGATCCACCCGAAGGGTATGTTTGTTTTGGGCTTATAGTGGGAGGGGGAAATCCTGGACTTTGAAATCTAGGAATTTTAAAATCCTAATGAATAGTAAAATTGTATGTTTGTTTTGAGATTTTATAGGGTTGGATTATATAGGATTGTAAAAAAGTTGATTGATTTGTATTATTATATTATTATTGTAATGATTGAATGATTGAGTATTGTGTTGGAAATTGTGTAAAAATGATAATATTATTATTAATGGGAATAGGTGCAAATATAGGGTTTAGGTTAGGTTTTAAATAAGAATTTTGAAATCCTGATTTTAGTATTGTATTAAATGGGTATGTGAAATTGTAAAGTCCAAAATCCATCCGGAATAGTCTCAAAACAAACATACCCTAAGTTACAGGATGTAAATATTAGACTCTCCTAGGTAGCAACCCTCTCAGTGCAACTGATTATTCGGAACTTTGACCATTTTGCATGAGTAAGAAAGAGGAAAAAAAGGATTCCTTACAAGATAGATTTTCAAAAAGCTGAGCTTTAAAATTTAAATTGGGTACTAATCACATGCAATCTCAGCTAAAAACGGGCACCAGCTAGAGAAAACGTGTGTGCTCCATACATTTTGGAAGACAATACATGTTGATATGCATATGTGTGAATAGAAGAATATAAATTGCTATTTCTCGAGATTTAAAAAACAGTAAGAGTGAAACAGGTGGAGAAAAACGAGCATGCCTTGTGATATGAAAGAACATGAATGGAAAACTGTAAAGATTGCATCTTATGCCATTTTTCGTCTTACTTGGATTGCAAATGTGAGTGAAGATGCCTTGTGGTATGACTCAAGTTGGCGCCCAATCTTCTGAGCTGTCAGCCATAGGTCACTAGTTTCATCACAAGTAAGATCAATGAAGCGCTGTACATCACGTCTTGGACAGACAAGCACGTGTATGTTGGGTCAAGTCAATCAAATAAGAAAATCTGAATATGGAGACACCCATTTTTAAAATATCTCTCTTCTTGGAGTAAAAGAAGTGTAGATATTAGAGCAAATCAAAGAGCATGATTTAAATTCTCTATTTATATGTTATCTCATTATATAACTAGAAGCATTACAAAACAGTTGCTTACAAAAAAATCATTGCAACACAGTTACTTACTCAGCAGTCAACATATGGAGATTTCTTGATTTGAGGACTATTTGCATAACCAAAACCTACCAAATCTCTTAAATAAGTAGTTCAATGAACAGAAATGAGTTCTAGGATGTTTGTGTGTTAACATGCAAACCCTTTTCATATAATTTAGTCTGATGCCTAACCAAGCAAGATTCAATTACTCTACATTGCATATTGTAACTCTATCCAGCTGATCAAATACCACACATGAAAGGATATGACCTGTTACAAAAGACAAACACAAGCTATGATCAAAAGAATAGCACGGGATAAGATACAGAGCATGACAATTTGACAAATAAGGGCAGTTTAGTTGGGGGTAATGGAACGGGGTAATGAGAATCATTTCTATTAATGTTTTTTGGTAGTTTTGATATATCCGTAATGAGAATAGAAGTAAATAATTGATTACCCTACTTTCATTACCTAATTTCACACTCACTCAACCCATCTCATATGATACCCATTGTTGATGTTCTAACCAAGCAATAACAATGCAATCAATAAACCTTAATGATTGACCCCTCAATGATATCTATTACCATTATCAAGTCATACCAAGCGGCCCCTAAGATTATGGGAAATACAAGCTAGTTTCAAATTAAATATTGATCTTTTCTACTGATTTTCTGTTGCCCCATTTTCACCAACGCAATTGCGTATTGCACCACCAAGGCACTAGGGTTCACAAACAGATGAGTAACTAAAAATTTAATCAAAACGAAAAATTAGGTTTCCAAATTTAATGGAAGAGGTATTTCAACAAGAGCACAATCATACATATCAAACACAGCTGCAAATTGAATAGATTATGCAACATACCGGGAAGAAGAGGGCGCAAATTAACCATCGCATACGAAAATTGAGTAGAGTAGAACACTTCCTTAGGGTTGATTTTGTATGGTCCAAATGTATAACTCTCAGAGTCCATCTGAACATTCAGTTTTTCAATTAAAAATCAAAAAAAAAAAAAAAACATTAGATCACGATCGTTCTAGCTCGCAACGTAACAACGACGCAATTGATTAAAGCTAAAAAAAAACCTGCCTTACAAGTGGTGTGAGTAAAGGAGGAGGAGCTTCTGGGTGAAGGAAAACCTGGTGAGAGCGGCGGCGAGTAATGGCAGCAAAAGAGACGGCGCGTGGTGGGGTTTCGGTAGAGAAAAGGGGCGACGGAATAACAGTAAGAAAGGAAAGGCGGAGGTTTTAACATTGCTGGAGACATGGGTGGCGCGTGGTGGTTTCTCTCGAAAGCGCTGAACTAAAGTGTGTCATAAGTCTATGAACTAAAGTCGTTAGAAAGAAAACGACATTTCAAATGTCGTTTATTAGTAACGTTTTAAAGATTGTTTGGCAAGTTTTCACAAAAAATAACATTCATAATTTTTCTTAATTATTTTTTACCAACAATTTCAAATTTTAATTAATAACAAAAGATATATCAAATTAATTTTTTTAAGATCTTTAATTTAACATTTACATTGCACACATAAAAATAAAATTTAAATATTAATTTTATAATTTTAAAGTGTTTTCTATTGAATTTAAACATTATGCATTGAATTTAAATATTTTTTTATTATATAAATATTGTTGAATTTAAATGTTATGTTAGTATGTATGATAAAATTATTACATAATAAAAAATTATATAATAAATTAAATAATTTTGAGTCATTTACGCATATATAACACATTCTTTAATTTATATAACAAAAGAATTATGGAAGATCGTTTGGTTTGGACAAAATAAATTTAATTTTAATTACAATCCCTATTCAACATTTAATTGAGCACTTGAGTGACGTCAATTTTAACTGAAATGTAATATTTACATTTAATTGCAACACGCATCTAATATAATTAAAATTTAGAATGGGGATTTAATACTTAATTTAATTAAAAATGTGATATTAATTTCAACTGATACATGGAGGGTGTTTGCAAAAAAAATATCATTTTAAATAAGTGATTAAAATTAGTGAGTATGAAAAAAAAAATTAATAGTAAAATTTAATGGTGTTTGTAAAACAATTAAAAAAAATTGATAATACAAAAAAAAAATATAATACTTAAAAAATATTAATAAATTACCAAAAACATAGACGGGGCAAATTCAAGCTTAGGAATTGGGAAAAAATCCGTAGGAAAAAACAGTGGGCTTATTCCGGGGCTAATACTATATACTATAGTATAAAAGCAAATGCAGAGAGATAAGGCGAATGATTAAAGAAGCGAGATAAGGTTGCTTCATTCGTCTCTTCTATTTTCCCTCTATCTTCTTCTTCTTCCTTTCACCACTCTTACCTGCAATTGATTCAAGAAAGAAGCAATTGATTCTTGTCAGCCATGTTAGCTTCAACTACATTAAATCTTGGGTCTTTAGGCACCCATTTGCTCAAATCTCCATCCCACAATCCCATCAAACCTTTTCTACTTCCAACAACCAAAAATTTCTTGAATTCACCAAACCCCATCACCACCACTTTCTTGAAATCGAGCACTAGTTTGAAAACAGCAGTGGCCGCGGTTGATTCCTCCGATCCCATTGCAAAGGTCTCTACTTTAACCATTTTCGTTATGCCCCATCTCTGATTTTTGTTGAATTAAGATGATTGAATTATGCTTTTCAGGAAGAAGGAGAAGGTGGGAGGAAGAAGTATCATTTTGTTGTTGCAAATGCCAAGTTTATGCTGGATGAGGAGGAGCATTTCCAGGAGCTGATGCAGGAACGCCTTCGCAATTTTGAAGAACGCAGCAAGGAGCAGGATTTCTGGCTTGTGATTGAACCCAAATTCTTGGATAAGTTCCCTGCAATTACTAAGAGACTCAAGAGACCTGCTGTTGCTCTTGTTTCCACAAATGGCCCCTGGATCACGTAAGAATCGCCTCTCGAATTGAGCCCTTTTTTGCTAATCTTATACTGCTAAGAATAGGTTTCTGTTAATCATTCTTCTTTAAAGTAATACTGTTTAATATATGAAGTAATACTTTTTAATATATGAAGTAATACTGTTTAGCCAACGCCTTTAAAAAAAGGCTTGATTTGACGTGCTATTCTTCTCAAAATCACCATATACTACTTCCTCTGTTCATAATATTTGTTCTCGTAGGGATGCACACTAGTTTTAAGTAAAAATAGACAAAATAGATAAAGTACAGTTATTGTAGAGCCCATTTATAAAATGAAGTGATTGTATTGACTATTGTGGAGTCCGTTTATAAAATAAAGTGATTGTTCCAAAGTAGATTTCAATGGCAATTTGAGTAATTAATTAATGGTTGGAGGGTGAAGATTAAGATATGGTTTCCATAAATGGTATGTGAACAAATTTGGTGGACTTCCCAATAAGGCAAGTGAGATTAAATTTGGTGGACAGATGGAGTATTACTCAGAGTGCTAAAAAGAATTACCGAATTCACTGTAAAATTTCCGTGAACTTAAGTTCAAAGAAGTTTTTATCGACTGCTAATTTATCTTGAAATGCATCCTATTGGTTTGCACATATGAACAAATTCATTACTTATCTTTCTTTAGCCCGAATGAGCCTGCGTGGATAGAGTATAATTGATTGATCACATTGACGGCATTGTTTGTGTTTAGATACATGAAGTTAAGACTAGACAGAGTTCTGCAAAGAGAGCTTTGAAGCAGAGAGTCTAGACGAAGCTTTGGATTCGAATCCTGTTAATAATCTGGAGTTCGAAAAGCCAGAGAAATGGACAGCTCCTTATGCCAAGTATGAGTATGGGTGGTGGGAGTCATTCCTTCCCCCCAAGACGGCCAACGTATGAACGAGGAGCCACGCCTTTTCAAATTTTTGTAACTGAAAGAGAGAGTAATATGATGGTACGTAGATTCATTTTGTTTAGAGTAAATGCGTGATGTGGTCTAAACTACTGCCTCTAGTTCTACTTATTGCTGCTATGATGTTCAGTTACTCTTCAAGTGTTGATGTTGTGCTTGAAATTAAGCAGGATGAACTTAATAGTCGTAGACCATCATATATCGTTGAGGCTGTCTTATGTTGTAGATAATCATACAATGAGCACAGTATATGAACATTGATAACATGAAAAGTAATAATTATAAACTGAGTTGAGCCAAGATTGTTAATTGAAGCAAAAATGCAGTTATCTGACAAAATTTAGAGTCAAGAACCCTAGAAATGTAATTAGATCTTTCGGTTTTGGATCTTCATCATCAGTGCTGCTTATTGTCTGAAATGAATGGAACTTTTGGTAATTTCTGAAGAACCTTTTCGTCCAATTTGCTGATTTGTCTCTTGAGTTTTGCCTTTGTCTTGAGAGCGTACGAATCGACCTGATCTTCGTGCTTCTCATACAACGGTGGCATTGTCAGTATCATCACAAAAACTGCCAACCACAAAAGCCACAAAGTTTCATTATATTCTTCTCTTTTATTTTCCCCACTTATTTGTAGATTTTGTTGTTGTTAAAGAGAAAAAAAGGATACTCACTCATGTACACAATGGTCAAGAAGTCGAACCAGCTCCCGACGACTGAAACAAACCATAGGCCAAAAATTGCCTGTAAGAGAGAACATTAATTTGCTAGTATTAGTTATATAACTGAAAAATATTAGTTGTTTTACTATAAAGTATGGAGACACGACTTACAGATAGGAACTTCTTTAAATCCTTTCCTGTAGCCACCTCCCAAACAATACTGATCGTCTCGTTGCATTTATCCCTTAGTAAGAGAGCAAACATGGAGCACAAATCCTCAGACAACTGAATCACTGGGAAGCTTATCGGCGACCTATCCAGTAAAACTTTTAGAAACAACATATATATATATATATATATAGTCGTAAAATCCTTAGTGTAAGCATAATGAATCGAGATTGAAGTTAGGATGCTGACTTGTGAACGTAGAAGGAGAGATTCGACCACAAGAACATAGAGGCCAAAGACAGTATAAGAGAATGGCAAATGAACGGAATGAGACGATAGCCTATCCATTCGAACAGGAGCCATATCACTGTTGAACCGCTAACAACGCTGCGGATGTCTGCTTGTTCCGCCATAAAATCACATCCGCAGCTGAATAATATATACATGTTACAACAACAACAACGATAATAATATTAGCAGTATCTGATTATATATATCCAAAATTCCCCTGCTTTTATGTTCTAAGAAGCCATGCTTGCTCATGCATATTGCATGTTGCATTTAGATGCATATATCATGTGCATATATATGGATGCCCACTCACTCTTCTGCACATACACATTGATTTATAAATACATCAAATCGTAAAAATATGGAATATGAAAACGTACGTTTGCCACCACCTAGGGCAGTATGCACCGGATTCTGGCGCCCAAATAGATGAACTCTTTCTTGATTTTCGTCTTCGTTCTGAAACTTTTCCTCTGATGAATCAGAAAATTCTTGATCCATCTTCACTAGTTCTTCCTACATCACAAAATCAAAATGGAAAAGAAGAATATATAATCATGTACATACATAGAAATTGCAAGAAATCGATTCATTCCAATTCTTAAAAAATATAAATACGATCACACAAATGTAAAGAGATTAAGAGATGCATGATCTTGATAAAGATGTGACGAAATTAATCAAAACAAAGGGTTGGAATTTACTTGTGATATTTGTTGATATGATGGAGATCTGAGCAGAAGCCTTTTGATATTTGGTGTTTTTTTCTTTCTTTCTTGCAAGTGGTTTTGTATATTATGGGTAACTGAAATGTTCAAAGAGATCAGAACTTACTAAGGAGCATATTATGTGACTCAAATTCGGACTTAACCATATGTTTCCCTTAAATATCGCCCAATTTTTTTTTTTTTTTTTTTTTTTTTTTTTTCTTTCTAAAAAAAACTATGCATCATATAATTTCTTATGGGATCGGGTCAAAATTAATTTATTAGAATGGAAGTTGCAATTCAAATTAGTGAACAAGTAAATTCAATATACAATAGTGTATTAGATTGTGATATGTTTCACAACATATCAACTTTTAATATAAACATATGACTCTGAATTAGAGAATTGTTATTTTCATATGAGATGTGATAAATTGACAGATTCTGTTCAGGGCAGAATCATTAAAAATTTTTTTCCTCAATCAAGTCCACCAAAAATCTTCCATCAATCAAGACACCAAATTTAAAATAGTCTTTTCTGCCCAGGGTAGAACCTGCCCACAAAAAATTTACCCTTTTCATATTTCTACTTGATCATCATCACTTTCATTTATACATTATCATTACATTATTTCAAGTTTCGATTAATGAGTATACAATCATAAGGTGTGAACTCCAATAGCGTAGGGAAACAAAAAAAAAAAGATGACGGATAGTGTGACTTCAACCATTTCCAAGAACAATACTTGATACTTTTCACATTTTCACAATGTTCTCGTATCTTGTGTTATCTCCTCGAAGATCCTGTCATTTCTCGCCTTCCAAAATTTCCACACCGTGCATTGCCAAACGATGCCTAAGATTTTCTTTTTCATCTTTCCATGGCTACAACTCACAAATTCCTCGAATTGTTCTTTTTCATTTTGCACGAATTGAGATTCTTTTCCAACTCTTTTGTATCAATTGATTTATAGCAATGGAGTGGTTGATATTTTTATGCATTTAATTGCAATTAATTTATCTTAAGCTTTTCAAAGCACAATTAGGGATGAGATTCATAATTCAATTCTCTACGTTTATTTTGTGTAATTTTTTTATAAATTTCATAGAAAAATAGACTCATAATAAAATAATAGAGGCATTATTGGATAGAGTAGGACCTGCACATCATGTCTTTCACTTTTTCAAAATTTACAAGAATTATGGAGGCATTTTGTTTTTCCGAATAATATTTATTCGTGTAATGAAAAATAGAAGTTCATCATACGATGAAAAGTATTGGTTGTATATATTAAAAAAAATATTACCACTGTTCAATTTACAAACTAATAATCTTTTGTGTATGAATTATTACTTCTCATGGTGCAATTTTTTTTTATTTTTCAATAAATCAAAGTTTAATCAAAATTCCACCACAAGTTTTTTTTTTAATTATAACCACTCGGAGTATAAGTTTTTGCAAACCCTAAATCTCAATAAGACCACGAAAACTTTAGATTGTCACTAGTCATGTTTTGTAGGAATCGTTACAGCATTTAAATAAAAATTTAATAAATAATTAATTCAATACAAGTATTAGGCTGCGGTTATTAGCACCGCCGTTTTTGGTAAGCACACCCCCACTCGATTTTCTTTGAAAATAGTCAAATGAAAAGACAAGAATACCCCCTCCCCACTATTACACTCTTCATCGGCCTTGTCAAAAAATGGACGACAACTTTGTACCCAAAAAAAGAAAAAATCCAGCTGCGCACCAACAGAATTTGGAGCAGAATAATGTGATAGATTACCGTCGTGCACTTCTTTTTTCGCGAATTTAAATATTTGAACTTTGGTTCTCCGATTTTGTGAAAGTTTGTCAAAAAAATAAATATATATTCTACCTTTTGTTAAACTGTCGTTTTTCTTTTTCGAGAATTTGTAAACTTTTCAAATTTTATTTTTTAAAATATTTTTCGATATTTAATATTGTTCTCACATTTTTTACCTTTCTAAATTTGTAGTCCTTCATCCGAAATTTCAACCATTTTTAGTTTTTTACTAAAAGATGTCATAAATTTGACCTAAAATCTAAAAAAAACAAAAACCCAGATCTGTTTCGCAATAAAAAATCGTAAAAAAACAAGTATTTCGAAAAAATAATTCGAAAAAAATATAGAAATTCGGATTTTTTTTTTTGAAAGAATGTCAGTTCGAGAAAATAAATCGAAAAAAGCAACGATTTCAAAATTTATTTCCTAAAAATCCAAAAAAAAAAAAATTAAAATTAGTTTTAGATCCGTAAAAACAACCAACAACCACCAAAAATCATCCAAATTAGTTTGAAAAGAAAAAAAAAGAAGAAGAAGGAGAAAAAACAAAACCAAACCTTATGCGTTTAGAGTGGAAAGAGGCGGTGGGAGGAGGGATAAGGTGGAGGGCGGCGTTGGGCGGGGAGTGGGCGATGCGGCCAGGATAAAAGATATGAATTGGGGGTGATTGAGACGGGAAATGGGATTATGGCAGGAAAGATGAACAAGGGGAAGGACCGACGGGAAAAGATGAAATAAAAGGGTATTTTAATAAATTCAGTGGGGAGAGGTATACTAATATAAGGGATGTGCTTACTAATATTGTCGGTGCGTGGCCCAAATATTATTAGTAAATTAATATGTCATATCTCCAATTAAAGAAAAAGAGTCCATGAGCATTGGAACTCTTTTTGAGTGGACCAATTAAACACATAGCAGGCCTAAAAAGATCCAAAGTAATTCATGGGCTTTTTCTGCTCAAAAAGGTAAAAAAAAAAAAAGGAAAAGAAAACGTGCAATTTGTTTTATTGAGCGAGCTTCCATGATCCATCAATGGGGAAATTGAGGTTTGATAATGGTGGAAGTGAGCGACCAGTAGCTCCGGCGATGGAAACGGTGGCGGAAGGGCTGTGGGCGCTGGCGGAGCACCACGAGCAGGGGAGGGAGATAGGAAAGGCCGTGAAATGCCTCGAGGCCATTTGCCAGAGCCCAGTCTCGTTTCTTCCCATTGTCGAAATCAAAACTCGCCTCCGCGTTGCTGCTCTTCTTCTCAAGCACTCACACAACGTTAACCACGCCAAGTCTCACCTCGAACGAGCTGTATGTGTCGTTTTACTGGTTTTATTGATGCTCACAGTTGTACTGTATGGTTCTGTTTTTTTGCTTTTCTAGATTTTTTATATGAAGTTTTTAACTGAATTAGTCGAATTCTGTTGCGGATTTAGCTTCAATTTGCCTTTTTCTAGCTTGAGTGAATTTTGTATCCAATTAGCTTTTTGGCTCCCATTCAGTTTCATGGCATACACTAGTATGTTTTAGATGTGATTGAGTTGAAAATTTAAGTCGATTAGCTATGATTTTTTTATCGGGGCATATAGTTGATGAATTGTTTCTTATGGAATTTTGCTTGATTATCTAATTGATTCCAACTTGGTGCAGCAACTTCTGTTGAAGTCTATTCCTTCTTGCTTTGAGCTGAAGTGCAGAGCTTATAGCCTGTTGAGCCAGTGCTACCATCTCGTGGGTGCAATTCCTTCACAAAAACAGATACTAAACAAGGGCTTAGAACTTTCTGCAATTTCCGGAGATGGGTATGCCTATTTAGTATATCTGTCTTGAATCGCTGCTTGGAGTTGGAATATGAACTTATTATTTTTATGTAAAATAGATACAATTATGTTGCATATAAACCTGCGATATATTCTCTCAATCATCCACTAGCATCATATACAAAATTGCAAAATGGGTAGATAATGTCATATCTTCTCTGCTGAATGTCTTTTCAGTTTGAATTTGAACAGTTTTTTTTTTTTTGTAAAACAATTTATTCATAAGTCTTAGAAAAGTGAATCCCTGGCTGACCTTTTCTCACAGCTATCTGGCATTGGGTCTATTGGGATCTAGAAATATTTTTTGAACACCTCGAATAGAGGGACAAATAGTCAATTTTGAAAGAAACGGTCATCCCAATTAATCCAATTGGGATGCTCTTTTCCTTTTTGATTGGCTGAAAGCTCAAAAGAGCGATCCCAGGATCTGGGGTTGTCCGGGCTGTTTCCCTCTTGATGATGAAGCTTATTCCCAATTGTCTCGGATGTTACTGGACATTTATAATTTAAATTGCGAGGAGAACCAAATTTAACTTGGAGTTCAAATAGATGTTAATGTAAATGAACCAAACCTTTTTCCGACGTGTGTGGGCATGCCACGTGTTCTAATCCTCTGAGCTACATGCTCCACCTACACTGGGGTTTATTGGGATCAGCGCTATGAGCTTCCATTCTAGCTGTTGTTCCCCTCCATAGGGCAAGTTCTTCTCCGGTTAAAGAAGTTCATAACCCGTGGGATGAATGATGAATAAGGATCTTGAGAAAGTATTTCACTGGGCAGTCATCAGTCCCCATACATGGTCTTACGACTTTGTGAATATTATAACGCCCCTGGTAGTTTAAGCCCGAGATACTGTTGGTCAACCAATTAATGTGACTTGACATTGTTGGGAGCATATTTATGTATGGAAATAATTATTTACTGTCTCTTTGCTTTTATCACTCAAATTATTGCACAGGAAATTCATCTGTCATAGTATTTATTTTCGTGCTAGTTTCGGAGCAGTTAAACATTTTTCTCACCATAAATAGAAAACCCACTATTTAGAGCCTCATTAGTTATCTAACAAATTACAAGATGGTATTTGTTTTCCAGCTAATAAAATATTTTGTGACAAGCTTTACCAAGGTTTTTCTGATATTACACTTTTAGCTTTTTTTAGGGTAATGATGTAATCTAAGATATGCAATTAAATGTGGTTTCTTTCCTAGTTGTCTTAATGTGCATGCATTATCTTGACATCTCTTGCGCATTCTTTATGTTTTGTTAATCTTGGACTTCTGGTTTCGATATTCACACTGTCCATAATTATTACGAGTTTGTGCTACGACAAGTTTGTGTTAACAACTGCTTTATTACATCCTTGAAGGTTTGTGGGGAGATTGTGGTCCTGCAATTTCAATTCTCAGCTTGCAAATGCCCTGATAATTGAGGGAGACTACAATGGTTCTGTTTTGGCTTTGGAACAAGGACTTACATTTTCGATGGAGATGTTTTACCCCGAATTGCAGGTTTGTTTAACTGGAATGATGATTTTTACCTGTCAAACATTATATTGGGACCAGGGGATGGCATTTAAGGAGGTGGACAAAATCCTTGTCTTGGTATATATGTGGTGCTTGTTATATCAACTCATTGGCTTTGATTTATCTTTAATGGCATTGGCACATGTACAATATATTAGGAATTACCCAGTACTGTATATAGTAAGTTAAGTTAAAGTGATGGGTATGACATTCTTTTATTTGCTTTCACATATCCACTCTTAGGTTAGATGTGTTCAATCGCTTCTCTCTCTTTCACTTTATTTTACTTTACCTTACATGCTAAATGTATTTTTCTTGTTTATTATGCTGTCTGAAAGATAATTATCATCCTTCTTGGCATCTAATCTCTTTTTTCTTTTTCGGATCAGATGTTTTTTGCTACTTCAATATTGCACGTGCGCGTGATGCAGTGGGATAATACAAGTCTGGTAGAGGAATCGGTCAACAGATGCAATCTTATCTGGGAATCTATCGAGCCTGAGAAAGTAAGCTTAGTCCTCACCATTTTTAATTTTATTATCCACTAAAACAAGAATTCTATTTATTAATCAACATCTAATGACTTTACACTGGGCCAGAGACAAACTGGCGAAGAGTCCACCTTGTAAAATTTGAAAAATTAGGTCTTGTAACTAAATAAATACTGAGATTTTTTTCCTTGTTTGCTCCTTTCCTTGTATCCAAAAGAAACAAAATTGCCTCGGTCTACTGTTTTACCATGAACTACTGCAATTGTTCTATCTACTCCGGATATGCGACTACAAAACTGCTGCTCAACGAATTGATACGTTGGATGCTGCTATGAAGTCTGACTTGGAAAGGACACAACATATCCGAGAGCTCACCAATGAAATTGGTGCATTAAATGAGAGTCTCTCACGCTCTGACTTGAACTACAAGGACAGATCTGCCCTTTTCGAAAAGCAAACCATGCTTGAGGAACAACTTAGTAATTACACAGGGGTAAGTTCAACAGGAAAATCAACCCTGGAACCTGCATATTTTGGAAATGTGAAGCGTGCATTAGCTGATAAGCTGGAATTGGCTCCACCTCCTATTGATGGGGAATGGTTGCCAAAAGGTGCAGTGTATGCATTGGTAGATCTTATGGTGGTTGTTTTTAGTCGACCTAAAGGTCTTTTTAAGGATTGCCAGAAGAGGATTCAGTCCGGGTTACAAATCATCCAAGGTTGGTTTTGGAATGTGATATGAATTTCATTGTCTTCCTCTTTTTTTGCATTTTGATGTTATATATATTGTCTTGTTTCTGTCCTATTTGTTACTTTATCACTGGTGAATGTAATTGTCTATCCATGGTCAAATCATCAAATGTTTTAGATGTCATTATTCATGAAGAACTTCTGAGGACTTGATAATTTCCTTTGTTATCTATTGTGCAGGGGCTGACTATTAAAAACAGAACCTTAGCAATTTATTCTCTCTTTTATGTTATGTACTATCGTAATTATTGCATCTACATGTTCTTTAAGTTTGAAGTAGGGTGAAAGAAAACATAAATTATGCAGATGAAGTTTGGAGTTGGATGTGCATCTGGTAGGTATAGAGAAGTAGCATATTCTATTTTCCTAGTCAGATTTATACGATATGATGACCAATGCATGAATTTTTCTATTATATGCACGTCTAGGGCGTTTGCATGTATCAAAGCCATGGATTTGGAATTTTATTACCTGCAACTGTTGGCTGAATGCCTAAACATCAGCGTAAACCTTAAAAAGGGAAATATTATTACCGATATCCTAAATTATTTATATGAATACTCTCATATCTCAATCACCAAAGAGCTGATCGTCAAGCGACTGAGACTATATCCTTAATACGTTTTGAGGTTTCTAAGGTAATCTATTTCTTATATTAGCATGTCCAGAAGTTAATGCTGCAATTCAACATCTCTGAAAATTTATGGCTTGTTAATAGATATAAAAAGCATGTTTCTGGAAACCTAACTGGTGGATGATGTCGAAGTACACTCATTAGAGAGCTGGGAGTTTGTGAGAGTCTTATTTTCCTAAAAATCTGCTTACAATCTGAATTGTTGTTTTACTTTTACCTGCAGAGGAGCTGGTGGAGTTGGGGATTAATGACATGGCCAAAGGTGAGGTTTCCGTTTATTTTATGTGTCTTATGTCCACAATATACTGATCGACCATGAAAGATCTTCACAAACACACACAAAAAGGAAAAAGGGAAAAAAAGGGAAAGGGAGAGCGAGAGAGAGAAATATTATTGTAAGCTGGAGTTAGATTTTGTAACACTTATTTGTTTCAGTTGTCTTATATGATAAAAAACCACAACCTGTGAAGGGTTATTAACATGTATTTTGTGCATTAAACTGAATGCAGAAATAGAGTTGCAACACTCTGCAATTTGGATGGCTGGTGTGTATTTAATGCTTTTAATGCAGTTCCTCGAAAACAAAGTAGCAATTGATCTCACGAGAAGTGAATTTGTAGAAGCGCAAGAGGTTGGTTTATCAACACTCTTATTACATTTTTTGTTAGGGTTAATAAACTTCAAATTCAGAGCGCCTTTAACTAGTGCAATTTAGGCATAATAATATTATGCTTAAAATAATGTGAAGTGATATATTTGCTTAAGTTTCATATATTTTTTTCTCTTGTCTTTGTCTCATTGAATGCTGAACAATTTATATCGTGCTCACTGTTAAAGTTTTGCTACTACTTGGATGGTGATATAATTTATAGCAGGGGAGAAGTTCAGAAAGGCCAATTTCAGTGTGATATTTGCTTAATGGAAAACTGAACACTGACCGCCCCACAAAAAAGAAAAGAAAAAGGATAATAATTGAAATAATGTAAATGTAGCATTATTGCCTGAAGTTCAATTGCGTGTTATAAGTTTTCCACGAGGACGTGGTTATTGTCATATTCATCTTAAAAGGATTACTTGTATATACAATAGAGTTGAAATGAAGTTAAGTATATGCTTAAGTTGTGTATCTGCTGTCAAGGTTTGTTAGAAGAAAAATCTGTTGGAGTTCATTGCTGTTGTTCAATGCAGTAATATCATTAAAGTTGACTATTCTATTATTCTCTCAATCCATAGTTGATGTCTAATTAAAAATGCCACAGAGATATAAAATACCTTTTGTCTGTCTCCAGGCTTTGATGCAGATGAGAAATTGGTTTGTTCGCTTCCCCACGATCTTGCAGGCATGTGAGTGCACTATTGAAATTCTAAGGGGCCATTATGCTCATTCCCTTGGCTGCTATGAAGAAGCTGCTTTTCATTTTCTTGAAGCATCAAAAGTAATATTGTGATTCTCTCTCTCTTTCCAATGACATTTCTGCTGATGTTATCTGTTGCATATAAGGGTGAGCAAAAATATGTCAAAACCGAAAAAACCGAACCGAACCTAAATATTAAATTCGGTTCGGTTTCAGTTTTAAAATATAAAAATTTTGGTTTTCGGTTTTCGGTTCGGTTTTAAGAATTTAAAATTTTGGTAATACCGAAAACCGAGATTATACTTACACTATTTTTTATTTATTAATTACTTAATGTATAAATATTAATATCCTTAAATAAATCAGTTAATAAGTAGTAATTGTACATGTAATAATACACATTATTACCACACATCCCATTATCCCTTCTCAGTTGCCCATCACAAATGACAACCACCCCACATTTAATTTATGGTTATGAATTATGAACTTTTGGTTATGAGTTAGTTTGTGTTATGAACTTATGACATATTGCTCATGCATAATGTTTTTGCTTTGTTCGTTGTTACAGCTTAAGAACACGAGCATTTTGTTAGCATCTTGCGATTTATGAGTTTCGGTTTTTTCGGTTCAAAACCAAACCGAACCGAAAATTTTTGGTTCGGTTTGTGTTCGGTTCCACTACAATTCGGTTTCGGTTCGGTTTTATATTTTTAAAACATTTCAATTTTCGGTTTTTACAATTTAGTCCCCGAACCGACCGATGCTCATCCCTAGTTGCATATACTCCTCTTTTTTTTCTGTTCTATTTGTATCATGTTATAATTTTTTTTCCTTGATTCTTACTTATGTAGTTAACACAGAGCAAATCGCTCCAAGCTGTGAGCCGCATTTATGCAGCAATCTCCTTTATCTGCATTGGGGATGCTGAATCTTCATCAAAGGTAATGATAATACCTCCCCCTGTGTATGTTTTAAAATGTCTAGCTGTGATGAAATTATCAGCATATACTTACAATGTCTCGCTGCCACACAGGCTGTTGATTTGATTGGACCTGTTTTAGGAGTGGTTGATTCTTTTGTTGGGGCGCGAGAGAAGGCCATTACACTCTATACTTACGGATTCCTACTCATGAGGCAAGAGAATCTACAAGAAGCCAGGTAAAGATTGAAATGATATTAGTTTTTTCATTTTATCAGAGTCACCCTTTACCAATTACACGTTTGCTAGTGACCAAGTACTTCTATGCGCCCATTGCAACATGCAACTCAAGTGCATTTTTAAATGGTATATATATATATATTTTTTTATCGGGCAAATGGTGACTCGAACCCATGACCTCCCGGAATAGGTAGTGGTGCTCTAACCACTTGACCTATTCCACTTCGTCTTAAATGGTATTAGTTGTTTTACTAATAGGTATTAGCTGATCCGTAACATCAGTTGCACGGTGTTCCCAAGTGTTTCTCTTGCTAGTGTATCTCCATTATTAGATAAAATATAATCTTTCCCTCCTTTACTTATCTATGCTATAACATTTATGCAGAGTCCGACTAGCCTCTGGTTTGCAGACTACACACACTTATTTGGGGAATATTCAACTTGTTTCTCAGTATCTGAGTGTGCTTGGAAATTTTGCACTTGCTCTACACGACACTGGACAAGCTAGAGAAATTTTAAGATCTGCTCTAACATTGGCTAGGAAGCTCTATGATATTCCAACACAGAACTGGGTTCTCTCGAATATGACAGGTATTTTAATATACATACACACACATACATTTGAGGGTGTTCCCTCCACAACGCTACGCTTCCTTTCTCTTTCGGTGTGCCCCAAATTATAGGCCTATTTCTTATTAAAAGCATTAAATAGCCTGTTTCTTATTAAAGCATTAAATATTATTCATTTGACCAAAATGTCCCTATTTAGCACACTACTATAAAAAAATTTCAATGAACATTAGTTCTTTTGTCATTTGTGTAAGGGTAAAATAGGAAGATGCTTGAAAAATCTATAATTCCAATAACATTTAAAAACAATGTGGACTTTTGTGTTTCATTTTTGCTTCAAAGAGGTGTGGAGGAGCATTTAGTAAGAAACTAAGAATAATCTGAAAGGCGAATGAGGAGCTGTGATATTGGCGAATAATACACAATTTATCGAGCTCAAATTACTTCGATTTTTCTATCTGCTTCCAATTGCAAAGTAATTTGTGGTTTGGTATTGGTAGCTTTGTACAGGCAATCAGGGGAGAAAGGAAGCGAAATGGAGAACCTGGAGTATCAAAAGAGAAAGGTAGAGGATTTGCAGCAAAGACTTGCCGCTGCACGTTCATCCATTCATCACAACGAACTGGTAATCAGACTTTACCTACTCCCTATGGGAAAATAGTTTTTTTAGTCCCATAAGTAACCTCTATTCTGGTTTTAGTCATGTCCACTTTCATGAATTGAAAATAGTCATTGACTTTCAATTCTTCGACATTTTAGTCCTGTGACCAACTGTAGGAGGTGAAACATGCGGCTGTCCTGACATGGCAGAGTCTGATTTGTCCATGCTGACGCAGCGAAGTATGACTTTGTCAATTGGATGTTTCATCTCCTACAACCAGTTATAGGACTAAAATGTCAAAAAGTTAAATGTTACGAGATTACTTTCAATTAGTGAAAGTCGATAAGTTTGAAACCGAAATTTGAGCAACTTACAGGATAATGAAACCGCGTTTTCTAAAACTATCTATTCTACGGGCAATATTAGTAGTAGCATTTGTACAACCAGGTGACTTAGCCTAACTGGCCACTGGGCTCCTCAATTGAGTGGGAGACTCAAGTTCGATTCCCTTTGGGAACGAATTGGAGTTATGGGAGTTATAAGGTGACTTGGTGAATTTGTGGAGTGTTTGGGGTGTTTGGTGTACTAACTACTAACAACTGATTTTGTCCGATCAAAAAAAAAAAAAGTAGTAGCATTTGTACGTGCATCCTCATTTTTCTGATTGTCAAAATGAACAGATTGGTAAAGTAAGAGTCGAAGTAGATCAACTGAACGAGCACGATATGAAACGAGCAATTGCTGGTCCTTCGAAGAACGTCGATCTTGACATCCCTGAATCTGTTGGCCTGTTTAATACACAACACATGCCTTCATCAGCTAGGCTTATGGATGTGGACATTGGAAGACTTGGGAAGAGGAAATTATAGTATCTCACTTGTAAATTATATATATTATTTTTTTCTTTTGGACTTGTCAAAAAGCTCTTCTGTGTATTAGCACTAGGAACAATTAGAACCCGTTTGGCTCAATTTATAAGTTGTCTAGCTACTTTCTAAATTTGTTGTAAGTTGTCTAGGCACTTTCTAAATTTCTTGGTAAAATAAGATGGTTAACAACTTATAAAATTTTAAGATAAAATTATTTATAGTTTATAAAATCTACAAAAATAAATATACATACCAATTTATTTTTTTAAAATTTTATACGGGTGGATAAATTTGTTTGATAAAAGAAGAAGTCTAACAACTTAATTTTTTTAAAAAACAAGTTATTTATAGTTGGTAAGTTCCACAAAAATAAGTATATATATTTCAATTTATTTTTCTAAAATTGTAAACAAATTTATTAAGAAAATTAAACAAACAAATTAATTTCACACATCTCTATAAGTTTGAACTTTTAGATGAGATAATTTTTTCATGGTATCAGAGTCTTCAGGCTCCCACGTCCTGGGTTCGATTCCCGTTGAAAGCAACTCCACCCAAATTAAATTATTCACTAGATGAGTCTCTCAATGATGAAGTAAGATAATTAATTCACCCAAACTGACTACATCTGGGGGCACTACCAAGCCAGGAGAGATCTACTAGATCGATAAAGATAAAATAAGTAAGAATAAGATAAGATACAACGGGGAATCGAGGGTTATTTATACAAAAAAACCGAACCGGGAAATCACAAAAACCCTAGATTTGACCCATCCCGGCCGAAACCCTATTTTTCGAAGTTCAGTTTCTCGAACCGCCGACCTCAGCCCTTGGTCGAGCGGTTCCGCCGATCACATACATTGCTCGAGCGCCTCATGGCGCTGATAAGGGCGCCGACCGAGCACACCCGCCGACTCGAAGGCCGGTCGAGCGCCTCGCTTCTGCATCCCGCTTTCACTTAGGCTCCATAACCCAACAATCTCCCCACCGAGATCGAACTCGAGATCGACGTCGAGCGGAAGTGCACGACCAACTAGGTCGAACGCCTTGTCCTCCCCGACTCATTCCGAACGTCTTGTCCTCCCCGACTCATTCCGCAACTCGTACTCCAACAATCCCAACAATCTTCCACCGAGATCGACCAACTCAGAATCTCGTCTTCCCAATCCTCATCGGCAAGTAATTCTCGATCCGAGCAATGTCCCTCAACGCTTTTTGATTCGCACTGTAACCAAACAACGCCCCACAACATTCCTTGAATCATTCGCCACCGATTCCCGCAGACGATCTCGTGCACGGTCTAACGCCCATCTTGATATTGCATCCAACCCGATACAACGATCTCAAATGCACGGTCAATGCCCATCTTGATCTTGCATGAACCTCGATATAACGATCTCGTGCACGGTCTAACGCCCATCTTGATCTTGCATCTAACCTGATACAACGATCTCAGCCACGTGTCAACGCCCATCTTGATCTTGCATCCAACCACCTACTCCAAGCAACGCCCCATACTCCTCGAACTGCCTACGGAACCCGCTCGACCTGGGGCTTTGGTTGAGCGGTTCTTCTCGACCAACCAGCTTGCTCGAGCGCCTTGTGCGTTCTCGGACGTTCAGTGGTTGTGCCCGGCTGCATACCGAGCGACAAATCCGAAATCCGTTCCATCAAGCTTCTCAACAGGCGATTTCCCTTTAGCCACCATAATTGCTCCCACCAGATCCCTTGAGCCTGATGCTCTGATACCAATTGTTAGGAATTAAACAAGCAATTATGGAGAAAATAATAGAACTAGGAATTTAGGGACAAACAATTTGGTAACTCATTTCGTCAAACTGACTACATCTGGGGGCACTACCAAGCCAGGAGAGATCTACTAGATTGTATAAGATAGTGCAAGTAGTGCAAGATACAATGGGGGAGTCAGGGGGTTATTTATACAAAAAAACTTCGAACTGGGAAACTGGGCAAAAACCCTAGATTTGACCCATCCTGGCCGAAACCCTATTTCCGCGTCCAGGCCTCGGAACTGCTCGACCTCAGCCATTGGTCGAGCGGTTCTGCTCGATCACATACATTGCTCGAGTGCCCTCACGGTATTTGGATAAGGGCGCTTCGACCGAGCACACCTTTCGACCTCGAAGGCCGGGTCGAACGCCTCCTGCGCCCTGCATCTAGTTTCACTCAGGCTCCATAACCCAACACGCTAGTGGACGGTGGGTTCTGGTCCCCCGGATTAATCGATCCTTTGGCCGGATACCGAGTTATCAAAAATACTAATCTGTTGTAGAACATGTGCAGCTGATTTTGGTTTCGTGTATATGTTTCGACTTCAAATATATACTTCATTCGTTTTTCGCAACAATTCAGTAATTGAATTAATTTGTATTCGGCTTTGAAAATAAATGTTCAGGTGTCCATATTGTGAAATTAAGTAAATGAAATGGTGTTCTGTTTGTTAATAGTAATTGCGTTTATATTAACTGAGCTTTTAAAATTAATCAAAACAGTTTTTTAAATTCTTCTTTACTATTTTGCAAAATTTTATGTAAAAGAACATTTGTAGATGCACTTTTTAGATAATTTGAAGTTGATTAGATGTTCTCTTCGGCAAGAAAATAAAAAATTGAGTATGAAATTTTTTAATATGTCTGAAATGTTTTTATTAAAAATTTCATCTTAAAATTCATAATGATGATTGTCTACAATTTATATATAGATTTTTTTAATTGTGTAAATATCTTCATTCCTTAAATTATCTACAAACAAATTATTTGTGAAAACATAAGGTAATTTGATAAATGAAGATATATACATGTGATGCAACAACATTGCAACTTGCAAGGGGTTGAGACTATGTCTCGGAATACTCAGGAATAACTTGGAAATATTTTATAATTCAATAATTCAACGTCTTTACAATGAAATAGTAGAGCTTTTTTTATAGGGAAAACTAGGGCAACCGTATTAAATATCTACCTTAATGACTAAGGAAACATATTATAAGAATATTTTAGATGCTAAGTATTAAATGGAAAGACAATAAATAAGAAAAATTATTAAATCGTTATCATATCTCCATCAACATGATTAAAAAAATTGCAGGCAACAAATTGTAGGCAATTATCATTATTGAAGAACTAATGTTAAAAAAATAATGTAATCTATTTGTTATTTTTGCAGTGGACTTATGACGTCCTCATGCCGTTGTCAGCTGCTGGAAAAAAAGGAATTGTGAAATATTCACACACATTTTTATTGTTGAATTGTTATTTATAGTGTTTTATATGTTGACGCGATCTTGTTGGATTATCTGCTATTTGATTGTTTTTAACGAATCCATCCTTGCTACCCTACAGGGCTCTGCCCTTCAGTACTTTAATGTTTTGTACAGTACAACACATTAAAGCACTGAAGGGCAGTGTTATGCAGGGTAGCATGAACAAAACCGTTTTTAACTTTAGAATTTATTTTGGTCAAATCACCTTAAATTGACTTAGGTTGATTCATGATTAATGTATGAAATTTAGGGCTTTCTGGCTGCGGGCGTGATTGGACTGTCAATGCAATTCTTTCTACACCTGAAATTACAGGTCATAGAATAAAAAAAAAATTGTTTTGATTCTATGACCTTTAATTCTAGATTTAAAAATAAATTTACATGTGGCAGTCCAGTCACAGTACCCACGGTCGGAAAGTCCCCAAATTCAATCGTCGAAACAATGTAGTAGTTTTTAAGTTTTTGGCAGACTTGGGATTTAAATTTGACATTTTCAAAGATATTAAGACTAAATTGACAACAGAAAATGTTACGAGACTGGATTTTTTTGAGACCAAAGTTATGAGACGATTTGTGATTCCAAATGGGTGATGATATTTTGTGTGTTGAGGGGAGTTGGTTGTAATTAAATTGTAAACCCATTTTTCTTGTTTCCAATTATTTTTGGAAAGTGAGGATGTGTATATTTAATTTGAAATAATAAGTAGTTGGGTTAGGGCAAATTATATAAGTTGTGATAGTGGTGTCACATCGATCACCAGACATTGTGCATTCTTCAACCCTACTAATTAAGTATATATATTAAAGTGTACAAAGTCGAAAGTCTTGATACATTTATAAACTAAGCAGCTACAGAGAGACAGCAGATAAGTACAAGTTGTGCAATTCTTGCATATTTAACCCTACCCTTATAAATACTAGTATGAATTAAACTGAAAAATCATACAATCCTTTCCTATATATAGCTTGCCTTATAAATACTAGTATGAATTAAACTGAAACATCATACAATCCTTTCCTATATATAGCTTGCCTTATAATTACATCTTTCTTTATTTCCGAATTTTGAAGATATTTGAGAGACTTCATATTCTATGCTCTCTTTAATTCCCTCATTTCTGTTTCACTTTTGGGATATTTTATCATCTCTTTAGTAACTACCTCTTGTTAGGCTGCAGATTGTCTCTTCTCTTTCATTTCTTGTGTTTTCTTATTTTTTTTTTTTTCATGCTTCTGTTCTCATACATAGTGAGTTGTATTACAGATACAGATGAAAGAAAACATAGGGTTTGACTGCTCATGCTTAATTCACTACAAGAAAATCAGGTTTTTTTTTTTTTTGGTATAAAACGTTTGTGGCTTAAGTTATATACATGCTTAATTGCCGTTAGTCTTGAAATGGCTTGATTGTAGTAGCTGCAGATTTGGAGGAGAAAAATATGCCATTAATATAAAATGGCTGTATATATATATATATTGCACCTTTTTCTTTTAAAAAAAAAGTATATATTTTTGGATCTGATAATATCAGTGTTTTGAAATGATGGATCCAGCCCTCGTTTGTAGAGATCAGGGATAACCATTCATAGGATTTGGATCACATGTTGTAAAACACCATTTTGTGCATTAAAAGTACTGTATAATTTAACAGTGTATATATATATATTTAGCTGCACAATACAATCTTGTGCTGCATTAATTGGATCTTAATACACTATAAAATCGTACGATTCTAATGCACAAGATGGTATTGTACAACATAGGATCCAAATTTGGGTCCGGTTTATATTTTTGGCACTTCCCTCAGTTATTTCTGCAGCCCAATGTTAGGGTTCATGCAACCATTTTCTTCCCATGGGGTTTCTTTAGCTACTAATAAAATTAAAAATTTGCAGGATATATAATATCTTAGTCCTAGGGTTTTGATTTTCATGCATATATTTATTTCCATTAATTGCACGAAAGAATTAATATTGCATATATTGATCAAATTTGCTTTACTGCTGTCACAAAATTTGTAAATGCCATTCTTAATATTATATTCTTCTTTCCTTCTGTATATTCTACCAATTCCTTCTAATGGCTCTCTTTCAATTTAATTGCTACTTTATTCCTTCCACAGTAATTATATATATATATATATATCCTGAGAGAAATTGTGGTTGTGGATATTATAAATATAATGTGGTCTGATGGTGCTTCCTTCAGTCCAGTCATGGATAGGGTATGGCTTTGAATTTGCTGCCGACTCATTCAAGCAAATGCAGTAGAATGAATGTTCGTTCTACTGCGAATGCGTGAATGATGCGGGAGCTAATTTTACCATCTTCTTATTTTTGCTTGGACTGAAGGGAGCTCCCTCGCCTCTTATTTTACTTAATTATTTTTTCTTGATTATCTAACAATTAATTGAGAGAATTTCCAGTGTTGATTTTTTGTCTGCAGATTTAATTGCCAGATCTGAATCTGAATATCTCAAAAACAATTATCGGAGACTTCATTTGAAGATCGATGGCTCGAGTTGATGCCATTTTTTAAATTTAGGGTTTCCTTCAAATTTTTATTTATTTATTTATTTTATCAATACTGGGTCTGTATAAATGTCAATTATTGACCTTGATTTAGGGTTCAATGTATAACCAAAAATTCCAGAAATGTGTATACTTGAATCTATTGTGACATGTATATTTGGGATTACATATGTATACTAGCTATAAAACTCCAGTATTCATCTTTTGCCTAAATATATATATACTTCATCAAAATTTACCTTCTTTTTTTTTGAAAACTCATCAAATTTTGTTATAGAACACAAAAATTAAAATGGCATATTTCATTAAGAATAAATATATACTTCCAATGCTAAATTAAAATCTTTATGAAAGTTACCTTCACAGTGTGCGAACAAAATTTGATGGATTCTTGCTGCCTTTCCTTTGTTTTCACATTTTATTTTTCTTGTCTTCTGGGTCCTTCCATCCATGATTAATCCATAATTTTGTTCCCGGAGGTCAAAATAGAAAACTAATTAACAAAATTTCGTGAAGTAATCAGGAGCAAACTTAATGTCAAGAAGGGAGTAAATTCTAATTAAGAAATAAGAAAATAAATAATTAAATTGATGTATAATTTTAAAAAGTAATTAAGGGGGAATAAGCACACCTTAAACCCGTCTCTGCTTTCTTCCATATTTGTGTTTAGCCTTCTGATGAGGTAAGCTATGTACGTGTATAATAATAAGAGTAGGTCTAGTGTGAAAATTTTCATGTATGAAAATTTATAAAATTGTCCTAAATCAATCATTTACACCCTAAACACTAAATAATGAACCCTAAATTATAACTTATTCGGGCCGGGTGAAACATGAACCACTTGGGCCGAGTGAATCATGAATCACTCAATTTAATTTGTCTTACCTTCACCAATTATAAAATGAGAAAGTCTTGTGTGAAATATTGCACACTAGTGTTATGTGCAATACAACATAAATAAGACAAAAGTTACCTAAAATTCACGGGACAGTATGCGGGTCGGGTCAGGGTGGTCGAAAGGCCAAGGTGGTGGGGTATATGCAAGGTTGGGTTCAGGTTTACATAACAACTTGATGTGTTACTACATGAACAAAAGAGTGTTACCCTATGAGCAAAAGAGTGTTACTACATGAACAAAAAACCAAGACAAACGCATAAACAAAAACCGTAACAAACGGAAAAGAAATTCTCAGTCCAAAATTACATATTTACATAACAACTTGATGTGTTACTATATGAACAAAAGAGTGTTACCCTATGAGCAAAAAAGTGTTACTACATGAACAAAAACCAGTACAAACGCGAAAAATATCATCAGTAAAAGAGTGTTACTACATGAACAAAAAACCAGTACAAACGCATAAACAAAACCAGAACAAACGAAAAATAAATTCACAGTCCAAAATTACAGATTTACATAACAACTTAATGTGTTAATACATGAACAAAAGAGTGTTACCCTATGAGCAAAAGAGTGTTACTACATGAACAAAACCAGTACAAACGCGAAAAAAATCATCAGTCTAAAATTACAGATATATAGAACAACGTGAAAAGAGTGCAGAAGGATCTGCATTTCAGCACACACTTTGTGTTGAGGTGTAATCCAAACACCACACACATATTCTCTCTTCTTCTCGTAGAATCCATTCCAAAATTCAAATTGAACAACCCAATTTCATCCAATAATCGGAGCGAATTGAAAAAAAAATTAAATTGGACAAGAAATTAGGGCATGGACGAGGAAGAAGAACCTTTGAGATCCACCAACAATCTGATTAGAAGATGAAAGATGAAATTTGACAGATTTCGTGATGAGCGCCGCGAAGATGAAGAAAGTCAATCTGCTCTAACCTGCTTCTTATGACCCGTGTGAAAAAAAAAAAAAAAAAAAAGCCCAATTGCACGTAACACTAGTATGCAATATTGAATACAAGTTTTTGTGTTATAAAATTTAGTTGTATATACTATAATTTGTCAAATAATAATATTGGAGCATCAAATATTCTGCAACACAGGTGTTATTTGTTAATTATTTCCTTCAATGCGATCAATATATATGTATATTTAATTAGAATTTATATATTAATATTATAATTTTGTTAATTTAATACATGCAAGTCAATCATTAAGTTATTAACCAAACGAAATACGAATACAAGTGGAACGCATAAATTATAGTATAATTTACAATATAAAATTTGAACTGATAATTTTTTTTTTTTTTTATCAGTGTGTAGATGTGTAGATGAAAATAAATATTACTGAAAAAGATTGTAATTAAGTAGGGATCTAATAAAATTACTACAGACACCCAACTCGATATTGTCTTGCGGCTCGATCGTTTGATTAAAAACAAGGAATGAATGTATTTACTTTGTTGAGCAAATTAGTTAAATCTTAATTCTGATTATTGTCAATTAAGAAGTAAAAAGATTATAGTAATAAAATGAATATAAAAAAGTTCAAACTATTTCTTCATTTATTATCTAACTAATTAACCTTGTTTAAACCCGACTAATCTATTGGGAGCAATTCTCCTGTGCATGCACCAGGTACACCATGCATGCAAGTCTCGTACATTTTTTTAACGTGCAGTTTATTTTACTAGTGTAAAACAAGTTGAAATGTTTCAGTGAAACAAATTGCATGTTTAAAAAATACACTTTAATTACATGGTGCACTTAGTGCATATATATAAGATTATCATTCATTTGTATCAAATATTTCTGAATTCAAAGATTATATTTAATTAAATGAGATTCACAAATTTTGGTATACACTAGTATTCGTTTTAGTTCGACCTAAATATTTACACCCATAATTGTAAGTACGTAGTAGTATTTGATCAAGAAGTAAAGAGTAGGTTAATTAGCTCATTAATTTGGATTTTGATTAACACAGCAGTCTTGTATATACATTCTGTGGAATTAATTCACTAATAATTAGTTCACACACCTACTAGGTCTAGAATGTGTATTAGGCTTTTTAGCCTATGTCACAAAATCCGGCTTAATTAATAATTACACTAATAGAGTGCTTGATTTTTCTACAGCTTGTATAAATAGTGTACGTTGGAACTTGATGCTTAATAAATTATCAATTAAATTATCCAATTATGCGTTGTATATGGGCTTAAAACTTAAAAGTGGTCGAACTCTACCCCTTAAATTAATATTAATTGACTTAATTAAAGATTCACAGTTCCCATTCCCATGCCATAACTTAGTTTTATAATGATTAATTAATGACTTGGTGAAGCGGACTCCATCTACTGCAACTTGGTTGGATTTGAGTGGTATGCATTAACATACATCCATACTTTTGTATATGTCTAGAGTAATACTTTTTTTATTAAAAAAAAAAATTAAGCTATGAAAATGTCAGTCTCACGGTTTTGTGTGTGTCAAAAGTGGAGGTGATTCTCTTGGTTTTGAAGTAATAAAAAAAGTGACTTCATTGTTTAGATCGATAATCAAAGTACAATTGGGGAGGGGTTTGTTGCAGTGTGATGCATTTTTTCGATGTAATATATCAACCTAAATACGTGTTTCTTTTTATTCGTAGATATATTGTCTCTCAAATGTCTCTACGATGTCGACAGTACACCGGTGAGTCGAGTCACGAATTCGTATGTGCCGGTGTAAACAAAATTAAATAAATTAATTAATTTCACACTTATTTATAAGTTCGAACTTTTAGGTGAGACAATTCTTTCATGTTATTAGAGGCTTCAAACACATGCTCATGTCTCGAGTTTGATTTCATCATATTAAATTGTTCACTCGGGGGGCCTCCCAATAATGAAGTAATAGAATTAAGCTCTGATACCATATAGAAAAGGAAATTAATTGTATTGATTTACACTGAGTACAATAGGCGCCTCCTATAGAGGGATTAGAGCGTCTCCAACGGAGACTCTATTTCCTACTCAAACAGCAAATGAGCCGCAAATGCCACTCCAATGGCAACTCAAAATGGAACTCAAATTGCCATTTGTGAACAGTGTTGAGGCAATTTTGCCTCTACACTGTTCACAACCTCAAATTTTTTTATTTAATTCATTTGTGTATTGTTTTAAAAGTTTTAAATATATGTATTTTGTTTTTACTAATTTTTACATTAGTTTTAATATTATGCATTACTTTTTTATTTAAATATGATTATTATTATTTCTACTAATTTTTAAATTAATTTAATATTATGTGTATTATTTTTATTAAATTTGCTTTTTTTTTTTATATCATTGAATCAATGTGTTTTAATATATTTTTATTAAATTTGCAAAAAAAAAATTGTTTCATTTAAATGTAAATACGAAATTATAATTTAATTATAAACAAATGTTAGATAAAATAAAAAATGAAATTGATAAAGTTAATAATATTCTTATTTGAGTTAAAATTTGAGTTTAATGGTTGTAGATGATTTTACTATTGGAGGCAAATTTGGCGGCAAATTTGTGCTTTTGAGTTGCAATTTGAGTTAAACCGTTGGAGATGCCCTTACAGCACATAGTCAAACCTACCAAAGATACAAAACAAATTACAATTAATACAAGGTAAATCAGTTCCTGAATTATAGGAAGACTATTTCCTAATAAGAGAATGTTAGGAAAATTAAATAAATTAATTAATTTCACATCTTTCTGCAAGTTCTAACTTTTAGATGTAACGAAATTCTTTCACTAGGATTAGTTAAATGATATTTCCCTCCGTCCCAATGTTAACTGCATTATTTTCATTTAAGCCGTCTCAATCTTAACTGCACATTTCCTTAAATGGAAATACTCACTTTATCACATAAAATACTAGTAATACATAATTCTTTCTACCCCCAACTACCCATCACTTTATCACTTTATCATATAAAATATTACTCCATAAACAACTATTTCTATTCCAATACTTTATCACTTCATCACCTTTTTTTTTAAACCGAGCACACAGTAACCCACAGGTTAAGATTGGAACGGAGGGAGTAGTATATAGGATTTACTAGTATTTTATAATAATTGATTTTTTATTTTATTTTAGTTAGTTTGTGACTAGCTTCGAGTTGGGGGCTAAATTTATTAGAAGGGAGTTTTGTTTAAGACGTTTTTATATATGACATGATAGTTCGATATTTTTTAATCTAACGATAACGTCGTCATCTCTCCCTCTTTTGAATTATTATCAAAAAAATGATAAAATTGTAATTAATAAAGTAAATGTTTGGGGGTTGTTACCCCCTAATAATAT
The DNA here is from genome assembly GCA_037126765.1 of Stenogyne calaminthoides. Classification (NCBI taxonomy): domain Eukaryota; kingdom Viridiplantae; phylum Streptophyta; class Magnoliopsida; order Lamiales; family Lamiaceae; genus Stenogyne; species Stenogyne calaminthoides. The sequence goes on along the minus strand of JBBCBC010000010.1, from coordinate 34,848,862 downwards.
TAATTCTAGTTAATTACATTTCTAAATATGTTTAAAATTATTTCATAATTTATTATTGATTAGGTCTTGACTCAAATGCTCTTAACCATATTTAAGAATTAAATTCAAATGCTCTCATCCTTCAACAACTCCCACTTCATAGTTTATTTAAGATCATTACGTAATTGTTATTTAAATAAAAGTCAAGTAGACTATTTCTTAATTTACGAGTCATCATGGGCCACGCCAACTTCTTGTATTGCATCAAATGTTCTGAATATCAATCAAGTGGATAATACTTAATTTCTCCATTTGACATTTTAAAAGAAAAAAAATAAAAAATCAACCTCTTTATAATATACCAAAAAATATAATATAATCTGGAAATGTAATAACTCTTTAATTATACAAATATATTATTACTTGAGATACAACCATTCATTCCAAGGTGAGCTAAGTAAGAAACTTGTCTAAATTGCAGATGTTGTACAAGTATAATAATAATGAAAGTAATGACTATACAAAACGAACGCAGAAACAGTCTACGTATCATCATCGTGGTGCAATCGAGGGAACGATCCCACTCACAAGATCACTACCAGAGACATCCTGTGAAACGAAAGGAGTTTTCATCGAAGCAGATGAAGATGGTGTCATTGCAAGTTTGCCAGAATCGGAGACCAAAGATTCGGTGGCATGGGTGTCCGATTCTGGCAACATAAGCCATATGCTCTCCAGTTCTCTGTACACTTCGGACATTGAGGGTCGAGAGTCAGTCTCTTCATGGCAACACTTGAGGGCCACGTTTATGAATTTTTCGACACACTCGGATGGATAAGATCCCATTCGATCATCAATGATCGAGAATATCATACCCAAACGATACGCGTTGTTAACCTAATGCATGCAGATTGACAAGTGTTTTTAAGTTAAACCATATATAGCAACAAATCTGTCTTTTGCAAGAAAAATGTAAATAATAAGGCAATGTTTGTTATGGCATTTGGGGCTATAGTGGTTTTGAAAATTGGTGTTTGAAGTCCTGATAAATAGTAAGGTGTGCTTGTTTTGGGATTTTAAGTAAGCTTCTAATTGTATGTCAAATCAATGTGTAAGAGTGAATGACGTATTATTATATTTTTGTTGGGAGATATCGTAATGATTGGATGATGCAGGTTAAAATTTAGATATATTAAAGTGTAAGGAGAGAGAATTGATTGTAATGGAAAGTGTGATTGTAGATTTATAGGTATTGTAGTGATGGTTTTTTAAACTGAATTTCAATATCCAAAGTGGAACCAAATTTAGACTTGCAAATCCTAGAAACCATTTTTTAAAACCAAAAACAAACATTGCCAAAGGATCATAAATATAGGACGAGGCTGTACCTCACGAACGATGTTTTTGCCATGTGAAATTGGGTGCATCCCAGTTAACATTTCCAAAAATACAACTCCGAGACTATAAACATCGCTTTTGTCTGTCAGCTTATGAGTCAGGAAATACTCGGGGTCAAGGTATCCCTGCAAGAACCACGAAGGAAACAATCGTTATACATAAGATTATTTAAATCTCAATTAAAGTTAGTCAAAATTTGGAATCCGGAAAGAATGATGAAGCTCACCGGTGTCCCTTTGACAACTGTAGACACGTGAGAAGGTAAGGCTCCTTCAAGCTCTGGGACCGGAGCTAGCTTAGATAGCCCAAAATCGGCAACCTTTGCAGTAAATCTAGAGTCGAGCAATATGTTTGTGGCCTTGATATCCCGATGAAATATAGGAGGATTAGCTTCCGTATGAAGGTACAAGATGCCTCTGGATGACCCCAAAGCGATTTTTAGCCTCATAGCAAAAGTCATCGGCAATTTAGTCTTACCTGTGGTACAAGATTAACGGTGAAACAGCGTGCTGTAATAAAAATCTGTTGCAAATGAAACGAAACAACACTAGAGGAATGCGAGAGAGCAAATCTGATTTAAAAAGAATGCTTTTGAGAATTACCTGATAGATGATCCCTCAAGTTGCCGTTTGGCATGAACTCATAAATCAACATCTGCATTACGAAAAGCATGTTAAACATAAGCATCCAATATCATCATCAGATTATGTACATGAACGAACACGGCTGTTGATTAATCTAGTCATGGCCATTATTTTCTTATAACTTAGAATAATTTAGGGGGTGTTTGGTCATAATTTTTCAATGAGAATGGTAATGGAAATAAATATAGGGTAATTGTGGTGGTTAATGAGAAAAAAAGATGATCAGTTCACCTTCAAAATACTTTGTATAAGGTAATGAGACTCAAAATAAGTTTATCATTACCCATAATGATTAACTACCACCTTCCCTATAATCATTTCTCCTAAATTATTCCACTATTCATAAACCAACAATCATTTTTCGTCACAACTTATTCCAAATTAGAGCAATGCACTAAAAATTTAACCATCATTCTCATTGTAATTCACTATTTGATGATTCTCATCATCATTTCCATTGAACAATTTGACCCAAGCGCCCCTTAGCAAGTTTGTTTTGTACTAGCATACCTGTTCTCCTTCTTCATCACAATATCCAAGCAACGAGACAAGGTTCCTGTGGTGCAGCCTCGACAAAAGTTCTATTTCTGTAAGAAACTCCCTTTCACCCTGCAATGATCCCTCTTGAGCACGCTTTATGGCCACTACAGTTCCATCAGCAAGAACACCTCTATGGACTTTTCCGTATCCACCTGCCCCAACCGCAGTTGAGTCACTGAAATCATTTGTTGCCTGTGCCATTTCCCTATAACTGAAGTCCTTCACTCCATCAATTCTGATCGAGATCTTTGTCGCTGAAAAGTAATCTAAACATTAGAGTTGGTCTTATGTAAACTGCTTTTTTTTTTTTGTATAACTATTTCGCAACTTTCACTCTATAGTATAACATAACAATTAATACTTTTAAATGAAACAACTAACACTGTTTAAAAATATAAACAAAATGCAAATCAGTTGTACGGTGAAATTGGTTTACACAACACTTGCCTAAAGATTATTTTTAAACATTAATCAAAGCAATGAGGAAAAAAAAAAGAGAAAAATATAAGATTGTATACTCACACGGACGTCTCGTGGCGGAATGGTTTTTCTTGATGTGTCGTCTCAAGATAAGGCGTGAAACTAATGCAGAAATGGTAACAGATCCAGCTATCGTCCCCAGAATAATACCAGCTAGTGCTCCCTTGCTTAAACCAGACGAAGAAGGGGGAAATTCTGCAATATAACCAAGACACAAATGCTGCTAACCATAATTTTTTTTAAAGACCAAATGATTAAAACATTTTAAAGTAAAAAAAAGCAGTGGAACGAGCCACAAACTGTTCAAAAGCAGAGAGATCTACAAAAAATTTCCTTCAAAAAACATCAGTATATATAAACCTGCAACCAATACTGTATAACTCTTGTATAGGCAACTTACGATCTCTGTAGAGCTCTGAAAGAGTGAAATTAAGGAATTCATAAGGTCCAAACACTGGACTATCAGGAATCCTCCATCCTCCAAACATGTCACGAATCCATAAGACCTCACTCGGGTTAAATAATCGAACACTATTATTGACATAACGTGGAAAAATCTTTATATACATTCTAAGACGAGGTCCCTTTTGCCATTCTACTGAATCAAAGTCAAGCTGAGAGACATTCATTTCGAGACCAGAGCTCAGGTACTCCTTAAAAGAATCGGCATATGGAAGAAAATCTGAGAATCCTGGACTCTTTAACCGGTATCCAACTCTTACTGGAGCAGCACAAAAGCATTCTATAGTTGGAGATGGAGGGGCATATTCAAAAGGTGCTGGACATCCTTGGAGATAACAGCCATTTGTTGAATTTAAGGTAGTGTCAAAATCTTCATTTTGGGACCCACAGAACTGTCTTAGATTTAGATTTCCAGTGGAACATACGGGATTTCCTTGAAGCCTGAAGGGACAGTAGAAATTTGTAAAATGTCCAGGAAAATGACCAATAAGAGACTGAATTATATAGATGAATGATGTTTAGTATGACGAACCCAATGGTGATATTCTGAGGAGGGGCAGGAAGGATACCGTTAATATTTGAAAATCTGTTGTACGCGAAATCCCTGCAAAGTTTATCAAGTACAAATATATATTAACAAATGCAAACACTTCTACGCACCAGTTGCACCACGCAACTCAAGTGCGTTTTAAATGGTATTAGTTATTTTACTAAAAGGTATTAGTTGCTTTCACTGAATAGTAATAGTTGTGCACTAGTTGAGTTATTTTAATTGAACAGTATTAGTTGTGCACCAGTTGAACTTGCACAGTGCAACTGGTATGTAATCATTTCAATTATGGTTCAGTCTATCCCTATTGAAAAAAAACTAACCAATTCGAAACGCATAAGAATATTTCATGATAAAGGAAAGAGAGACTTTTTCTTTTTTTAGTTTTAGAGCTTACAGAATAATTCTTTCCGTTGAGTTTAAAGTCCTATTTTGCCAGATGCCTGATGGAATAGAACCATTCATTGAATTGTCTGCGACTGACCTGCAATAGAAATTGAAAAAATTGGATTTACCTAGGTCGCCCCACTTTGGAAGCTTAAATCAAGAAATCAAAATGAAAATGTATACAATTTCCATTATGGACAAGAACAGATTAAGTATTGATGCTTGCTCACAATTTCTGCAAATGAGGAATTCCAGAAAAGCTTGCAGGAATACTTCCAGTGATATTGTTGTTTGACAGATCACTGCAGAATAGAATTGAATAATGGTTTTCAGAAGTGTAATCACATTTTCTCAAAGTAATCTTTCTATTATAAAGGTCAAAAGGCAGTATAACAAGAAACTGATTTCTTACATAGTTGTGATGTTTTCTGAAAGTGCACCTGTTGGTATGGGTCCACTGAGTTGATTCCTGCTCAAATCTCTGAAATCCCGAGCTCCCCAATTATCACAAGGAAAAGAAAACAAAATTGAAAAGCATGTAAGAAATGTTGGTAATCATACTCACATGTAAGAAAGGTTGGGAGAATTGCTCCAATCAGGAATTGGTCCTTGTAAACTGCAGTTCCTGAGGCTCCTGATCAGCCAAAAACCAAACAGTTATGAACTTTACCCCAAAAAGAAACAAGAATATGATTCCCTTCTTCTGGAACCTTCTACAAAGAAAAAAATAAGCAGAAAAGATTGCAATGTCTTACAGTTTCAATAGCTTAGACATGTTTCCATATGAAGACGGTATTGTACTCCCCTCGAAGTTGTTGTTATCAAGTTGACTGGAAATAAAAAATAATAATAAAATGTAAGAGGCAGATTTTGTATTAGAATATAATAATGAGAAGATTAATGAGGCCTAACTCTATCTATTACTCCCTCCGTCCTGAAATCAATTGAACATTTACTGTTTGCACGGAATTTAACGTGAGAATTTTTTTTAGTATAAGTTACTTTTTGTTGAGGGTTAAATGGTAAAGTAATGATATGTGGTGTAAATAAAAGGAGATAAAGTTGTTTTTAGCGTGTGAAAACTGAAAATTAATGGCATGTGGTGTAATATTGATATATTTGAAGGGGATAGTTTAAGTTGATTGAACTTGTTTATTGCCACTTTAGGAAATGTTCAATCTAATTCGGGACGGACCTTTTGGCAAATGTTCAATTGAATCTGGGACGGAGGGAGTAAAACTTCATTAAGAAAGATGGATGTCAACAATATCTGCTAAGTTAAAATATTTATAGCTAATTCCACGATAAGCATATTACGTTGCAAAATTACCAAGTAAAAATTCTAGGACAGATTTGTGATATCAAGATTGTGTGTGCATATGGGAAACTCCATATGATTACTTGTAATCTTATAATTGCTGAGGGTATACATGCAAGCTCGTTAGTGTGAATATGAAATTGCAAGAAACACAATGTCCAAATCAGGCTAGGATCTTGAATAGTCTAGAGTTGGGCTTAATTTGGTTCTAAGATCTGGTGGACAAAAATAGGAAACTAAAAGTCCTTAGAATGAATCTACCACATTTTTCCTTTGGACAAAATACAAATTTACCCTTACATGCTTTTCAAATTGTATCATAGCATCATTAAATATTAACTGAGACTGGTGAATAAATTCACCAATATAGCTCTATACAGTTGTACAGATATATTTCCTTGTGATCACCTATAGGCAAATAATAGGAGAACGTTATTTTTTGTGCTTTTCTCACTAAATTGCAGATTCCCAGACATAGGAGAAATCAATTTTAGCATAGGCTAGGATCAAATAAGAAATAAATGACAATTGAGCCAGAGATGTCATACAGTATACGTAGATTTGGAGTTCGAGACAGGTCGGGTGGAAGAGGTCCTGATAAGTTGTTATTATCAAATAAGCTGCAAAGAAATTGAGTAACTAAGATTATATATTCAAAATGCTATGGAATTAGTTTAAGAGTGTCCAACTCACATATGAACAAGAACTGGAAGTCGATCAAGCTCTGCTGGTATTTGCCCACTCAGTGAATTATTGTTCATGTGGCTGCACACAACAAAAAAGATGAATCAAGAACCCTGAACGCCATTGGTTTTTTTAACGTATAAAAGTTGAACTCAAATAAATAAAAAATATTACAAGTGTTTCATGCTGCTCAAGTTGGCAAACGAGGCAGGTATTGGTCCAGATATGAAGTTCTGGTCAATTTGTATCCTGTTTAAGTTTGATAGATTTCCAAGCTCATCGGGCAGCGAACCAGTCAGGTTGTTTCCATTTAGAAGCCTATGACCAAACAAGAGGAATACAAGTGAGCAATGCAGAATGAGATACATTCTTTACTAAAAAATGTATCCATAAGAATATTAGAAAAAAAAAAGAGAGAATTTATTAATGCTTCAAGATGCACTTTCTGATATGATTGAGCATTAAAAATCTGGAGAGAATGGGAGTAAATAAATAATGAAAGAAGAGTTGTTTCCACTTACAATAACTCTAACGTTGTGATTCTGCCTATCTCCTTTGGTATACTCCCAGTTAGTTCATTCCACATAAAATCCCTACCACAGAAAACCAGACATCATTATAAAGGGAAGACAAATCCACCACAAGATGACAAATAAGTGCATTACTTAGACTAGAATATGAAATATGTTACTCACAATATCTTCAAATAAGATAAACGACCCAGTTCTGGAGATAAACTACCTGTTAGATTCCTATTATATAATGTCCTGTTGAAAGAAGCAAAGACAAAGAAGGCATCATTTGGATTCAATTAAATACATCTTGGAGGACAACTTTTACATTCCATTATTAGAATAATAATCGTACAATTCGCTAACGTGAAGGTAATCATCATTAAGTGTTCTGTTATAGCAGATAACCCCAGTCCAATTTGAAGCGCATGGATCCCCCCTGTTCCAACGGGCAAGATTTTTATATGGATCGCCCAAACTTTTTTTGATGGCTCGCAATGCTTTCACTGCACACAACACCAAAAGTTAATCATGATTTCAAGAAAAAATTACTCCAAAAGAACAATAAAACCAATAAAGGACAGAGTTAATTATGACAAGCATCAAAAGAGCAGATGGGCTTTTGCAATGAGGATATTAGGCATGATAGCAACCTTCATTCGGATCAGTCCGTTGGCTATCAGCACCAATAAGAAACAAACACCAGCATAAACAAATAAGTAAACTCATTCTAAGCTTTGAAGAAGTTAGCTGCTGCATATCATGAATCACCATTTCTCAAGATTGTCAAGAGTCTCCCCACCTGAAACAATTTTAAATTTAGAACCCAGTCACAATTTCCCAAATGATAAACCATAAACATGAAATTCACAAGAAATAAATATAGAATTTCAACACACTCCATAGGGAAAACCTCTGCTGAAAGGTGAAAGTTGAAAGCAAAGGACAAATACATATATTTAAAGACAAAAACTAAAGAATCAAAACAAGCCCATAGCGAAAAAGACAATTGAACCGCAAAAGAGGGTGGTCAACAAAACCCTTGAACAAACACAAATTAGATGAATTACCCAACTCCTATACAAGAAAATACCTCCCTAACTACATGACTGTACAAAAATACGTACAATTAAACATACTCACAAGAGATGGGAGTTGCTGCAGCTGTTTTTTAGCAACCCAGAGAAAAGGGTTTTCAAATGTTGAAAAACAAGTAATAAGAAGGGGTAAAACGCGGCAGGAGTTGACTCATTCGCCATTGAAGAAGAGAAGCGACATGGATGAATATTGGTGATGATAATGATGATGATTAGCGCAGCAGCCATCTTTTTCAGTTTGGTTGATGTTTTCAACAACAGTAAATTATTGAATTATCAATTATACACCCAAAAATCGGACGGAATTTTGGTTGGCAGGCTATATTTTATTGAGATTAAAAATTGGGGGATTGGCTTTATTGACTTTTGGTGGGGGAGTTGTTGAACGGCTTTTCTTGTTGCACTAATGAAAAGAATTGGGGAATGGAATCTTCGCCGTTCACACTTTGATGATTGGGTTCCCGCGAAGCTGCTAATCTTCAGGTTAATGAGATTTTGCGGCAGGATTTGTGTATGCTGGGAGAATGTTCTTGGGGGTATTTACCAGCAGTGAAAAGAAAGAAACTAGTTGGATGATGTTTCATCTCATTACTATTTCATAAATATACTTAAATAATTTTTATTTCGAATTTCGTTCTATTTACGATCAGTTAGTCTCCGGTGAAACGTGTGCACAGTATGATATTTATATCATTGTATTTACTTCTAAATTGATATCATTCACTTATCAAGTGATGTTGTTACACTGATATTATGGTATTTATGTATGTGCAAATGTTATTATGCTAGTTTATAAGAGTAATGATGTCATCGGATTAATATTATGGTATTAATGTGGATTCAGTTTCATACGGTTAATAAATTTCACAAAAAAACTTGTCATCTAGATTTACTTGTGTCATTATTTATGTTCTTAACGATCTTTTGAATTGTCTTAACCGGATACAATTGCATCAAGATAAAAAAGATGGTTGGAGTTGGAGTACTCTTTATACTCTAAGGCCCGTTTGGTTTGGGAAATAGGCTTGGATAGACGGTCTAATCTCAAGTAATCGATTGTTTGGTTTATGAGGGCTCAGGACACATGTTCACACAAAAAATGTGTATATCCTCATATTGAAGGACTAACCTTAACTCATGTGGTGGGACAAAATCTATCTCAAATACAATATTATCATATTTAATAAATTGATAAGAGTGAATTGTATGTGTGATTATTTTAATTCAATTTAATGAGATTTATGACATTTCAATAAGTATTTCACCTAATTTTTCACTCCAAATATAAATATTTTTTTTTAGTACATGATAAAATAAATACAATTCTACAATTTAAACATGTATCCTGATTTAAAAAATTTAGTTCAATTAGTCAAATCATACTCAATCATATCACAACTAATTCATTCAAGCTCCACTTGGATGGATAGATTTAAAATCTACGAATTTCACACACAAATCATCATTCTCCAATGAATTTACAAATACTTAGATTTTAGAGTCTAGTTTAAAATGGAGGGAGATTTCAAATTCTCATCAAAACCTAATCATTTGAAATCTGCTTCTCTCTACCCCTTCTCTCTCTCTCTCCCCCTTCACTCTCATCTCTTGACAATTCATAGTTTGAACTTGAAATTTATGCATTTTTATATTTATTATTTTTCAAATTCATTCATTTCAGGTTTCCCATCCATCCAGGCGGAGTGTGAGTAATTTTTAATATATTGCTCTTTCTTTTCTGATGGATAAGAATTTCAAAGTCACATGCATTAAACCAATCCTTAACTACATATTTTGTACTTTTCTTTCTTGCATTTTCAGCTTCGTTGTTGAACGTAGTTTAATTTTATTTCGTATTTCAGTTCTATCTAAATTTTCTTGTGTCATCATCTCATGCAAAGTCACACAGATATTAAATATACGATTCCTTAACCTTTACCACATATTTGTATTTTTCTTTCTTGCATTTATTGTCTTTGTTGTTAAAAACAATTTAATATAATAATGTTATTGGATTATTATATATAGTTGCAAGTCATCCAAATGTAATGTGTTGAATCTAGTTATACTTATCTAGTTATCTTGTATGCGACTAACATTGAAAATATTAAACATAGAGAAATTAAATAATTCATACGTCGAAATCTGTATCCTGATGTCAAGACATTTAATAAGTAATGCTAGCTTGAATATGAATCATTCAAATAATATCTTGACTGATGGAATTGAATTTTTTAAAATTATATTGTATGATGTAATTGAAATTTTTAAAATTATATTGTATTTTTCAGTGATGTAAAAATCGGCCTAGGCGGCCAGCCGCCCCGCTTTTCCCCAAATCGCCTCTGAAAATCGTTTCCAGCGCTCGGCGCCGCCTAGGCGCTGCACGGAATTAGGGCTTTTTCCTTATTATTTTTTTTTAATCAATTTTACAATACAAAGAAGAGAAGAAGAAAACTAACAAGCCCCAAAATCCTAATCCACCATGAACGACTCAACGAAGAGAGAAAAGAGAGAAAGAACATTCAAACCCTAAATCTTAATCCACCCAACCATCGCGACCGCCGCTGCGCCCATCGCGACCCCACTGCGCCCATTGCTACCGCCGCCGCTCTCTTCCGGCTGCGCGACGCTGCAGGTGCTCACCTCCTCCTTCCAGCCGCCCTCCGCCCGCAGGTATGTGATTTGGGAGTTGTTTTGATTTGGGAGATGATTGTGAGTTGTTTTGATTTTTGAAAGGATCAGAACCGGTTTTTGGGATTTTTGGGGATGGAATGACCGATTTTTGGGATTTTTGGGGATGAAATATTTGGGAGTTATTTTGTTTTCACGCATTTGGGGTGAGATGAGATATTTAAGTGAATTTTGGAAATTTATAAAAATTAAAATTAATTATAAAAAAAAAAAAAAAAAAAAAAAAAAAAAAGCCTAGGCACTAAAGTACCGAAAACGCCCGACTACCGATTTCCGACTTCTGCATCCTTGGTATTTTTAAGTTGCCCCAGACCTTTGATAGTCATGTCTCGAAAATTAGCATCGATACAAAGTTCCATGTTAGATTTATGTTAAAATGTTTGGTATGACGGAGCATAAGTTGGGTATTGACGCTTTAACCAGTGACGGATCTAGAAATTGATGGAGGGGTGAGCTAGAAAACATAATTTTAATAAGGCTAAGTATTGTATGCACTAGGTACACCGTGCAAGAATGAAAATATCCCGATATGTCCATGACATATCCGCGATATATCCCATATTTTGTAAGTGCGATATGGATATTGAGGTAAAAAATATTTTTACCATGTATCGTTAAGATATCACAATATTTCGCGATATATCGCGATATCTTGCGATATTTCGCAATTAATATTGAAAAGTTGTACCTTTTTTTTTAATCACAATTTTTTATTTTTATGGGGTAATGTATTTTTTTTCCTGATTATGATGAATATATTGCAAGTTATCACAAAATATCAATACATTATCGGTTCAGTCATAGTATAAAATTGGATGGAAATCGAGAAATATCGCGGATAAATCGCAAAATATCGCATTAAAAAAAATGTAATTCCTTTTTTAGAAAAAAAAAACTCAACTATAATAGTAATGTCAATAATAGAGTATTCATATAATAAGTTGTCAATTTATTTCATAATTTATTTTAGGGTACCAAATTAGTAGTGCAACTGTGCAATACATCTAGTATTGTTTTGACAAAGATATCATTAAATCTTTTATATTTGAGCCTCATAGGTCATCATTTATGTGTTAATTGTATTGTAATGTAATTTTAAGCATTTTGTGTTGTATTATATATTATATTGTAAATTGTTTAAAATACGTCAGACAGTATTTATATAATCTATTATTAGTATGCTTGCTTTAAATATGTCATTTTATTGTGATATTAAATTAAATATATGTACAATAGTATGTTATAATAATCTATAAAATTACAAGTAAAAATTCCAAAATTTTAACATAATTTCCGTCATTTTTCTAAAAAATTTGCGATATAGATATATCCGTTAAATTAAGGTTGCGATATGTGTTGCAATAGCGATATTTTCATCCTTGCCATGCACTACATAGTGTATTTTAAAATCATGCAACTTCTTGAAATGAAATATGCAATTTATTTACACAACATGACGTAAAAATTAATCTATGAGTGAGTTTAGATTAAATAGTATTTTATGTTTTGAGTTAATTAATTAAATATATGGATTGTACATAATTAATACTCCATATAAAGAAGATTGAGATTGAGATTTTTGTTAAATTAGTGTGTTGATTTTGAGTATTTTCTATTTCAAAAAAATAATTTAATTGAATTAGAAACAAATTGAATTTAGATAGACTAGGCTGAAAACATAATAATTCAAATTAATTACATATAATATATATCAGATTTGATCATATGCCCGCAGATGAACACAAACTTATATGTCCACGTCATAAGTGGCGCGCCACATATGCAAGGTCTCCACCATCATATATATATATTTCATATTTTAGCCAATTTCATTAATTATATAAACCTAACCCCTAAACCGTGAACCCTAAATCCTATACCCTAAATTGGTTCAGGTCCGGGTGTTTAATTTTTTTTTAATATAATTAATGAAATTGGGTAAAATATGGAATATATATATATATATATATATATGAGAAGATTGAATTAATTAAAGAAACTAATTAAATGATGGTGGAGATCTTGCATATGTGGCGCGCCACATAAGCGGTGGGCATATAAGTTTGTGCCCACCTGCGGACATATGAACTAATTCGTAATATATATATAATACAAAGAACTTAGGCTACATTTGGATGGATAGATTTGAAATCTATGGATTTCACACACAAATCATCACTCTCCAATGAATTTAGAAATACTTAGATTTGAGATTATAGTTTAAAATTAAGGGATTTCAAATCCTCATCAAAACCTAGTCATTTGTGAAATCCCCTCATCTCTACCCCTTTCTCCTCTCCCCCTTCAATCTTTTCCATAAACTCTCAAATTTAAGTATTTGTAAATCCATTGGAGAGTATGATTTGTGTGTGAAATCCATCCATCCAAATGGAGCATTAGAGAAGAGCTGGGGTGGGCTTGAGCCCGGTCAGCCCACCCCATGAATCCGCCTCTGGCTTTAACACTTTGGAAGAAAATGGTGTGATTTGTGATAAATTGTACCCCGTCTCATATGAGTTTTTGTCCAGGAAGATATACATAATATTTGACAAAAACTCGTATGAGAAGATCTCATACATGAGACGAAGTACAATCTAACACAAATCAACACCCGCCCTCCCAAAATGTTAAAGCGTCAATGTCCAAATTATGCTCTATCTCACCATGAGAGATCTCATCTCACACAAGTCTGCCTCATAAATATTTTATTTATCAATATTTATTGTATACTGTATACACAAATTAATCATTCAAACTAGGGTAAAACACCAAGTCAAACGCTTAACATTTTTAAAAAGATGAAAACGCATAATACATCGGATAGGTTGATATATCTTTATCAAATTAATTAGCTAACATGTATTGGATGAAGAAATCAAAATTAGGCTTTCAATCGCCCTCTGCAGCAAAGTCAAAGTTAATATTAAATACCACTTGATAACAAATTAAGACTATACACATGTAAGGTTTCCATATTATAAACAAATTAATTACATGATTTAAGATGCATAAGACGTGGTTGAATGAATATATGTTACACGAACACGATCCTTCAAAACAAATAAATTATAACTTGTTTAAAATATCCTTTATTTCCATTTTACAGCTAACTTTGTTTAATATTGCTAATAGAAACAACATCTATTATTTATTTATTTAATTAAGCGGCCTCATATTAAAATTGTAAACCTGGAGTAATTTATAAATAAATTTACGGATAAGACTCTAAAACATGTTTTTAATTCCAGAATTATATGATACTTTGAGAATGTTGTGGGCATATGGCGCGAGGTCGGGCCCGACCTGGAAAGAAACATAGGAGGACCAGACCATATTTTGCACAAGTATAACATCTCGCAAAAAGGATGGAAACGAAGGAATGCCAAGCACCGGTATGCGACCTGGACACACCTCGCAGGTCGCACACTGACACAAGTACGGAGCATTAATAGGGATGGGACCCGTGGCAGGCGAGCAGCCCCAGGGACCTTACCTAAGAATGGTCTCAATCAGAAATGTGTCAGTAAAGGACGGTAATGATGAGTAGCTATGAGTAGATAGACGGCTAAATCCCTGCAAATCCGGATTTGACTCGGGCGACGTCCCAGCGAGGAGCGCGAGCTCTTGATCCCTCGAGCGACCTCCCAGCGACCTCCGACATGGGTCACATCAATCATGTAGCATTTAATGTTTTGCAGAGCTATTTCCGGCTACTTGTCTTTGTAAATCGGGAGAGTGAGCTCCACTCTCCCAAACCTTATAAATAGGGGTCATTTATGACCAAGAAAGGGAGAGAAATCAATACCTTACCAAACCTCTTGCAAATCTATTGCTCAAACTCTTACTCTCTCAAGCAATCATATAAAATAAATACCATCCATTTTACACATTTATTGTTTGTGTCACTAAGATCATCAAGCCACATCTTAATCCATAATCCTCATATTTTAGTACACAACAATTGACGCTGGAAGGAGGGTACTCTTTAAGAAATATCGAGCTAAGTTCTTAGTGTTTTCTCATTGGAGTATTCCTCACGAATCTTCGGTACAAACTCATCTCATATACCTAAATATCTTAAAAAATCACTCAACCATGTCTCAAGCAACTCTCATCACCAAGAGGAAAGCCTTTTCAGTTTCATGTCGCTCCGGCGGAGCGGGGGCTAGCGGCCCGGCCGTTAGCAACTACAAGGTTGGAGGACCCACCACGGGGATTGCTCAAAAGCTCGAGCAAATCCGTACTCTGAAAGAAATCGATGAAGCCATCGCAGAGTTACGCCGAAAGCAGGCCGAAGTGCAGATCCCAGATGGCGACCTACGCCACAACCTGAACCGGAAGGCCCATAGCAAGGGCAAGGGTCAAAGGCGCGAGGAATCCCGCCGCGAGGAGCCTCACCAGGAGAAATCTGATTGCAGGGGGCCTCGCCACGAGGAGCCTCGCCATGAGGGATCTCGCCACGAGGAAAGCCAAGAGGTCAACTCCCGCGGAACCCAACATACTCCAGTCTATCGGCGTAATTCGAACGAGGGGCCTAATCTCATCCATAGACGTCTGTTCTCATAGGATTTCAATGACGGCCCACACCGAGGTCGCGGACCCTGGCGAGATTAGCCCAGGCCGACGCAGCGCAACTATGCCAAACTCGAGAGTTCGTGTTCAGGATCGGTAGCCCAAGGCGGACCCAGACAACGAGTATCGATGAAAGATCAGCTCGAACGAAGTCCTTCACCTCGCAGGGTGGGAAGAACCCCTTCACCTTGTAGACGTCATCAAACCCCATCACCCCACCGACAAGAAAGAAATTCTCCACCTCGCCGTCATCCTGGCGAGGTCGCCGGACAGAACGACTCTCCGCAGATGGCCGCCATCCTTCAGAACATCAAGAACCTCCAAGAGCAGCTGGCGAGCAAAGGGGGAGTGCCTCTCACCACAAAAATACCCATTTCGCCATTATCACCCACGGTCATGCTCGCTCCTGTACAAATCAAGATCAATGTCAACTCCATCACCCAATACAACGGTAGCACCGACCCGATAAATCATGTGAGCAAATACACGTCCTACATGAACTCCATGGGCGCGACTGATGCCACTCAATGCTGCCTTTTCCCGCTCACTCTAGGCGACCAAGCTCACCGATGGTTCAACTCCTTACCCCCGACGTCCATAGAGTCTTTCCGCCAGATGGCTCAATTGTTCCTCACTCACTTCGCCTCGCTGACCCCGCATAAGGGAACAAAGCAGCGTTTGGCAAACATCTATCAGTTCGAGAAGGAGTCGGACCAGGCATATATTGATCGAATAGACCAGCTCATTATGGAAGGCGAGCCGCTGGGCGACGAAGCCAAGGTGTTGGGAATAGTGCATGGGTTGAAGAAGGGAACAAAACTCTGGAAAATTATGAACAAGGATTATCTATCGAGCTACACCGATTTCCGATAGGCAGGGGATATGATCACCAATGCCGAGATACTGGCATCAAGATTGGGCGAGTAGCAACCAAGCGAGGTGAAGATCGAAGTCAAGAAGCCTAGTCCTAA
Organism: Stenogyne calaminthoides; assembly: GCA_037126765.1. NCBI lineage: Eukaryota > Viridiplantae > Streptophyta > Magnoliopsida > Lamiales > Lamiaceae > Stenogyne > Stenogyne calaminthoides. The sequence goes on along the minus strand of JBBCBC010000010.1, from coordinate 34,832,574 downwards.
CTACCATGCCACTGAGGCAGGTTTTGCACCGACCTGATACAGCCGGAAGATTGTTAAAATGGTCCATTGAGTTAGGACAGTTCGGGATCACCTTCGCACCCCGAACTGCGATCAAGGCTCAGGTCCTCGCCGACTTTCTCACCGAGCTCACCTTTCCAGAAAAGACACCGGAGGCGGCCGACATCCCATGGACATTGCACATCGACGGCTCTTCGACGAGCACCCGAGCAGAGGCTGGAGTGGTCCTAATCAGTCCCTAACGACAATCCTTCACCACGGCTGTAAGTTTTTGTTGGGATTATACTAGAAAGTATGTTTTTACTTTGTATAATCAAAATTGAATTTTGGACTTATTTACTAAAATAAATTGTTTATCACTGATGCTTTAAATATCATCGAATGTTACATATATTTACTGCATAACTGTTCAATAAATAGTATGTGTTACATTGTAGTTAATTTAGTGATACCAGATCACAGAAGATTAAATTAACAGTCCCTTGTAACCAAAAGTACACCATTCACGACCTAGATGGAAATGAACAATCCATCGTGAAAGGTTGAAGTGTAAGGCTCTGATTGGCTTTTCTTGACCAAGAGATTACACTAGTGCATGACTGATGCACTGAATAGGACCTACATGAGGATAAATTCTTCAGAACTGAACAAGGAAGAATTAGACCTCAGTGGTTCGTTATTTCTTAATCTTCGTCCCTTAAATAGGATCACGTGTGGTTGGTAACTATTGCTTTGACTTATCACGGGTAGAGAATCAACGAGATTCAATACTTTATATCTTGGGCAATATTATTGGTCACATGCGATTGCTAAGATTTAATACGGAGAATCATGTGCAAGCACGCTTTGTTCGATTTGCCCCTCGAGGTTCATAAGATTTATCATACCAAATCTTGCAAGTGGAACTAGTTTCTGTATGGATAATAATGTTGAACCGCTCCTTAACCAAGGACAAAAGATATTAATTAATGGAAAGCTATTTCAAAATGGCTTGAATTAATTAATGAACTAGATAATCTTAAACACGGAAATAATAACCGGAGCCATATTGATTTGTAATATGGGTTAAGATGGATAGTGCAATATTAATTATGTAGTGGGATTAATTAATATTTATGGGCTTGAATAATATTGTGGCTTAATATTGATAATTCAAGATCCATTGGAAGGTCCAATCTTAATTCTCCTAAAGGCCCCCCAAGTAGCCCAACATAAAGTCCAATAACTGAAAAATGTGTTTAAAAATAAAATAAATTTGTTGCTTATTTTTTCCTCATATTTTTCGAAAATTATGGATAAAAGGGAGAAAGATTTTCTTTGAATTTTGTTATGGAATGAAGATATGTATTCTTGGAATACAAGATTATCTCATTAAATTCAAGAAATCTCCCACTTGGTTATTCATATAGTAAATTTCAAAATTTTTGAATAATTAAAGGAAAGAAAGATTTTCTTGATTTTCTTGAAAAGATATTATGGAAGATATGTATTTCTTGAAATACAAGTATATCTCATAAATTCAAGAAGATCCAAATCTTGGATTCTTTCCTCTTAATTTTCGAAAATTCCATAACAAGATGAGGTGGGATTTTTGTGGAATATTTTAATTATGGAGAAAAGAATATATGAGATATATTCAAGATTTCTTGGAGATCAAGAAAAGATTTTCCCACATTGTTTTTTTTTCCCCAAATTTTTTCGACCACCACCCCATCTATAAATAGGGATGATTCTTTTCATTCCCAAGTACAATTCTATGTCTTTGGAAAAATTAGTAAATCCAAAAAGGTGTGCAACAATTTTTTATTTTCCTTTTTGTTAATTGTTCATGAAAGCATCCTTCCAATCGGGATTGTCGAGCAAGGACTAGGAATACTTGGGAAGGCTTTTTCGTTGTGTTTAATCGACGAGACCATTGCCAATTCTCAAGAGGTTAGTTCACGTAAACCCCGTAGCAATTCCGCATGTGTAGGATTTATGTGAACTGCTTATATGCATGATTTGTTGTTGAATTATTATTTGAATTAATATAGATTAATTCATGCTAGTAATAATTGTTAGAATTAAATTTGTATTTAAATATTCATCCCGAATATAGATCCGTGCAAATAATTCCCCAACAAGCGGTATCGAGCCTCGGTTTAGACTCAATTTTAAATTGTAATTTAATTCTTTTTTTCATTAAATTTGAAATTGGATAGTAGAATTGCTAGATTTTTTTTTGTATCCAATTGTCATGGAATTTAATGTGTTTATTTATGCATGCATATAAATTGTGGTTTTTTTAATTCGATTAGTTCGAATTCGTTTTTTTGCCTAAATGAGAAAAAATCCACGAGTAGATTAGGATTTATTTGATTTGATCAATGTAATAGACTAGTCTAGATCTAGGTTTATTTATTTTTTGTAAATAAATTGTAACCGGATCGGAAACGGAGGAGAGACGAAGAATTAAAGGATAGATCGAGAATCGTCTGCGACGACGCGTGCATCGCGCTAAACGTGCCAAGGAGGCACGCCACGACGCGGACGTCGCCATCGCGATTTGCACGACGCTTAGCGTCGGGCGGGATCGGGCTCGACGCCAAGACGGGCGCGACCGGGCGACGCGACACGGCTTGGGACCATGGGACCATGTGGGAGGCGGACGGACGGGCGGGCGGCGAAGCGACGCCTTGACGCTTGCAGACCGCCGAGATCCATGGCGGCGGCGAGGCTAGGCAAGTCTTGCGGATCTTGTGGCGGATAAGCGGATCGCCCGAGTAAGCGTCTTGAGGCACGCAAAGCGGTGCCAAAAGCGTCTTGGTGATTCGACCAAGGGGCCGGCCGGATGGGGGCGTGCATCCCGGCTGCGAGCTACTTGGCGTGGCGTTTCAAGATGGAGTTCTTTTTCGACGCATCGAGTGGGAGAAATTCAAGATTTGTTTCTTCAAAATCAAAGCAAAAAAAATCAAACCATGACAATTGGATAATTTGTGCCCAATATGTTTATTTTTCCGCTTTGCTTGATTTATTGTTGTGATTTCTTGTGCTTTATTTAATTTGTTTAAATGTGTTTGCATTAGAATTGCCCAATGAAAAATCTCACCTTCAAAAATTACTAAGTATGTTTAAATAATTAATTGACAATTTTATTCCGGATAATAAAATTGAATTAATTTTGACCTCCATGATTTGTTTATTTGTGAATTCTTTTGGAGAAATTCCCCACTTTTGACGGTCAAAGATAAGCTTTCACATGAATAAATTCGGATGGATGATTGTGGATTATTACTAGTGGCGGCGATAATCCTCCCCACGAGGCTCGCTCAAAGCGAAATAATAATTACAGATTTAATCATGGTTATTACTTAGGTATAAAATTGATATGCATATACTTCCCCGAAGTCCCTGTCAATTTTATATTGGTCAAGTGGGAGCCAACTATTAATCTGGATATCAAAGGTTTGTAATTGTTCTTGTTTATAACCTTCTTGAATGTGTTTAAATAATGACCCACCCCACGTGGCTTATTTAAACTGTTTTGAGATGTTGGCAGATGCATGTTCATATTTTTTTGAGATTTTAATATGAAACATGTGATCGAATTTTGTGATATATTTGTGCTTATGCATATTATTATTTATTTCAGTTCATCATGTTGCCACCTTTTAATCCACTGTTCAATATACTTAAAGACAATTTACTTACTGGTGAAAACTATTTTGATTGGATATACAAACTAAAACCTGTCCTAGCAGCATCACCTTCCAAATGGGTGCTTGATACACCAAAACCCGAAAAACCAGCTAAGGACGCCGTAATATGGGATGAGATGATGTATGGTGAATGGGAGCTGGCAAATGAATTGATGAAGGATACAATTCTGGCACATCTGTCAGATGCGTTGAAACACCTTCACCAAGAATATGAGTCAGCTGCAGACATCTTACAGAATCTCGAAGCGATGTTCGCACATCAGACCCATATGGCAATCCAAAGTGTGAAGCAAGAAATTGCTGAATTAAAAATGGAAAAAGGGACGACTGCAGCGCAACACGTTCTTAGGGTTATGGTGTTATTTGAGGAGCTTGAGATCCTCGGCGAAAAATGTGATTTCAAGACTAAGATTGATTTCATTCTCCAATCCTTACCAAAGAGCTATAATCACCACTATCTTGAGTATCTATTGGAAGATCTAGATTTTACAGTGGATGATCTTGTAAATGCTCTCACTTTGGTTGAAAGGAAAAGAGAAATGCGAGGAAAAGAACTTGGGAAAACAAATCTTCTTTTCATCCCAGGTCAAGTGGTGATAAGGATGATGAAAAGAGAAGAAAAGTTGAACCAAGCGGACTCAACATCAAGTAAGAGCATGGAATCAAGCATGAGGAAAGTTTTGGAAAGCAAAGTGAGTAGGACACTTTCGAGGTCGACTGTTCCAATCCCAAAAGGAATGGAAAGAAAGGTAATTCTCACGCACTAGTTGTTGAAACTTGCTTAGCGGCAGATGCCTCCCATTTATGGGTAGTGGATCTGGGATCCACCGATCATGTTTGTTTCACTTTTCTGAGGGGTTCAAGCGGACTCGGCAAGAACTTAGTGAGAGTGAGATCCTCATCACACCGGGCAATGCTTACGAGAGTGGCGGTGAAGCCGTGGAGGGAGAAGTGCACCTGTCTTTTGAAGACGAGTTTTAATTTTAAGAGATGTTCTTTACGTTCCAATTTTAGAAAGAATTTAATTTCGGTTTCTAAACTTTACCTTGATGGATATTCGGTTACTTTTTTTAATAAAGTTGTTACCATTTCTCTTTATGATAAATTTATCTCTGTCATGGAACGTTGTCGAATAATCTCTATACAATTAACTGCACACACACCACTCACGAAATGCATCCTATAACACATCAATTGTTTTTTAGAAAAGAAAAACGTTCATCGACGTGAACGAGACACTTCTATGGCATCTAAGATTGGGACATATTAATCCAAAGAGGATCCAAAGGTTGGTGAAAAGGCGGTTCACCGGAGTTTCTCCAAGTTGAACCAATTCCAACCTGCGAATCATGTTTGGAGAGTAAAAAATGACCAAGAGGGCATTCGGAGCCGGGGAATAGAGCCAAAGAAGTGTTAGAAATCGTTCACACGCACGCGTATGTGGTCCAATGTCAACCAAAGCAAGAGGAGGTTATGAGTATTTTGTCACTTTTATTGGTGACTACTCAAGTTTCTGATTATATTTTCCTTATGAAGCATAAATCTGAGACCTTTGAGAAATTCAAAGAATTTAAGGCTCAAAAGCAGAGAATCATAGGGAAAAAAGCGTATCAAGTCTCTACGATCCGATCGTGGAGGCGAGTACCTCCTCAAATGATGAGTTTTTGAACTACTTGTTCGATAAAGGGATTGCATCCCAAATTTAATCGCATCTTAACCCCTCAACAAAACGGGGTTGCGGAGAGAAAAATGAACTCTTTTGGAAATGGTTAGGTCTATGATGAGTTATGCGGATCTTCCCAAGTCGTTCTGGGGTCATGCCTTGGAAACGGCGGCCTACATTCTGAACTTGGTGCCATCCAAATCGGTTCCCAAAACTCCCAAAGAATTGTGGACCCAAGCGAAGCCCGGTTTGAGACACATGAAGATTTGGGGGTGTCCAGCCTACGTGTTGGACAAGGAAGCCGGAAAATTGGATCCTCGATCAAAATTAAGGTTGTTTGTAGGATACCCCGAGGGAACAAAAGGGTGTATGTTCTATGGTCCAGAAGATCAAAAGGTGGTAATAAGCACCCACTTTAGATTTTTGGAAGAAGACTATATGAACAAAAGAAGACCCAGAAGTGAGAGATTACCTTAAATGAGCTAAGAGGGTTAACCTCGATTACTAACCCATACAAGATGACATACCAAACGACACACTTACACAACCGAACCTCGTCCGAGTGGGAGGGTTGTGAGACAGCCCGAGAGATTCATGGGGATAGGAGAGTCCTCGGACTTGATTCCCGGACAAGACGAATCAGACCCATGGACATATGACGAGGCAATCCAAGACAAGGATGCGGTTTCTTGGCAAACAAGAATAAAAAGCGAAAATGGGTTCTATGGATCATAACAGTGTGGGAGATAGTCGAACCACTTAATGGGGTCAAACCCATTGGTTGCAAGTGGGTATATAAGAGAAAAAGAGGACCGACTTTGGAAGGTGGAAACCTTCAAGGCAAGGCTTGTAATGAAAGGTTATACTCGGAAAGAAGGATCGACTATGAGGAAACTTTTTTTTTTCGTAGCAATGCTCAAGTCCATCCGATTCTCTTGTCGATTCTTTGATATCGACTTTGAAATCGGCAAATGGATGTCAAGACGGCTTTCCTTAACTAAGTCTTGATGAAGAAATCTATATGCAACAACCCCAAGGCTTCATTGAAAAAGGCTAAGAACACCTAGTTTGTAAGCTCATGAAGTCCATTTACGGACTCAAACAGCATCCAGAGCTTGGAATCAATGTTTTGATCATGTTATAAAGTCTTATGGGTATGATCAAAACGAGTTCGAAAGTTGTGTGTACAAAAAAGCGTGTCGAATCGCATTGATATTCTTAGTACTATAATGTGAAGCGACATTTTGATCATCGGGAACGATGTAAAGGTGTTATCGACGTAAGGGCATGGATTTCAAAACAGTTTGATATGAAGGACTTAGGGAAGCGCCGACATCCTTGGGATCAAGATCACCGAGATTGCAAGAAAATGATGATAGGCTTATCGCAAAAGCTCATACATAGACACCGTCTTGAAACGATTCAAAGATCAGATTCCAAGAAAGGCTTCACCTTTCGGACATGGAATCCATCTATCAAGAAATGTGCCCTAAGACACAAAAAGGAGATAGATGACATGAAATGCATTCCATATGCTTCGCCGTTCGGAAGCCTTATGTATGCAATCTTTGTGTCTGAGACCGGATATCCGCTTTGCGCTGGCATGGTGGCAAGATATCAAAGTACCGGAAAGAACATTGACGGCGAATAAAAACATTCTCGAAGTATCTGAAAAGAACTCGAGATAGAATGTTGATTTATCGATCGATAGTCTAATCCCCATCGGCTACACGGACTCTCGGATTTCCAATCGGACTTAAATTCGAAAATCTACCTCCCGTTAGTGTGTTTTTGCATGGGGGAGGAGCCATGACATGGAGAAGCGTTAAGCGAAATGCATCGCAGATTCTACCATGGAAGTCGAATATGTAGGCTAACATGCGAAGGCGTGAAAAAGCGGTTTGGCTCAAGAACTTCCTAGTGGATTTGGGCGTAGTTCGAATTTGCCCAAAGACAATCATTTGTTTATTGTGACAATGCCGGAGCAGTTGCAAATTCAAGGGAACCAAGAGCCCACAAGGCCAGCAAACACATTGAAAGAAAATACCATCTTATACGAGAAATCGTTAAGAGATGAGATATAGAGGTGGCAAAGATCGCATCAGAAGATAACCTAGCAGATCCATTCACAAAGGGTCTGCCTCAGAATACATTCGAGAGACATGTGGAAGGAATGGGTGTCAAGACCGTTGTCAATCTGCTTTGAGTATAAGTGGGAGAAATTATTAGGTTAGGTGTAGGTGACATTAGATGTCACGTGACAGAACTACACGAGACATCTTTGTAGTATACTTAAAAGCAGACTTTGAGTATAAGTGAGAGATTGTTGGGATTATACTGGAAAGTATGCTTTTACTTTGTATAATCAAAACTGAATTTCGGACTTATTTACTGAAATAAATTATTTATCACTGATGCTTTAAATATCATCGAATGTTACATATATTTACTGCATAACTGTTCAATAAATAGTATGTGTTACATTGTAGTTAATTTAGTGATACCAGATCACAAAAGATTAAATTAAAAGTCCCTTGTAACCAAAGTACACCATTCACGACCTAGATGGAAATGAACAATCAATCATGAAAGGTTGAAGTGTAAGGCTCAAATTGGCTTGTCTTGACCAAGAGATTACACTAGTGCATGACTGATGCACTGAATAGGACCTACAGGAGGACAAATTCTTCAGAACTGAACAAGGAAGAATTAGACCTCAGTGGTTCGTTATTTCTTAATCTTCGTCCCTTAAATAGGATCACGTGTGGTTGGTAACTATTGCTTTGACTTATCATGGGTAGAGAATCAACGAGATTCAATACTTTATATCTTGGGCAATATTATTGGTCACATGCGATTGCTAAGATTTAATACGGAGAATCGTGTGTGCAAGAAATACGCTTGTTCGATTTGCCCTTGGGAGGTTCATAAGATTTATCATACCAAATCTTGCAAGTGGAACTAGTTTCTGTATGGATAATAATGTTGAACCGCTTCAAACCAAGACAAAAGATATTAATTAATGGAAAGCTATTTCAAATGGCTTGAATTAATTAATGGGCTAGATAATCTTAAACACGAGAAATAATAACCGGGAGCCATATTGACTGTAATATGGGTTAAGATGGATAGTGCAATATTAATTATGTAGTGGGATTAATTAATATTTATGGGCTTGAATAATATTGTGGCTCAATATTGATAATTTCAAGATCCATTGGAAGATCCAATCTTAATTCTCCTAAAGGCCCCTCAAGTAGCCCAACATAAAGTCCAATAACTGAAAAAGGTGTTTAAAAATAAAATAAATTTGTTGTTTATTTTTTCCTCATATTTTTCGAAAATTATGGATAAAAGGGGAGAAAGATTTTCTTTGAATTTTGTTATGGAATGAAGATATGTATTCTTGGAATACAAGATTATCTCATTAAATTCAAGAAATCTCCCACTTGGTTATTCATATAGTAAATTTCGAAATTTTTGAATAATTAAAGGAAATAAAGATTTTCTTGATTTTCTTGAAAAGATATTATGGAAGATATGTATTTCTTGAAATACAAGTATATCTCATAAATTCAAGAAGATCCAAATCTTGGATTCTTTCCTCTTAATTTTTGAAAATTCCATAACAAGATGAGGTGGGATTTTTGTGGAATATTTTAATTATGGAGAAAAGAATATATGAGATATATTCAAGATTTCTTGGAGATCAAGAAAATATTTTCCCACATTGTTTTTTCCCCAAATTTTCGACCACCACTCCATCTATAAATAGGGGATGATTCTTTCATTCCCAAGTACAATTCCATGTGCTGGAAAAATTAGTAAATCCAAAAAGGTGGTGCAACAATTTTTTATTTTCCCTTTTGTTAATTGTTCGTAAGCATCCTTCCACCGGATTGTCGAGCAAGGACTAGGGAATACTTGGGAAGACTTTTCGGTGTGTTTAATCGACGAGACCATTGCCACTCCAAGAGGTTAGTTCAAGTAAACCCGTAGCAATTCCACATGCGTAGGATTTATGTGAACTGTTTATATGCATGATTTGTTGTTGAATTATTATTTGAATTAATATAGGATTAATTTATGCTAGTAATAATTGTTAGAATTAAATTTGTATTTAAATATTCATCACGAATAGATCCGTGCAAATAATTCCCCAACAGTTTTGATTTTCATGCCACAAACAACGAAGCAGAGTATGAGGCCTTGATAAATGGCCTGGAAATGTCAATGGCCATTGGTGTGCGAAAATTGAAAGTTTACAGCGATTCCCAGTTGGTCGGCTCATTCGATCTATGCGGATGTCGAGAATATCTGAAGCACGGGGTGAACAAATGATGAAATACCGGCGGATATAAGTCGAAGAGCCTCATCGAAAAGTTCGAGGAGGTGCAAATAGAGTTGATACCTCGAAAGCATGAAAAAACACACAGATCGGCGAATGCACTAGCTCGCTTGGCCTCGTCGGAAGGCGCCGCAGATATGGACAACATAGCAGTTACCAAACTCAACACTCCCTCAGCAGGTCGCGTCATCATCGACATAAAGGAAATAACTTGGACAAACCAAGTGAGTCCATCAAACATTCATAGGGAAGTCCTTCAGATCGCGACCCCGGAAAACAATTGGATGACCAAAGTCGAGACTACATCGAAAAGGGATCTTGCCAGAGATAGGGTCGCAAACGTTCATGGAATTACAACTAAGAGCAAATGAGGTATGCCATCATCGACGAAACGACTTTATAAGCGAAGTTTCTCTTTGCCACTTTTGAAATCGTCACCCTAACAAGAAGAAGGCCAAGTGACCTTCGGCTGGAAATCCACGAAGAGATTGTGGAAATCATACCAATCAAGCCGTCTCTCGCCTACAAAGACGACGACAAGGCTATTATTATAACTTTAAGAAAAGTTGCGATTGCATATGCAAAGAAGTGCCAAATGCCGCTTTTTGCCTTCGACGATTAAGCGAGCTCCGGAGGAGCTCACATCAATCTATAGCCCATGGCCTTTCGCGAGGTGGGGAATCGACATGATCGGTCCGTTCCCAAAAGCCCCAGGTAGTTCGAAGTTTGCAGTGGTCGCGGTAGACTATTTCACCAAATGGGCGGAAGCAGAACCTTTAGCGACCATTACCCAGGAGAAAATCATTCGATTTATATGGAAAAACATCATTTGTCGTTTTGGCTTACCACAAGCAATCGTCACAGATAATGGGAAGCAATTCGATGGTTTCGAGATCGATGCCTTTTTCGCGAAATGGAAAATCGCAAAGCTGTTCTCCACCCCCTATCACCCCCAAATCCAATGGGCAAAGTTGAAGCTCGTGGAACAAAATAATCAAACACACCCTGAAAACTCAACTCATTGAGTCAAAGGGATTGTGGGCTTTCAAGCTTCCGAGCATCCTATGGTCATATAGGTCTTGGGGAATTAATTGCACGGATCTATTCGGGAAGAATATTTAAATACAAATTTAATTCTAACAATTATTACTAGCATGAATTAATCCTATATTAATTCAAATAATAATTCAACAACAAATCATGCATATAAACAGTTCACATAAATCCTACGCATGCGAAATTGCTACGGGTTTACGTGAACTAACCTCTTGGAGTGGCAATGGTCTCGTCGATAAAAACACACCAAAAAGTCTTCCCAAGTATTCCCTAGTCCTTGCTCGTCAATCCGGTGGAAGGAAACTCGCGAACAATTAACAAAAGGGAAAATAAAAAATTTGTTGCACCACCTTAGTGGATTTACTAATTTTTCCAGCACATGGAATTGTACTTGGGAATGAAACACTCATCCCCTATTTATAGAGGTGTAGTGGCCCATTTTTTGCATATGGAATAGGGGGAAAAAATCTTTTCTTGATCTCCAAGAAATCTTGAATATATCTCCTATATTCTTTTCTCCATAATTAAAATATTCCATAAAAATCTCACTCTCTCTTGTTATGGGAATTTTCGAAAAAGAGGATCAAGATTCCAAGATTTGGATCTTCTTGAATTTATGAGATATTCTTGTATTCGAAGAATACATATCTTCCATAATATCTTTTCAAGAAAATCAAGAAAATCTTTCTTTTCCTTCTTTTTCTTAAAATTCGAAATTTCTAATATAAATAACCAAGTGGGAGATTTCTTGAATTTAATGAGATGATCTTGTATTCCAAGAATACATATCTTCATTCCATAACAAAATTCAAAGAAAATATTTCCCCCTTTTATTCATATTTTTCAAAAAATGAGGAAAAATAAGCAACAATATTTATTTTATTTTTAAACACCTTTTTCAGTTATTGGACTTTATGTTGGGCTACTTGAGGGGCCTTTAGGAGAATTAAGATTGGACCTTCCAATGGATCTTGATTTATCAATATTGAGCCACAATATTATTCAAGCCCATAAATATTAATTAATCCCACTACATAATTAATATTGCACTATCCATCTTAACCCATATTATCAAATTTAAAATATGGCTCCGGTTATTATTTCCCGTGTTTAAGATTATCTAGCCCATTAATTAATTCAAGCCACTGAAATAGCTTTCCATTAATTAATATCTTTTTTCCTTGGTTAAGGAACGGTTCAACATTATTATCCATACCGGAAATTAGTTCCACTTGCAAGATTTGGTATGATAAAACTTATGAACCTCCCAAGGGGGCAAATCGAACAAAATGTTGTTGTACTTTTGCACACGATTCTCCGTATTAAATCTTAGCAATCGCGTGTGACCAATAATATTGCCCAAGATATAAAGTATTGAATCTCCTTGATTCTCTACCCGTGATAAGTCAAAGCAATAGTTACTAACCACACGCGATCCTATTTAAGGGCGAAGATTAAGAAATAACGAACCAATCGAGGTCTAATTCTTCCTTGTTCGGGTTCAAGAATTTGTCCTCCCTGAGGTCCTCTTCAAAGGCATCGATAAGTCTTAAATGCACTAGTGTAATCTCTTGGTCAAGACAAACCAATCCCGCCTTACACTTCAACCTTTCACGATGGATAATGTTGTACTTTTAGTTACAAGGGACTTTATTAATTTAATCTTCTGTGATCTGGTATCACTAAATTAACTACAATGTAACGCGTCTTATTTATTGAACAGCTTATGCAGTAAATATATGTAACATTCGATGATATTTAAAGCATAAGTGATAAACAATTTATTTCAAAGAATAAGTCCGAATTTGTTAGGTTTTGATTATACAAAGTAAAAGCATACTTTCCAAATAATCCCAACAATAGGACCACTTGGCTGAAATTCAATAGGCATTGGTGTCGCACCTTTTTGCTATGGCTTTTCGGAATGAGGCGATATACCAAATGAGGTAGTGGTCGAAGCCATCGAACATCGCAGACGATCCACGAGGACAACGATCAAGCCATATCTCTCAGCCTCGACCTCCTCGAAGAAAAAAGATTGGAAGTCAACTTAAGAAACGCAAACTACAAACAAAAGTCAGAAAAATACTACAACTCAAAAGCAAAAATCCAAAGATTCAAGGTCGGTGACCTCGTCTTAAAAAGAATCCTCGGCGTCCTGAAAGGAGTTTTCGATCCAACTTTAGGGACCCATGAAGATTTCGAAATGCCTCCCAAATGGGGCTTACCAGCTCGAGGACTTGGAGGGCATTCCCGCGATGTATCCGTGGAATGCGACCTACCAAGAAGTTCTACCAATAACTATAAGTTGTAAAATCCAAGATCGAATGGTATATTTCTCCATGAATTACGACTTATAACACAAAGGCTTGCTCCATCTTTTTACATTTACTTAACTTGGGGATCGGGTCCCCAAATTCTCTCAAGTTCGAGTTCGAAAAAATAGATTCGCATTGATCTATTTTTGAAAAGAATATTTAAATTCAAAATTTATAATGAAAAATAATAAACAAATCATGAAGAAAATCTTTCTTTTACCTTTTTTCGATGAACTAATTTCTAATATAAATAGGTTTAGCCAAGAATGGTCATTTGAGGGCTTCCCCCTTTTAAATAAACCTTTAATATTTATTTTATTTTAAACACCTTTTCAATCGGACTTTATGTTGGGAACACTTCGCGGCCTTTAAAGAGGAAAATAAAAAATTTGTTGGATCTTAGTTTATCAATATCTAAAGCCTAATTTTTCAAGCCGACAAATATTAATTAATCCCATACACTCATCCCCTATCTTAACCCATATTAAGGCGATTTTTTGCATATTTCCCGTGGGGAAAAATCTTTTAATTAATTCAAGAAATCTTGAATATATCTTTATTAATTAACAATATTCCATAAAAAAGGATAAAACTTATGAATTTCCCAAGTATTTCGCGATACCCACATGACCTATTGCCCAAGATATAAAGTATTGAATCTTTCTCTACCTGATAAGTCAAAGCAATGAAATTAACCACACGCGATCCTATTTAAGGGATTTATACCCTTCTTGAATTTAATTAAGAAGAATTATGTATTCCAAGAATCTTGAAGTGCACTAAAGTGTAATCTCTTTTTCAAGACAAACCAATAAAGCGAACAAAAGAAATGTTGTACTTTTAGTTATGTTAATTTAATTTCGATCTTTTATCAAAATTAACTAAAAATATTTAAATCTTTTTCCTTTATATGATCTACATTCCATGATATTTAAAGCATAAGTGATAAACAATTTATTTCAAAAATAAGTCCCAAGGGGCAAATTAATTCAAGCAATGATTATACAAAGTAAAAATACGCGTTCCAAGAAATCCCAAAGAACCCACCCTTGAAGGCTAGTATGTCGTGATACCCATCTTGAAGCCCCGACCTCAAACGGGCATAGCCGATCTAAGTGGCTAAGATTCAAGAACACATGAAGGCTTAGTATGTCTCATACCCGGTCTAAGTCGACCTCGATATAAGTTGGAAATCCTGATTCATACCAAGTCTAAGTCGGCTAAAATCTTAAGCGAGAATATGTGAAGGCTAGTATGTCGACCAACTGTATACCCTATCGATTAGCGATATCCTATCTAAGCCGAGCGGTCAGTCGCCAATATCAATTAACAAATCTGTTATCATTATGATTTTTTATCCGGATGTTCGAGAAGACAATTTGCGAAAGAAGACAAGAAAATAAACAAGCATTCAAACCAGAAGCGAAAAGATAGAAATGAAAAGGAACTACGATTTCATTAATAAACGCCTCAAGGCGCATGAAGTCCCACGCCCCTTGGGCAAACACTTACACACCCCGGCGGGGCAACCTAACTAGGCGATAAAAGAAACCCCGGGCGATTACAAAAGGGTGCCCGGAAGGCATTTGTCATAATGTCATGAAAAAAACCGTCCCCAGAATCAAATTTCGTGAGCATCCGAGGTCCCTCAACAGGTTGGTCGTCAGTGTTTTGCTCAACCCTCGGGAATCTCGACGCCAACCTCGATTCCCTTCACCATTTCCACCATCATCACCACCAACAACCTCCCTACCATCGCCATCCCGCCATCATCCGTTTCTTCATTCAACGGCCTCGAACTCCTCCGGGATCATAAAGATTAAGACAGGGGTAAAACCGAACTCCACACCAAAGGCAAAAAGGTCATTGATGGGAAGATCATCCCTCCCGGTAACAGGGTTGTTATTCTGATGTATCCGTCCGAAAACGGCTTCGGACATCGCTGACTTTGCTCCATCAAGGTCGCCAGCTCGATGACAAGCCCGAACAACGTTAGAAAATGAATGGATATAGGCCATGTTGGAGGCATGATGGCGCTCCAATTTCACTGTGGTCGGAAATTCATGGACCTCAACTTCTAATCGGCGACACCGAGCCTCCACCTCAACAGTCCTGTCCATGCTCTCTTTCACCTTTTGATCTCGGAGCTCGAGATCCTTCGCCATCTGGGAGATTTTCTTCTCCAACTCGACCCGCTGCCGGGTCACATTTGTTGGGGAATTAATTGCCCGGATCTATTCGGGATGAATATTTAAATACAAATTTAATTCTGACAATTATTACTAGCATGAATTAATCCTATATTAATTCAAATAATAATTCAACAACAAATCATGCATATAAACAGTTCACATAAATCCTACGCATGCGGAATTGCTACGGGTTTACGTGAAATAACCTCTTGGAGTGGCAATGGTCTCATCGATAAGAACACACCAAAAAGTCTTCCCAAGTATTCCCTAGTCCTTGCTCGTCAATCCGGTGGAAGGAAGCTCGTGAACAATTAACAAAAGGGAAAATAAAATTTGTTGCACCACCTTTGTGGATTTACTAATTTTTTCAGCACATGGAATTGTACTTGGGAATGAAACATTCATCCCCTATTTATAGAGGGGTTTGGACGATTTTTTAGTGATAAAATAATATGGGAAAATCTTTTTCTTGATCTCCAAGAAATCTTGAATATATCTCCTATATTCTTTTCTCCATAATTAAAATATTCCACAAAAATCCCAACTCCTCTTGTTATGGGAATTTTCGAAAATAATAGGAACAAGATTTCAAGATTTGGATCTTCTTGAATTTATGAGATATTCTTGTATTTCAAGAAATACATATCTTCCATAATATCTTTTCAAGAAAATCTTTCTTTCCCTTTTATTTCAAAATTTCAAAAAATCCATATGAATAACCAAGTGGGAGATTTCTTGAATTTAATGAGATAATCTTGTATTCCAAGAATACATATCTTCATTCCATAACAAAATTCAAAGAAAATCTTTCTCCCCTTTTATTCATAATTTTCAAAAAAAATGAGGAAAAATAGGCAACAAAATTTATTTTATTTTAAACATCTTTTTTCAGTTATTGGACTTTATGTTGGGCTACTTGGGGGCCTTTAGGAGAATTAAGATTGGACCTTCCAATGGATCTTGAATTATCAATATTGAGCCACAATATTATTCAAGCCCATAAATATTAATTAATCCCACTACATAATTAATATTGCACTATCCATCTTAACCCATATTACAGTTAATAAGGCTCCCGGTTATTATTTCCCGTGTTTAAGATTATCTAGCCCATTAATTAATTCAAGCCACTGAAATAACTTTCCATTAATTAATATCTTTTGTCCTTGGTTAAGGAACGGTTCAACATTATTATCCATACCGGAAACTAGTTCCACTTGCAAGATTTGGTATGATAAATCTTATGAACCT
This sequence comes from Stenogyne calaminthoides, assembly GCA_037126765.1. Classification (NCBI taxonomy): domain Eukaryota; kingdom Viridiplantae; phylum Streptophyta; class Magnoliopsida; order Lamiales; family Lamiaceae; genus Stenogyne; species Stenogyne calaminthoides. The sequence goes on along the minus strand of JBBCBC010000010.1, from coordinate 34,816,030 downwards.
CCTCCCAAGGGGGCAATCGAACAAAAGCGTGCTTGCACAAGATTCTCCGTATTAAATCTTAGCAATCGATCGACCAATAATATTGCCCAAGATATAAAGTATTGAATCTCGTTGATTCTCTACCCGTGATAAGTCAAAGCAATAGTTACCAACCACACGTGATCCTATTTAAGGGGCGAAAGATTAAGAAATAACGAACCACGAGGTCTAATTCTTCCTAGTTCGGGCTCAAGAATTTGTCCTCCTGGAGGTCCTCTTCAATGCATCAGTCATGCACTAGTGTAATCTCTTGGTAAAGACAAACCAATCTGAGCCTTACACTACAACCTTTCACGATGGATTGTTCATTTCCATCTAGGTCGTGATTGGTGTACTTTTAGTTACAAGGAACTGTTAATTTAATCTTCTGTGATCTGGTATCACTAAATTAACTACAATGTAACACGTCTTATTTATTGAACAGTTATCGCAAAAAATATATGTAACATTCGATGATATTTAAAGCATCGATGATAAACAATTTCTTTCAAAGAATAAGTCCAAAATTCAGTCAGTCTGTTATACAAAGTAAAAGCATACTTTCCAATAATAATCCCAACAATCTCCCACTTATACTCAAAGTCTGCTTTTAAGTATACATCAGCATGTCTCGTGTAGTTCCTAATACGTGACATCTAATGTCACCTACACGAACCTAATAATGTCTCCCACTTATACTCAAAGAAGATTGGCAACGGTCTTGACACCCATTCCTTTCACATGTCTCTCGAATGTATTCTGAGGCAGACCCTTTGTGAATGGATCAGTTAGGTTGTCTTCCGACGCGATCTTTGCCACATCTATATCTCCTCTCTTAACGATTTCTCGTATAAGATGGTATTTCATTTCAATGTGTTTGCTGGCCTTGTGGGCTCTTGGTTCCCTTGAATTTGCAAATCGCTTCGCATTGTCACAATAAAATGATGATTGTCTTTGGGCAAATTCGAACTACATCCAAGTCCACTAGGAAGTTCTTGAGCCAAACCGCTTCTTTCACTGCCTCGCAAGCAGCTACATATTCGGCTTCCATGGTAGAATCTGCGATGCATTTCTGCTTAACGCTTCTCCACGTCATGGCTCCTCCCCCCATGCAAAACACACTACCGGAGGTAGATTTTCTGGAATCTAAGTCTGATTGGAAATCTGAGTCCGTGTATCCGATGGGGATTAGACTATCTGACTGATAAACCAACATTCTATCTCGAGTTCTTTTCAGATACTTCATAATGTTTTTAACTGCCGTCCAATGTTCCTTCCCCGGGTTACTCTGATATCTTGCCACCATGCCAACGGCAAAGCAGATATTCGGTCTCGTACACAGCATTGCATACATAAGGCTTCCGACAGCCGAAGCATAAGGAATGCCTTTCATGCCATCTATCTCCTTTTGTGTCTTAGGGCACATTTCCTTGATAGATGGATTCCATGCCCTGAAGGTGAAGCCTTTCTTGGAATCTGCATCTTTGAATCGTTTCAAGACGATTGTCTATGTATGAAGCTTCGCGATAAGCTATCATCATTTTCTTGCGATCTCGAAAGTTATCTTGATCCCAAGGATGTGCCCGCTTCCCTAAGTCCTTCATATCAAACTGCTTTTGAAAGCCATGCCCTTACGTCGATAACACCTTTACATCGTTCCCCGATGAAGCGAGAATGTCGCCTCACGATAGTACTAAGAATACCAATACAGTTCCGACACGCTTTTTATACACACAACATTCGAACTCATTTTGATCAAACCCGTAAGACTTTATAACATGATCAAAACATTGGTTCCAAGCTCTGGATGCCTGTTTGAGTCCGTAAATGGACTTCATGAGCTTACAAACTAGGTGTTCTTGGCCCTTTTCAATGAAGCCTTGGGGTTGTTGCATATAGATTTCCTCATCAAGACTTCCTTGAAGGAAAGCTGTCTTGACATCCATTTGCCAGATTTCAAAATCGAGATGCGCAGCTATCGACAAGAGAATTCGGATGGACTTGAGCATTGCTACAGGTGAAAATGTTTCCTCATAGTCGATCCCTTCTTTCTGAGTATAACCTTTCGCCACAAGCCTTGCCTTGAAGGTTTCCACCTTCCCGTCCGGTCCCCTCTTTCTCTTGTATACCCACTTGCAACCAATGAGTTTGACCCCATTAAGTGGTTCGACTAGCTCCCACACTCTGTTATGATCCATAGACCCCATTTCTGCTTTCATTGCCTTTTGCCAAGAAACCGCATCCTTATCTTGGATTGCCTCATCATATGTCCATGGGTCTAATTCGTCTTATCCGGGAATCAAGTCCGAGGACTCTCCTATCCCCATGAATCTCTCGGGCTGTCTAACAACCCTCCCACTACGACGAGGTTCCGGTTGTGAAAGTGTGTCGTTTGGTATATCATCTTGTACAGTTGGCAATGAGGTTAGCCCCCTTAGCTCACTTAAGGTAATCTCACTTCTGGGTCTTCTTTCGTTCATATAGTCTTCCTCCAAAAATCTAAAGTGGGTGCTAATTACCACCTTTTGATCTTTGGGACCATAGAACATACACCCTTTTGTTCCCTCAGGGTATACTATAAACATCCTTAATTCTGATCGAGGATCTAATTTCCCAGTTTCCTTGTCCAACACGTAGGCCGGACACCCCCAAATTCTCATGTGTCTCAAACTAGGCTTGCGTCCGGTCCACAATTCTTTGGGAGTTTTGGGAACCGATTTGGATGGCACCAAGTTCAGAATGTAAGCCGCTGTTTCCAAGGCATGACCCCAGAACGACTTGTGAAGATCCGCATAACACAATATTGATCTAACCATTTCCAAAAGAGTTTTGTTTCTTCGCTCTGCAACCCCGTTTTGTTGAGGGGTTAAAGGTCTTGATCGGTGGGATGCAATCCTTCATCCGACAGTAGTTCAAAAACTCATCGCTGAGGTACTCGCCTCCACGATCGGATCGTAGAGACTTGATACGTTTTTCCCTATGATTCTATGCTTGAGCCTTAAATTCTTTGAATTTCTCAAAGGTCTCAGATTTATGCTTCATAAGGAAAATATAGTCGTACCTTGAGTAGTCATCAATAAAAGTGACGAAATACTCACAGCCTCCTCTTGCTTTGGTTGACATTGGACCACATACGTCTGTGTGAACGATTCTTAACACTTCTTTGGCTCTATTCCCCTTGGCTCCGAATGCCCTCTTGGTCATTTTACCCTCCAAACATGATTCGCAGGTTGGAATTGGTTCAACTTGGAGAGACTCCAGTGAACCGTCTTCTACCAACCTTTGGATCCTCTTTGGATTAATATGTCCCAATCTTAGATGCCATAGAAGTGTTTCGTTCACGTCTGATGAACGTTTTTCTTTTATCGGAAACAGTCGATGTGTTATAGGATGCATTTCGTGAGTGGTGTGCACAGTTAATTGTATGGAGATTATTCTACCAATGTCCCATAACAGATACACTCATCATTTCAAGAAATGATGTCATTCTTATTAGAAGAAACTAATTATCCATTAATAGAATTTTAGAAACTGATAATGAATTCTTTCTAAAACTGGGAACATAAAGATAATCTCTTAAAAAACTTTATCTTCAAAAGATAGGTGCACTTCTCCCACTGCTTTGACCACTACTCATGTAGCACTGCAATATCTTCTACTTATGTAGCATTGCAATAATCGTTACTTACGTAGCATTGCAATATCTGCTACTAACGTAGCATTGCAATAACCGCTACTTTCGTAACATCGCCCAGTGTGATGAGGATCTCACTGCCACTAAGTTGTCGGGTCAGCTGGGACCCCGTAACGTGAAACATACATGGTCAGCAGATCCCGTATCAACTACCCACGAATGAGAAGTATACGCCGCTAAACAAGTTTCAACAACTAGTGCGTGAGAATTACCTTTCTTTCCGTCCCTTTTGGGTTTGGAAAAGGCAAACCTCCATTGTCCTCTTTCACCATAGCTTAAGCACTTCCTCTTTGGATTCTCCTTGACATCACAAGCATTCCACATCTTACCATTGCCCTTGGCAACAGTTGAGTTTTATTGCTTATGGCTTTTGGTTCTCTTCTTCTTCTTGCCTACCCTTGGCCTAGAAGATGAAGATGGACCACTTGCCGTTCAAAGCTTGAGTTTGGTGCCCCATCAACATCTCTGCCGAGACCAAAGCTTGCAACAAATCAGCTAGCGAGGCCAAAATGCTCAGAAACTTTTGGGCAGAGAGTGAAGTACCAAATTCATCTGAGTCTCCAGATTATAATCTGCACTCAGAACCTCAAGTTTGTTCAGATGGGCCATCAATTTTGAGGACGTAATCCCTTACAGGTTTGCCCTCCACCATTTTCAGCGACGACATCTCTCGCAAGGTGATCTGACGAGTCCCGCATTTTTGACTCGTCAGTTGGCTCATCTGATTTTGGTGTGTTAAGAATCCACTTGTGCTTTTGTGCAGTTAGGACATTTATAATTTTTCGTTTCCAATCAATATAGTTTCCATACTTATGCTATTGACTTTAAGTATAATAGCAGTGGATTAAAAGGTTACGACATGCTGAACTGAAATAAATAATAATATGCATAAGCACAAATATATCACAAAATTCAATCACATGTTTCATATTAAAATCTAAAAAAAAAAAATGAACATGCATCAGCCAACATCTCAAAACAGTTTAAATAAGCCACGTGGGGTGGGTCATTATTTAAACACATTCAAGCAGGTTACAAACAAGAACAGTTACAAACCTTTAATATCCAGATTAATAGTTGGCTCCCACTTGACCAATATAAAATTGACAGGGACTTCGGGGAAGTATATGCATATCAATTTTATACCTAAGTAATAACCATGATTAAATACATAATTATTATTTTTCTTTGAACGAGCCTCGTGGGGAGGGTCATCGTCGCCACTAGTAATAATTCACAATCATCCGTTTGGAATTTATTCATGTGAAAGCTTTCTTTTGACCGTCCCGTGGGGGAAATTTCTCCAAAAGAATTCACAAATAAATAAATCATGGAGGTCAATAATTAATTCAATTTTATTATCCGGAATAAAATTGTCAATTAATTGTTTAAACATACTTAATAATTTTCGAAAGTGAAATTTTTCAAAACATTTTCTCATGCATCGCAAATTTAAACACAATTTAAATAAGCATAAATAATGCATAAACATCAAGACAAAAATTAAACATACTGGGCACATTTATCCAATTGTCATGGTTAATTTTGTTATGTCTTGATCTTGAGAAATCGTCTTCTTAGCCTTCATTGTTCGTCTCAAAAAGCTACCACTTGACCATTTTAAAAAAATGCCTTGTCAAGCCACGTCATCGACCATCTCGCGGGTCGGAGTGCCCGCCTAGCACTCCCACGGCCGTGTCGAGTGGCATCCGTCTTGTAGCCAAAGGGCCACACGTCGCCCGTCGCCGCCTCGCGCCCTCGGCGACGCATCGCGCCAGATCGCCTTCGCCATCTCTCGGCAGTATTACCCGCTTCTCACACCGCCACGTCGCCAGCGTCGGATCCAGCGCGCTTCGGCCCTCCTCGCTCGCCCCGCCGCCAGCGTCCGCATCAGCGTCGTGCCTCCCTTGGCACATTTTTACGCGATGCCGCCGCCCACGCCTGATTCGATCCCGTCTTTTAATTCTTCGTCTCTCCCCGTTTCCGATCCGGTTACAATTTATTTACAAAAATAAATAAACCTAGATCTAGACTAGTCTATTACATTGATCATATCAAACAAATACTAATCTACTCGTGGATTTTCTCACGAGGCAAAACGAATTCGAACGAATCGAATTAAAAAAAAACCACAATTTATATGCATGCATAAATAAACACATTAAATTCCATGACAATTAGATACCTGCAAAGATCTAGCAATTCTACTATCCAATTTCAAATTTAATGAAAACAAATTAAATTACAATTTAAAATTCAGAGCCCGAAATCGAGGCTCTGATACCAGTTGTTGGGGAATTAATTGCCCGGATCTATTCGTGATGAATATTTAAATACAAATTTAATTCTGACAATTATTACTAGCATGAATTAATCCTATATTAATTCAAATAATAATTCAACAACAAATCGTGCATATAAACAGTTCACATAAATCCTACGCATGCGGAATTGCTACGGGTTTACGTGAACTAACCTCTTGGAGTGGCAATGGTCTCGTCAATAAGAACACACCAAAAAGCCTTCCCAAGTATTCCCTAGTCCTTGCTCGTCAATCCGGTGGAAGGAAGCTCGCGAACAATTAACAAAAGGGAAAATAAATTTGTTGCACCACCTTTATGGATTTACTAATTTTTCTAGTACATGGAATTGTACTTGGAAATGAAACATTCATCCCCTATTTATAGAGGGGTTTGGACGATTTTTTAGTGATAAAATAATATGGGAAAATCCTTTTCTTGATCTCCAAGAAATCTTGAATATATCTCCTATATTCTTTTCTCCATAATTAAAATATTCCACAAAAATCCCAACTCCTCTTGTTATGGGAATTTTCGAAAATAATAGGAACAAGATTCCAAGATTTGGATCTTCTTGAATTTATGAGATATTCTTGTATTTTAAGAAATACATATCTTCCATAATATCTTTCTAAGAAAATCAAGAAAATCTTGCTTTCCCTTTTATTTTAAAATTTTGAAAAATCCATATGAATAACCAGGTGGGAGATTTCTTGAATTTAATGAGATAATCTTGTATTCCAAGAATACATATCTTCATTCCATAACAAAATTCAAAGAAAATCTTTCTCCCCTTTTATTCATAATTTTCGAAAAAAAATGAGGAAAAATAGGCAACAAAATTTATTTTATTTTAAACACATTTTTCAATTATTGGACTTTATGTTGGGCTACTTGGGGGGCCTTTAGGAGAATTAAGATTGAACCTTCCAATGGATCTTGAATTATCAATATTGAGCCACAATATTATTCAAGCCCATAAATATTAATTAATCCCACTACATAATTAATATTGCACTATCCATCTTAACCCATATTACAGTCAATATGGCTCCCGGTTATTATTTCCCGTGTTTAAGATTATCTAGCCCATTAATTAATTCAAGCCACTGAAATAACTTTCCATTAATTAATATCTTTTGTCCTTGGTTAAGGAACAGTTCAACATTATTATCCATACCGGAACTAGTTCCACTTGCAAGATTTGGTATGATAAAACTTATGAACCTCCCAAGGGGGCAAATCGAACAAGCGTACTTGCACACGATTCTCCGTATTAAATCTTAGCAATCGCATGTGACCAATAATATTGCCCAAGATATAGGGTATTGAATCTCATTGATTCTCTTCCCGTAATAAGTCAAAGCAATAGTTACTAACCACACACAATCCTATTTAAGAGACGAAGATTAAGAAATAACTAACCACTGAGGTCTAATTCTTCCTAGTTTAGTTCTGAAGAATTTGTCCTCCTGTAGGTCCTCTTCAATGCATCAGTCATGCACTAGTGTAATCTCTTGGTCAAGACAAACCAATCTGAGCCTTACACTACAACCTTTCACGATGGATTGTTCATTTCCATCTAGGTCGTGAATGGTGTACTTTTAGTTACAAGGAACTGTTAATTTAATCTTCTGTGATCTGGTATCACTAAATTAACTACAATGTAACACGTACTATTTATTGAACAGTTATGCAGTAAATATATGTAACATTCGATGATATTTAAAGCATCAGTGATAAATAATTTATTTCAGTAAATAAGTCCGAAATTCAGTCAGTTTGATTATACAAAGTAAAAGCATACTTTCCAGTATAATCCCAACAACATTTCTCAATTTCTCCTCAGCCGCTGCTTTTGCATTGATAGCAGTCTCCCGCTCTTTCGATGACCTGGCCAAGTCCACCTTCATCAATGAGCAATGCGCTTCAGCTTTCTGGGCCTGGATCTTTGCCCGGCCATACTGCTCCCGGCTCCGTTCAAAGAAGGCCAAAGAAGGACACATGTGAGCAATCCCCGAGGTCAGATTCTCGAAAAAGTGTTGTGTATTAGCTTCCTCGTGGAGATCCAGAGTCCAAGACCTCGGAGCATCTTAGGCTATCTGCGTAGGTAGGAAGGGTGGGTGTCATTGGCCGCAGGAGCTCGCGACCACAGGTAGTTGCGGGTCGACTCCCCCCGAAATACTCCATCATCCAGTTTGTATCTGCAAGGCAACCGGACATAAACATAGTACACTCGAAATAAAATATAGAAATGAAGTCATAAGTAAAACGAGGTATACCGTTGGCGGAAATCCGGGTTCCACCCAAGGAAAGTGCGATCATCGGGATCACGAGACCGACGTTGTGTGAGCTCGACAATCGTATCAGGGGTCCCCGCGGAACCCGAGACCAACACCTTCCCACTCGGAGAGTCCCAGAGCACATCCATGTCCACGGACGTCCAGATGTGTTCAGGGGAGCTCCCCTCGGTTGCTCGCATTTCGGCAAGAGCCCTTTTCCGGCCTCGGTCGGGGGCGGTGATAGCTTTGGCCCTCGGAGGGGGGGCCCCAGTGGCCCCACCGACCGCGACATCCTTCTTCTGGCTCGCCCGCTGCCTGGACAGAGCCAAGGCGCTAGAAACCTTTTCGCGCATCTCCTCGGCGTTCAAGTTTTGCATCTCGTCTGTAACTTTGGAGGTGTGAAACAAATAGGCTCGATGAAGGAAACTGAATACAAGAAGAAGATCAGGAAACGACCAGAGAATAACCAAAGAAGTCGAGTTAACGCGAGTAAAATCCCGAAAAACTTACCGGGAAGGTCGGCGTCCAGCGATGACCGAGGTGGAACAGTTAGGCCCGCAAATTCCACACTTCAACCGTTGGAGGATGATCAGCGACCTCTCGTCCGGATCAATTAAGCACACCTGAACCAGCCGGACCAAGAAGGGAAGGGAGAGCTCGGATGCCTTGGATTTCTTGGGAGCTGCAATAGGGAGAAGAAGTTAAATAAGAATCGCATAGTCGCGAGGAATCTCGCGATATCCGAGGGCTCCTAGGGTAAAAACGGGACTCTGCCAGGCTCCCCCTACCAACCACCACTTCTCTTTCCAATAATGGACCTTGCTAGGGAGGTCCTTAACTATTTTCATATGAGGGCGGGCTTTCACATAGTAATACCCGGGGTCTTTACCCCACTTCGCCAGCGAGATGAGAAGATTCATTTCCTTGACAGAAGGGAACGCCCGAGGTTGGATGCGGCCGAACAGAGATAAGATCCAGAAGATGGTGCTCCACCCATTGGGAGTGATTTGTGTCGGAGCTAGACCCCAAAACCACAGCAGCGAAGTAATAATAGGGTGAAGCGAAAAATGGAGCCCAGCCTTCATTGTGTCATAGTTCATCGCCACACACCCATCAGGGACCTGGTAGGCATAATCGATCTTATAACCGGGAACCCAGAAGCGGACGTCGCTGGGGACTTGAAATTGTTCTCTCCATAGAAAAAGCTCGGCCTCGGTTACCGAGCTAGTTATCTCACCCGCAACAAAAAATACTGTCTACACGAGTTCGGGTTGGTCGGGGGATCAATTCGCGAGGATGAGACATACTCTCCTCTATCCGCAGCTTGTGATCAACATCGTCAATTTCGTCGTCATCACTCGGCACGTCGAGTACAACCTCGTCCGACAAGAAGTCCAACTCTACCGAATCAATTGAACCCGAACTAGGCTCATCTCCTTCCTCCCCCACCATCTCCGGAACACGAGTTTCGTGTGACGGAGGGGCAAAAACCTCCCAAAAAGTCCCTCGCCGTGAAGGTGGCGTCATCTTGATGTGACCTCACCCCTAGCCGACACGGGAATTCTGCTCACCGTCTCGGAGGAGACTTCCACTACCAAAGTTTCGAGTTGTCGTGGCCACGCCACCCGGCCCTTGATCGAGGCCGATCAACTCTCAACTGCGCTCCCCCTAGTCCTCTCGATTCGAGGTAGACATCGTTCACCAAAGTAAAGAATAAGAAGAAAGGAAGAAGAATGGAGATCTTTACCTTGAACACAACAACGATCGGAATCAGAATTGAGAGAAGAATCGGAGCAGCACAACAATTTTTGAAATTTCAGAGTGTGAAAAGTGGAATGTGGAGAAGAGAACATTATTTATAGGAGAATTCTAGGGCGCGTGGGCAAGCCCACGACCGATCAAATCCCGCGCGTGAAACCCACGCGCCATCATCACCTAGTCTCAATGGGCGCGACAGTCGAGGCGAGCTGCCGTCATCACGCTCAGTCCCGAGGCAATAATCACGCGTACCCGAGCTTTAGCGATCTCGCTCTCGCGCCCGAGTCGGCGATCGAGTTATCTCACCCCATTTATTCAAAGCATAGGCAAATGAGCTAGGGCTATTGTTATGGGCATATATGGGTCGGGCCCGATCCCGGAAAAAAGACGGACCACATTTGAGCACAAAGTATAACACCTAAAGAAAGGATGGAACACCTCGAAGAAAAGCGATGGAAACGAAGGCATGCCAGCAGGTATAACGACACAGGGCCTTTACTCGCATCGCATGACGCAATCAAGAGCATTAATGGGGATGGGACCCGTGGCGGGAGAAGCGACCCCGGGGACCTTACCTAAGAATGGCCTCAATCAGAGATGTGTCAGTAAAGGACGGTAATGATGAGTAGCTATGAGTAGATAGACCGCTAAATCCCTGCAAATTCGGATTTGCCTCGGGCGACGTCCCAGCGAGGAGCGCGAGCTCTTGATCCCTAGAGCGACCTCCCAGCGACCTCAGACCTGGGTCACATCAATCATGTAGCATTTAATGTTTTGCAGAGCTATTTCCGGCTACTTGTCTTTGTAAATCGGGAGAGTGAGCTCCACTCTCCCAAACCTTATAAATAGGGGTCATTTATGACCAAGAAAGGGAGAGAAATCAATACCTTACCAAACCTCTTGCAAATCTATTGCTCAAACTCTTACTCTCTCAAGCAATCATATAACATAAATACCATCCATTTTACACATTTATTGTTTGTGTCACTAAGATCATCAAGCCACATCTTAATCCATAATCCTCATATTTTAGTACACAACAGAGAACATAATTAATTTAATGTAAATAAGTAAGCTGTGCTTATCAACTTTAAATGCAAATAGATAAGTGATGATATATATTGGATACATAGTCTATTTAATCAATAAAAGCTAAAATGATACATGGGGAAATATATGGTGGTACGCCTTCAAGCATGTACTTTTTTTAATCACAATTTTTTATTTTTAGGGGGTAATGTATTTTTTTTCCTGATTATGATGAATATATTGCGAGTTATCGCAAAATATCAATACATTATCGGTTCAGTCATAGTATAAAATTGGATGGAAATCGGGAAATATCGCGGATAAATCGCAAAATATCGCATTAAAAAAATTGTAATTCCTTTTTTTAGAAAAAAAAAACTCAACTATAATAGTAATGTCAATAATAAAGTATTCATATAATAAGTTGTCAATTTATTTCATAATTTATTTTAGGGTACCAAATTAGTAGTGCAACTGTGCAATACATCTAGTATTGTTTTGACAAAGATATCATTAAATCTTTTATATTTGAGCCTCATAGGTCATGATTTATGTGTTAATTGTATTGTAATGTAATTTTAAGCATTTTGTGTTGTATTATATATTATATTGTAAATTGTTTAAAATAAGTCAGACAGTATTTATATAATCTATTATTAGTATGTTTGCTTTAAATATGTCATTTTATTGTGATATTAAATTAAATATATGTACAATAGTATGTTATAATAATCTATAAAATTACAAGTAAAATTTCCAAAATTTTAACATAATTTCCGTCATTTTTCTAAAAAATTTGCGATATAGATATATCCGTTAAATTAAGGTTGCGATATGTGTTGCAATAGCGATATTTTCATCCTTGCCATGCACTACATAGTGTATTTTAAAATCATGCAACTTGTTGAAATGAAATATGCAATTTATTTACACAACATGACGTAAAAATTAATCTATGAGTGAGTTTAGATTAAATAGTATTTTATGTTTTGAGTTAATTAATTAAATATATGGATTGTACATAATTAATACTCCATATAAAGAAGATTGAGATTGAGATTTTTGTTAAATTAGTGTGTTGATTTTGAGTATTTTCTATTTCAAAAAAATAATTTAATTGAATTAGAAACAAATTGAATTTAGATAGACTAGGCTGAAAACATAATAATTCAAATTAATTACATATAATATATATCATATTTGATCATATGCCCGCAGATGGACACAAACTTATATGTCCACCGCATAAGTGGCGCGCCACATATGCAAGGTCTCCACCATCATATATATATATTTCATATTTTAGTCAATTTCATTAATTATATAAACCTAACCCCTAAACCGTGAACCCTAAATCTATACCCTAAATTGGTTCAGGTCCGGGTGTTTAATTTTTTTTTAATATAATTAATTAAATTGGGTAAAATATGGAATATATATATATATATATATGAGAAGATTGAATTAATTAAAGAAACTAATTAAATGATGGTGGAGATCTTGCATATGTGGCGCGCCACATAAGCGGTGGACATATAAGTTTGTGCCCACCTGCGGACATATGAACTAATTCCTAATATATATATAATACAAAGAACTTAGGCTACATTTGGATGGATAGATTTGAAATCTATGGATTTCACACACAAATCATCACTCTCCAATGAATTTAGAAATACTTAGATTTGAGATTATAGTTTAAAATTAAGGGATTTCAAATCCTCATCAAAACCTAGTCATTTGTGAAATCCCCTCATCTCTACCCCTTTCTCCTCTCCCCCTTCAATCTTTTCCATAAACTCTCAAATTTAAGTATTTGTAAATCCATTGGAGAGTATGATTTGTGTGTGAAATCCATCCATCCAAATGGAGCATTAGAGAAGAGCTGGGGTGGGCTTGAGCCCGGTTTTTTACCCCATGAATCCGCCTCTGGCTTTAACACTTTGGAAGAAAATGGTGTGATTTGTGATAAATTGTACCCCGTCTCATATGAGTTTTTGTCCAGGAAGATATACATAATATTTGACAAAAACTCGTATGAGAAGATTTCATACATGAGATTTAAGATAATCTAACACAAATCAACACCCGCCTCCCAAAATGTTAAAAGCGTCGATGTCCAAATTATCTTTCTATCTCACCATGAGAGATCTCATCTCACACAAGTCTGCCTCATAAATATTTTATTTATCAATATTTATTGTATACTGTATACACAAATTAATCATTCAAACTAGGGTAAAACACCAAGTCAAACGCTTAACATTTTTAAAAAGATGAAAACGCATAATACATCGGATAGGTTGATATATCTTTATCAAATTAATTAGCTAACATGTATTGGATGAAGAAATCAAAATTAGGCTTTCAATCGCCCTCTGCAGCAAAGTCAAAGTTAATATTAAATACCACTTGATAACAAATTAAGACTATACACATGTAAGGTTTCCATATTATAAACAAATTAATTACATGATTTAAGATGCATAAGACGTGGTTGAATGAATATATGTTACACGAACACGATCCTTCAAAACAAATAAATTATAACTTGTTTAAAATATTCTTTATTTCCATTTTACAGCTAACTTTGTTTAATATTGCTAATAGAAACAACATCTATTATTTATTTATTTAATTAAGCGGCCTCATATTAAAATTGTAAACCTGGAGTAATTTATAAATAAATTTACGGATAAGACTCTAAAACATGTTTTTAATTCCAGAATTATATGATACTTTGAGAATGTTGTGGGCATATGTAGCGAGGTCGGGCCCGACACAAAAAAAAACATAGGAGGACGCACCATATTTTGCACAAAGATAACACCTCGCAAAAGGATGGAAACGAAGGCATGCCAAGCACCGTATATGCGACACGGACACCTCGGAGGTCGCATTAATGACACAAAAGAAACATTAATAGGGATGGGACCCGTGGCAGGCGAGCAGCCCCAGGGACCTTACCTAAGAATGGTCTCAATCAGAAATGTGTCAGTAAATGGCCGGTAATGATGAGTAGCTATGAGTAGATAGACGGCTAAATCCCTGCAAATCCGGATTTGACTCGGGCGACGTCCCAGCGAGGAGCGCGAGCTCTTGATCCCTCGAGCGACCTCCCAGCGACCTCCGACATGGGTCACATCAATCATGTAGCATTTAATGTTTTGCAGAGCTATTTCCTGCTACTTGTCTTTGTAAATCGGGAGAGTGAGCTCCACTCTCCCAAACCTTATAAATAAGGGTCATTTATGACCAAGAAAGTGAGAAAATCAATACCTTACCAAATCTCTTGTAAATCTATTGCTCAAACTCTTACTCTCTCAAGCAATCATATAACATAAATACCATCAATTTTACATATTTATTGTTTGTGTCACTAGGATCATTAAGCCACATCTTAATCCATAATCCTCATATTTTAGTACACAACATAGAACATAATTAATTTAATGTAAATAGGTAAGCTGTGGTTATCAACTTTAAATGCAAATAGATAAGTGATGATATATATTGGATACATAGTCTATTTAATCAATAAAAGCTAAAATGATACATGGGGAAATATCTGGTGGTACGCCTTCAAGCATGTCTCAATTATTTGAACTCGATATATATTTGATAATTTGTACAATTACAAGCCAAAAGAAAACATAAATCTAATTAATGAATCTTAATATTGATTATTACCTTAAATTAAATTCACTTTCGTGAAGTTTATATCGTGTAGCTCGATTTAAATAATCATCTGAACCAACTTTCACCTCTATGATTCAGATAAAAAAAAACGTAACAGTCGAACTATGTTGACCAAATATTCATCTGAAAAATATGATGTTTTATAATAAGCATGATTAAGGTTACATGTTTTTAATTCAATAAAATATATAACTTACAAACTAAATAAATGAATTTCACGAGTGAAATTCAATTACTTATAAAAATAAATACCTTTCGCTTAGTTGACGAAATATAAAAGATACTACATTCGTCTCATATTCGTTTGGACATTTTTCGTTTCGATCCGTCTCACACTTTTTATCCCTTTTCTTAAATGATAATAAAATAACATTGTTTTTTACAACTATATTCTCTCAACATCTTAAAAATTACATCTCATGGCATTACTTTATATACATACTAAAAATCATTTTATCATTTCATCTACTTTATAATAAATTAGAAATGTTTATAATACCATCAACTAAAATTTACTTTATTCCCTTCAATATTAATAAATAATTCATACATTAAATAATGTATCTACATTAAATGTTCAAACGAATGCGAGACGGAAGGAGTAGTATTTTAGAAAAAAAAAAACGTCTTTCTAAATTTGATGGGATGATTGGAACATACTTTAAATTTTTTTATTTATAGTGAGGGTGAGTTTCAAATTTGGCTAGCGATCTGGACTTTGATCCATAAGTGTTATCGTATGAGAAGTAAGCAAAATTGAGATTTGTGCCTATTATTTCATTGCCTCATTTTCAATTTTCTACTTTGTTACACCGATAAATTATGTATGTTGAATTCAAAACTCTTTCAAATTAATTATTTTATAAAAGTTAAATATTCATCATGATTCATGGGTTACGCCAATGTTAATTTTTTTAATATAATACAATAAATTTTAAATAAAATCTAATTTAAATGCAGTCTTTTGTTGCCATCCTTATATTCGGCACCAAGTTGGCTTCACGAGCCCAGTTGCCTAATAAGCCCACTGTTTAAAACTAAAATAAAGCCCAATATATTTAATTTTGCGATCTTTTTTGTTAATTTTTTTAATGTAAATTTGATTGATAAGTGTGGTTAATGAGTGAGATTTTGTTCTTTAAATTTGATAAGATTTGAAGTGATTAAGGTTAGAGGACGAAGAATTAAAAAATGTGTAATAAATTTTGGAAAGATGAAATACTCCAACTCAACTTAGGTTGATCATGTAGTTTGATAAAGGCCAGAATTAACAAGCTCCTTGATTCGATTAATAATTAATTATATAAATTAAACTTGAACAAGGACAAGTTGGTTGATTTATTACACTTATATTTACTGTTTGCAGCTTGTCATTAAATAATTTCCAAAACACAAACAACAACAAAAACCCTGATAATTAACCCCATATAGGAACAATATCTAAAAATCATATTTATTTGAGCTCGACCTAAAATTTATCCTTTTCGAGCTTAATTAAATATATACTAAAACAAGCTAAAGTACAACATTTTAAAGATCGAGAAAGTAAAATCACTTATAGTTAGTATGTCGTGAAATTTATTTACCGTGAAATTTTTTTTTTTTTTTTACAGACATAACCCATCAATTATCACGACTAATATTTTTTATAATATAAGTCGCACCCTTCAATTATCACTACTAATGTCTCTATTGAAATATAAATCACACCCTTCATTATTATAAGTAATACTCCATCCGCCCCCACCATTTTGCATACTTTCTATTTTAGTCCGCCCCCGACCATTTTGCACACCCCAAATATGGAAAAAAAATCTCACAATCTTCACCTCACAACCTCCACCCACAATCTCCACCTCCACCCCCTTGAAAAGTCAACAAAACACAAAAAAATAAGTTTTCTTTAAATGTGTGCCTAATGAAGGGTGCAAAATGGTGGGGGACGGAAGGAGTATCATTTATAATAAAAAATCACACACTTCCATTATCACAACTAATATCTTTTAATAATATAAATCACACTTTTTAACTAGTTTCACAAATTCTCGTGTAAAATAGCATTAAAAATTTCAAAATAAGGTTCAAAATAAGAGCATTCAATGTTTAGGCCCAGACCCAGTCAGTACACTGTACACGCCTCAATGAGTTTGTTACTATAAATGTTAAATGCATTCTCAGATTTCCAAATCAAACGAAAAGTGTCATTTATAATTTCCAATATATATATTAGATCCGGTTTGTTTTTAGTTTTTTAAGTGACTTTTGAAATTTTAAATTCTAATCCTTGTTTGTTCTAAGGCTCCATTTGGATGGATGAATTTGAAATTTATGGATTTCACACATAAATCATCTCTAATGGATTTATAAATACTTGGACTTAAGAAGCTAGTTTAAAATGAAGGAATTTCAAATCTTCATCAAAACCTAGTCATTTGTGAAATCCCCTCATCTCTACCCCTTCCTCCTCCCCCCTTCACTCTCTTCTCTAAACTCTCACATCTAAGTATTTGTAAATCCATTAGAGAATATAATTTATGTGTAAAATCTATGAATTTCCAAATTCATCCATCCAAATGGATCCTAAAACTTTTACCTATAATACACTCATCCTACTTTATTAAACACAATTCCAATATATCGTGTTTACAAAAAATTATGCTTTTGAAGAAGTGATTAAAATTAATAATTATGATAAAATTGATTAATAGTAGAAGTTGATGATGTTTGTAAAAAAATTCAAAGAAAAGTTAACAGTGTTTGCAAAAAAAAAGTTAATAATGATTAAAAAATGTTCATAAACTACAACCCCCCACACACAAAGTTTATAACTTTTAAGAGTTTATTTAATTTAATAAAAATAAATAAAACACTTTAAATTGCTTATGCACATAATTCTAGATGACTATAGTCACTTAGACTATCTTTATCGGTTGGAATAACCAATCAATTGCAAGCTACCGGACAAAAAAATAAAATAAAAATCAGAATTGAATTAATCTTGGCCAATCTGTGCGGCTAACCGATCAGGAATGCGCACAGGTCTCAAGGCAATTATCTCACTAATTTGACACTTGTCTTGTTTCCATTGGTAAATATTTATTTTTATTAGATATTTTTTAAATATTCAATTTCAAAATATTATTTATAAAAAAAATATATACATATATATATATATATATCAAAAATTTTAATTTTTTTTATCTACAAATAGAGACCAATATTAATATATTTTAAGTCACAATTTCATATTCTTTATTTTTATTTTTTTATCATATTTATCATGAATTCAAATCATCCAAATTATTTTTTTAACTCCCCAAACTATCCCAATTTTTAATTTTTTTTAATATAAAAGATTATTCAAGTTCTTAATATATCATCTTATTAATATAATAAAAAATTATCATAGATAAATATAATTATTAAATAATATAAAAGAAAAATTATTTTAGATTGGGTTGGATTGTTGATAAAGTATGAAAAATGAGAAGATTGGATTGAGTTGTAAATTGTATAGGTGGAAGAGAGAGAAATTAATTGTTTATTAATGGATTGAATTAGAATAGACTGTGGATAAAGATAGCCTTATAATTTCTTGCAAACATGAAACACCCCCTATCAATTATCTATCACACACTTTTTAATTATTATTATCTACACAACTCAACACTCTATCTCCCATATTGAGGAAAATTAAATAAATGAATTAATTTCCCACCTCTCTACAAGTTCGAGCTTTTAGATGAGACAAAATTCTTTCATGGTATCAAAGTCTTTGGCTCAGCCAAGATCCTAGGTTCGATTCCCGTGGAAAGCACTCCACCCATTTAAATTGTCCACTCGTTGGGCCTCCCCCCAGAGCAAAGACAATGATTCGGCCCACAAGTGAGTTGAAGTGTTGAGGGAAATTAAATAAACGAATTAATTCGAGTTTTTAAATGAGACGAAATTCTTTCATCCTCATTTTCTACTTTACATATTATCTTTCCTACTTTACACATAATTTTCAATACACAACCAATCATTTATCATATACTTTTTAAAATCCTACACTATTAAATCCTATAAAATTCATACTCCCAAACATATACAAAATTTAAATACATTTTTTATTTTATACTAAATTCTTCCAAATTCCCCCAACAGGATTTTATATCCCCTCAAAATTATAAATAAACCAGCCTTAATGATGTATGCATGATTATTCGCTTCACGAATTAATAACGTGGTTAACGAAAATTTTCTTTCAAGATAATTTGCTAAACAGCTAAAATCTACAAAGGGTATGATGTTAATTAGATGGGATTTTTCCTTTAAAAAAGGATATAGATGGTTTTAAATTAAACGAGAGGTTTGAATATTTTGTTTTCTAGAACCCTAATGATGGCATGGCCATGACTTCTTGAATCGTTGAGAACGATTGGCATAGATATCAATTATCCACAAGCTAGGCAAAATCGTTTTGTGAATACGTAATTTGTTAAAATTTACAAAAATCGTTTTGTATATATATTTTTAGTAGATCAAGTGTGAAAATTTTCATGTATGTAAAACTATAAAATCGTCATAAATCATCACCTATTCGGGCCGGATGAATCATCTACACCTTAAACACTAAATAATGAACCCTAAATCATGACATATTCGGGTCTGGTGAACCATGAACCACTCGGGCCGAGTGAACCATGAACCACTCGACTTTGTCTTACCTTCACCGTATACATAATTTGTTTGTAAATAAAAGTTTTTTCATGTATGCAAATTTTCATACTAGACTTTGTCATATATTTTTAATTTACAACACTGGATTCAACGTCTATTTTTCTTATATATATTGCATTAATATATATAATAATATGCGAGCTCTTGAATTAATAGTTTATGTACTGAAAGATGAGTCAAGTTGAATAATTTGTCATTAATTAGCCAAATAATACCAATCCTTATGTTACGTGTGAGGAGGTCATTCACGACTCTCTTTTTTTCAACATTCATCATCAAAATTAGAATGAGTATTGTACATATTGCAGGAAAATCTTTGAAACACAACACTTTTTATCCATTGTTTGGTGTGTATTTATTATTTTGAGAGCATTCGAATTGGTGAAGTATATTTGAATACGAAATCACTTGTCCACATGTGGTGGATTACGAGTCTACTCGGATCTCTATTCTAATTTGATGTTTCATCTCATGTTTCACTGTTTTTAATAAATGACAAGTGCAAAATGATCACTAATGACACATATCATATACTAGAGACAATAAAACATGAAATTAATAAAACATCAAAGTAAAATATGTGATCTTAAATAATTACGAATTACACAAAGACATGTTCTCTCTCTTGCAAATCTAGTTAGAATTTACTCAACCCTCCCCAATCCCCATGAGTTGAGCTCATAACTCAAGTAATGATGCTCTAACCACTAGAGTTATTTTATTTTGTCAACATTAAGACTTCAAATTAAATGTAAAATGCATAAGTAAAATTCTAATAAAAGCAAACATTAATTAATTGGAAAAGTTAATGAAAAAAAAATTGTTATATTACTCCAAGTCTTATATGCATTTGGTACACAAATTTTATTCGTGCACTTGTCGCGTTTTAATTATATTTGCTTGCACGTTTCAGTTATATTAACTTGCATGTTTCACTTATTTATACAATTGCACGTTTCAACTGGTGCATGTGAGAATAATTTGTTGCGTAAGGGCAGGTCATCCTTTGTCAATGATTAAAATAGATTCGAATTTGATCAATACTTATATATCTTCGGAAAGTGCAAAAGAAAATAATGCACTTTTATCTGATAAAAGTTATGTTTTAAAAACCGGAATCGGAAGTTGAGCCGGACGACCCCAAAAAAAGGTTGGATCGGGGTCGGACCGGTTGGACCGGATTGAGCCGGATTGAGCAGGTATGACGTCATAATAAATATTATATATATATAATATGCATAATTTTAAAAAAAATCAAAATATAGAGTATGATAAGTGAATATAAAGTATCTAAAGTCACTTCAAACTTCAAAGTTCAAACTTAAATTTCTAAACATAATAGAAATGTCCATTAACATAAATAGTTCCAACTTTCAAATTTCAATTTCCAAACATAATAGAAATGTCATCAACAATACAAAAGTCACAAGTATTCATTTTTATTTTTATTTTTATTTTTGATATTTAATTACTTGATATTTAAAATTTCAGAGGTCAATGCTAAAATAGTATTGAGATGATATTATAATTTTTATTTTTATTTTTTAACAGAGGAGATGATATTATAATTACACTTGAATTCATTAAATTTAATTTTTTAGAAACCTTCTAAAATAACATTTTAAAATTTAGAGTACACTTAAATTCTTTTTAAGAAAAATACATATTAATTGTATTTTATAAATGAAAAATGAAAAGCAAAACCCAAGAAAAATGATAAATGGGCTGGGCTGAAAGGAAACAAAAAAGGGGCCGGTTAAAAAACCTAATGTACAAATTGATAAATGGGTCAATTTGAAAGAAACAAAAAAAAAAAGGTTTAAAAAACCTAATCTTCTCTCTCTCACTCATCTTCTCTCTCCTCCTCATTCTCCGGGTTTA
Organism: Stenogyne calaminthoides; assembly: GCA_037126765.1. Taxonomy (NCBI): domain Eukaryota; kingdom Viridiplantae; phylum Streptophyta; class Magnoliopsida; order Lamiales; family Lamiaceae; genus Stenogyne; species Stenogyne calaminthoides. The sequence continues at coordinate 34,794,647 of JBBCBC010000010.1, read as the reverse complement.
TTTATTCTTCAATCCAAGGCCCGCCGCGCCAAGCCATCCATCATCCACAACCATCTACACGCCACCATTTCACCCGCCGCCACCACGCCCGCCGCCCACCGTGCCCGGCTGCAGCCTCGACCATCTCCTCGCGCCCTTTACCCACCCACCGTGCCCACCGTGCCAGCTACAGCCCCGATCGTCGTCTTCCCTCGCCCGAAAATCGCCGCCCGTAACCAATCTTGGCCAAGACGGCGTTAAGCGTCCCTTTTTTTTTTTTTTTTTTTTGTTGTCGAAAACCGGTTCACTGGTTCGGTTTTCACGGGTTTTGAACGGTTTTCCGATTTTTGAGGTGGGGCGGTCAATAAGCGGTTCTATACACCTCTATTGGGCCGCTTTGGGACGGTTCACCGGTCCGACCGGTCCGACCGGCCGGTGGACCCGATTTTTAAAACATAGGATAAAAGGCTTAAAGCCCATACTAGTCAAAGTTAGCGGGCCAATTACAGGGCCTAAATTATGGGCTAATCAGGCTTTACTTTGTAGGGCCCGGAACAATGAAGATGTGACCTCCATAAGGGCCCGGTTATTAGCACCCTCATTTTTAGGAGATACACCCCCCATAAAATATTTTCGAAAAATTTAATTTGAATTTAATACATAATTTTGAAACACTGGTGTTGAAATTGTACCTTAATTTCGGAACATTTGTTTTGAAAGTTTTCGAGCAGAATTTTACTTTGCAAAACTTCATAAATTCGGCATCTTCTTTTCGAAATATGTTAGTGATTTCGAAAAACCACTTTCGAAATTAAGATACAATTTCAACACCTATGTTTCGAAATTATGGAGGGGGTGTATCTCCTAATAATGGGGGTGTTAATAACCGGACCCCCTCCATAAATAATTTCAATCTGGAAGTTTATTAATTCAAATAATAATCCAACAACGAATTATGCATATAATTAATTCACGTAAATCCCACGCATGCGGAATTCTACGAGTTTACGTGAACGTACCTCTTGGGACGGCAATGACTTTGTTTATTAGACACACCAAAAGAACTTCTCAAGTATTCCCTTAATCCTTGCTCGACTATCCGGTGGTAGGAAGCTTGCGAACAATTAACAAAAGGAAAATAAATTATGTTGCACCACCTTTGTGGATTTACTAATTTTTCCAGCACATGGAATTGTACTTGGGAATGAAAGAATCATCCCCTATTTATAGATGGGTGTTGGGCGAAAATTTGGGAAGAAAAACAATGTGGGAAAATCTTTTCTTGATCTCCAAGAAATCTTGAATATATCTCATATATTCTTTTCTCCACAATTAAAATATTCCACAAAAAATCCCACCTCATCAAGTTATGGATTTTTCGAAATTTTTAGGTCAAGATTCCAAGATTTGGATCTTCTTGAATTTATGAGATATTCTTGTATTTCAATAAATACATATCTTTCATAATATATTTTCAAGAAAATCTTTCTTGCCCTTTATATTTCAAGATTTTTCGAAATATACTATATGGATAACCAAGTGGGAGATTTCTTGAATTTAATGAGATAATCTTGTATTCCAAGAATACATATCTTCATTCCATAACAAAATTCAAAGAAAATCTTTCTCCCCTTTTAATCCATAATTTTCGAAAAAATGGAAAAAATATGCAACAAGATTTATTTTATTTTTAAACACCTTTTTTCAGTTATTGGACTTTATGTTGGGCTACTTAGGGGGCCTTTAGGAGAATTAAGATTGGACCTTTCAATGGATCTTGAATTATCAATATTGAGCCACAATATTATTCAAGCCCATAAACATTAATTAATCCCACTACATAATTAATATTGCACAATCCATCTTAACCCATATTTCAGTCAATATGGCTCCCGGTTATTATTTCCCGTGTTTAAGATTATCTAGCCCATTAATTAATTTAAGCCACTGAAATAGCTTTCCGTTAATTAATATATTTTGTCCTTGGTTAAGGAATGGTTCAACATTATTATCCATACCGGAAACTAGTTTCACTTTCAAGATTTGGTATGATAAAGCTTATGAACCTCCCAAGGGGGCAAATCGAACAAGCGTACTTGCACACGATTCTCCGTATTAAATCTTAGCAATCACATGTGACCAATAATATTGCCCAAGATAAAAAGTATTGAATCTCGTTGATTCTCTACCCATGATAAGTCAAAGCAATAGTTACCAACCACACGTGATCCTATTTAAGGAACGAAGATTAAGAAATAACGAACCACTGAGGTCTAATTCTTCCTTGTTCAGTTATGAAGAATTTGTCCTCCTGTAGGTCCTATTCAGTGCATCAGTCATGCACTAGTGTAATCTCTTGGTCAAGACAAGCCAATCTGAGCCTTACACTTCAACCTTTCACGATGGATTGTTCATTTCCATCTAGGTCGTTAATGGTGTACTTTTAGTTACAAGGGACTGTTAATTTAATCTTCTGTGATCTGGTATCACTAAATTAACTACAATGTAACACGTACGATTTATTGAACAATTATGCAGTAAATATATGTAACATTCGATGATATTTAAAGCATCGGTGATAAACAATTTATTTCAGTAAATAAGTCCGAAATTCAGTTTTAATTATACAAAGTAAAAAACATACTTTCCAGTATAATCCCAACAAAACACCCCCTAAGTGATGGTGGAAAGGTGAACATAAAACAATTGCGTCCAAAAAGGAAATGAACACATTTTTTTATGGACTAACAAATAAGAAAATTAAGTGAGCACATTTTTTGTGGACGGAGGGAGTATTATATTTCGTAGAGTGTATGTTCGTAGAGTGTGTGTCATGTATATCCAGATGTAGTTGTAGATCCAAAATTTAATCTTTAGGGGGGCAAGAATCAAATTTTTATGTCTAAACAAGAAGAATTATTATTTACTAATTAATTTAATCACATACGTGCATGGATACCATATATATTTTAATAATCATACTTAGAAGTTAAAAGTATTTTCTAAAAAGCTGAATATAAAGTAAAGACCATGTTGAATTTGAATACATTAAATGTTAAAGTGATTGTACCTAGACGACTTCACATAAAAAATCAAAAGAATGATGCTTGGAGAAAAATATTTATAACACTAAAATATTATTCAACCCACGAAAAATAGAAACAACTAAAAAAAATTACTTAGTATATCTCAAGATTCCACCTGACATATTCATATTCCGGTTTCTCTAATTAATCAAACTTTAGTTTTGTTTAAATCTTTAGAATTAATCTACTAATTTTAATACTACTTATAAATAATTGTTGGATAAAACCTTGGGGGTTGGGGGGATTGTTGCCCCTCTTAACCCCCTCTTGTATCCGCCATTGTTCAGGTGCATCGTGCATTCATAGTGTATTTTAGTGTTGAGGAAAATTAAATAAATAGATTATTCACAACCATCTCTACAAGCTCGAGCTTTTAGATGAGACGGAATTCTCTCATGGTATCAAAGCCCAGGTTGTGGGTTCAATTCCAGTGGAAGCACTCCACCCATTTAAATTGTACACCCTATTGGGACTCCTCTCCAGAGAGCAGATACAATGATTCGGCCCACGAGTGAGGGGGAGTGTTGAGAGAAATTAAATAAATAGATTACTCCCGACCCTCTCTACAAGCTCGAGCTTTTAGATGAGACGAAATTCTCTCAAGAACTATAGAACTTATTATACTGAAATAGCAACTTATATATATTAAATTGTATAAGTATTTTTCCATATTAATAATTGTATAGTTGAGTGTGAACACGTTGTATATTTTAATAACAAATTACATAATTTATAAATATATTATAAATACACAGTGCACCTAGATACATACAAAATTGCATATGTTGATTTAATTAGCACATTAAATATAGAATCCATTTAACAATTAAGAGTAGGAATAAGAATAGTACAAATGCATCGAATTTGAAGCAGGATATACAGTCATAGAGACCTACAATGAATATGTAGGACGGTTTACCATTGCTATATACACACTTTTGACAATTAATGTGAGGCTCCAATGATTGGAGCTTCGCCGAATCGCAGACTCGACACCTGATCGTGGTTCTGTCATAAGTGTGGCCGACCGACCTGATGATGCGTTTGTCGCGCCTCCCACGAGACAGAATTTCTGTTTTTTATTTATTTATTTAATATTACTTATTTATTTAATTAAGTTGAATTATAATTATGAATTAAAATTAACTAATTGATTAAACGTATTAATTAATATTATTTAGGGTTTGTAAAAATATTAATTGTTTAGTTATAAAGTGTATTAGTTCTTTCATTGAAAAGTATTACAGTTGTATTGTCATAAAATATTTGTTCATTAATTAACACATTATTAGTAATTAATTTATGGTTTTAAATTTATAATAATTTAATTAGTGCGAAGTTAATTAATCCCACACTAATTAAATGTATTAACTTTTATTCTTTTGTTTAATTTAATAATATTAATTGAAAAATATTAATTTATTAATTATAATTAATTAATTTATAATTTATTAATTATAAAGTATTAGTTGTTTCATTGAAAAGTGTTATAGTTGTTTGGTCATAAAATATTAGTTCATTAACTGCAAATTATTAGTTATTTGTTATCAACAATATTAGTTCTTCAATTGAGTAATATTAATTTGTCAATTGTAAAATATTAGTTCAATTATCAATTTAAACATGAAAATGAATATACACATTACATGAAAATAAATATATACACATTATATGAAAAACAATATACACATTACATTCCGAGGATGGACTGCGACGTGCTACTAGAAAAACTTAAATTAAATATTAAAAAAATGTATAGTATTTGTCTTTCTCGTTTTGTCTAGACCTATAATTAGCCTCACGTCGCGGTGCATCTAACTCGTGTAATGTACGGAATAGCTTTATCATTCTTTCAAATTGTAAATCTAAACCATTTACAGAAGGGTGATGTGCGCGTTTCCAGTATGCAGATATAAACGGTACTGGATGATCCTTGGTTGTCATATGCAACTGAAATTACAGTTAAAAAATTATAATTATAATAAAAAAATCATAAATAACAAAAATTATAAAATAACTTGAATATAATAACAAAAATTATAAAATAACTTGAATATAGTTTTTTCTTACCAATATCCAATGAGAATTGTTGTTCACGTTCCCTAAGATCAATGTCGTGGTCGGAAGTCCTCGATGTTGATCTGTTATTGCGGGAAGGCAAAAAAATCCGCCATGTTCACTAAATGCCATTATGAAGATGTTATATGTGGTTGCAACTAGGTATCCATGTTCAGGTAATCTAAACCATTTAGATATTTCTGCAAAACCTTTGAAATGATCAAGTGATTCTTCCAAATCTGACATGTCCATTTAACCACGTAGAACGTTATCGTATAAATCGCGTCTTATTTGCAGTTCCTGCTTAAGATCCATTCGTACCTTTGGCCAATATTCTTCGGATCCGTAGACTGCGAGTGCAACAACTCTATATCCGCAGTTCCCATCTCCAATTACATCATTGTAGGAATGAATATAATTTCTGATATATGGAGGGAAATCGTTCTCCACCGGAGATTTTAAAAACGGTATTGGCCGGTTAATATTTTTTTGAAATTTGGGTGGACTACTCGAACAAACGGTACTTTTGCGATGCGGGGTATCAGGAGGTTGGGGCCTTTGGGGCTTTAACGTAGGAGTATTGGGGGAGTGGCCCGGATTTTGGGAAAATCTGTTTTGAGTATCTTCAGAAAACTCATCGTACATCTTTCTGATGTGCTATGTCTACGATCAGCTTCTGATGGAATATACTGGTGCGCATTAGTTGTCGGCACTCTCCCCTTACCTTGTTTTTTAGTAGACTTTTTTAATCCCAAGCTTTTTGCCACCCACTCAAACCAAGAAGGTTGATGATCGCTGCTTGAAGTCTTCTTTTTTTACTTAATTTTTTTTTCAACCTTCGGTGGAAGAATGTCTTTCGTGTCATCATCGAATAATTTTCTCCTAGTCTTACCACCATCGTCATCATATGTTTCGTCGGTGGTGGTAGGAATACTAGAAAAATCTATATCCAATGTTCTCCAAAATGAGTCTATACAATTTAAAGGTATTTGATAGTTGTTTTGAAAGTACCTTGTAAGCTCGCATTGACACGGAAGACCATGTGTTCTCCTGAGATAGCAACCACATATTTTTCCACCCAGATCACTATCTATTTCTTCGACAATGAGTTCGAACGCTTTGGACGTGATATTGTGCACTAGTTGGCTGTAGAGGTCGTTGTCTAGCATATCAATCCTTGTCTTGTGGCCGGTAAACCTGCATTGCTTTTTTATCTCACATATTTGCAACTCCATGACCTGGTGAATTTTTTTGAATATGATGTCAAAGTGCTTCCTGTCGCCATCCAAGTTTTTTTTCACCCTGTGGTGTTCTTGTTCAACCCTACATCAATAATTAAATGAACAAAATTTAAATTTATTACTTGTCTCAATATGGTAATAGTGCAATAGTTTTGGTTTCATAGGAAAATTTAAATATAATAGCTACCTGTTCGTGGTGTAGTTTCCGTAGTGCATGCGATAATCTAGATGTGCCTCTAAAATTCTTGTTTTATGCGGCCTAAGCCACGTATCTTCGCAATACTCAATTAGATCCGAAAATCTGCCGTATTTTTTCTTTACATGAGCCCACCCAATTTTCCAATCTTCATCTGTGCCCGACTGGACTGCACAATTCCACTGAAATTTAAAAAATTTAGCATGTTTTTCTTTAAATCCTGGTTGTTTTAGAGCCCGTGCATAAACAACTTGCTCTACGTGGCACCTGCATAAATGTGCTTGAGATTTTGGAAAAATCACGTCCACAACATTCATCAACACGAAAAGCCCTGGCTCGTGGATAAATGACATTTGGTATTCAGATCTCAGATAATCCCGAATAAATCTAGGATATATTCGGTGTTTACTGCGTTTCATGGATCATAAATCGTATCATGATGGTGAACGTCTTGTGAGTGCCCGTTGCCCCAACTGCCTCAAGCAAAGGCATACCGTACATGTTTGTGTTGTATGTCGTGTCAATGATTAATACTTCCGGATACGCGTTGACCATTACAACCGAACATGGATGACTGAAAACTATATCTTTGAGTTCATTGTTGTCATCCATCCTAAAATTGTACCTAAATTTTAATAAATACAAATAAAAATTAAATTTAAAGTAATCAATATTTTTAATATTCAATATAATTTAATTTCAAAATTATAATATTTATAATTTTTAATTGAAAAATATTACATTGCTACTTAAAAAAAAGTATTAATATGCAATTAATTATCACCTACACCATCACCCTTATAAAAAAATTAAAATAATATAAAAAAATCACCAATATGTGAATTTTATTAGTGTGTGTATATCAATTTTTTTTACCACCAATATCAAATTTTATTAGTGTGTGCATAAAAATCACCAATATTCTATAAATTTATTTTTCTTGCAAACTTTAATTTTTTTAAAATAAATAACACATATAAAAAATTTATTATAAATTTTTATATGGATTAAGAATTTTATTATATTTCGATTATAATGATAATAGAAATTATAGAGATAGCATATAATTTTATTATTTGTTTTTTATTTAATTTTGAATGGATTTATTATAGTTATATCAATATGTATGCTAAGTTTAATTATTATAATAATATGAAAAGATATTAAATATATTTTGAATGTATTTCACAATTGATAAATCAACTCAATTAATAGGAGAAGTCTTTTATAATTATATATAAATATTATAATAAGATATATGATATATTTATAAAATATATATAATATATATATAACATAACTATATCATCAAAAACTCACCAAACGTTAACACATAAGCAATAGAAACTCTCTATTAGTAATATAGAGGGATTGAATGACGTTTTGAGAAAATGACATAATTTATAAAACAATCATGAAAATTGTTTGAGGATTTATACCTGTAATTCCGCTCTCGCAGTAGGTGTATGAAGTTTTGCGTTGAGGTAAGCTCCTCGCGGTTGTCTCTCCTAATCTTTTGCTGTGAATTGTACATTTGCTTTGAGTCCGTCCGATTCTCGGGATTAATTGTCTTTATATATCCCATAATGTTTGCTGCAGTAACATTCATTGAATCTAGTAGTTGTACATGTTTGTACTCTTCGGGTGTTAATTGACCAATTCTGGAACCCTCTGCGTTATTTGGAAATCGATGATTGTGTGTTCCTTCCAAAACTTTAATTTCCCACATATCACGCTCGGGATCAGAAAGCCAAGCAACCAAACGAAAAGGACATGAATTTTTGACGGTTTTTGTATTTCGCTCATTCTTTGTTTTTCTAGGGACATATTTGCCACCTTTACTACATATATATCTTATCTCGTTTGCATTAGAATTACGAATAGTCAATGTGATATTTCTCATTCTAGCAATAGTCGTAACATAAAATGCAACTCCTTCTTTTTCTTTTAAACCCCCTGGAGGTGTACTAAAATCCTCCGACACATCTGTGGATACATAATTTCCATCATGATAAGGATTCATTTTTTTGGAAATGGCTGATAAAAGTTTGAGGATAAAATATGGTATAAATCAAGATAATATGTAGTGAAGGTAAAATAAAGCAAATATATAATGTGATTAAATGAAGAGAAAATATGGTAAAGATATAATGTGGTATGAAAACTTGTCTTTGAGGAGAAAATTTGAGTCTGCGATTATGAAGTTTATAAAGGCAAAAAAAGTGGTATGAAAATTATTGTGTACGTCTGAAAAAGGAGAAAAACCAACCGGAAGGATGGAAGTGGCGCAGCACGCGCGCGCCAGGGGGACAGAGTGCGCGGCACGCACGCACCAGGGGGAGGTCGGTTCGCGCCGCCAGCGCGACACGGTATCACGCCACTCGCGCGCCTCAGAGATCTCTGTCGTGCCACTCGCGCGAGGGGTAGGCGCGTGTCGCGCCACGATCGCGATACACGCCGCACGCCCCTCACGGGTCTGAATTTGATTTGACTCCACAGGCACGCATGCTTTTAATTTTTGACTCGGATTATTACTGTATTCTACTACTACAATCGGTTGTTTAAGTATCACTGTTATATGCACGCGCTCTGACTGATTCATATATTAATTATCACTGTTATGAAAAAAACTATCAGTGTTTATAAAAGTATTAGATGGTTAATTGAAAAGTATATTATTCTAGTCATTATTTATTGTTGGTGTTCTTTATGTATGTCCAAATATATATATTATAATATCAATAATTGATAATTTATTCAATTTTTTTTTCTTAATAATAATTTAGTAATGACATAATTTTGTTATATTTTATAGTATCAATAATTGATAATGTATTGAAAAAAAAATTCTTAATAATAATTTATTAATGACATAATTATGTTATATTTTAGGCAAAAAATATAGTATTTTGATTTTTTTTTAATACGAATTTAATTTCCCATCCACCACCAACATTAATTTCCCACCATCCCATAATTTTCTACCAACACTCTTTAATTTCTACCCCCAACCAACCCAACTTACCCCCTATATAATTCCATTCTTCCTTCACTTTTCTTCCTTCTCTTCCTTCTACTCCAACCTAACATACCCAACTCACTTTCTTCCTTCTTTCTCAATCACCCACTACTGCCGCCGCTAGCCAGCCGCCGCCCGCCGCCGCAGCCCGCCTTCACCATCCGCTTGTTTTTGTATTTTTTATTTGTTTAAGATTTTTCAACATTCAATTGTTTTTCGACACATAATAACATATTTTTCTTGTTTCACAGTCGAATAATTAGTCCCTCAATCGCCTACTTACCACCGCCGTCATCTTGTGAGTGCCCGTCGTCGCCACATTCAAGGTATGTTTTATTTGTAAAGTATTAATTGATATGTTGTAATATATTAGTTGATATGCTGTAAAATATTAGTTGATAAGCTGTAAAATATTAGTTGATATGTTGTAAGGTATTAGTTGATTTGTTGTAAAGTATTAGTTGATATGTTGTAAGGTATTAGTTGATATGCTGTAAGGTATTAGTTGAAATGTTGTAAACTATTAGTTGATATGCTGTAAAGTATTAGTTGATTTGCTGTAAAGTATTAATTGATATGTTGTAAAGTATTAGTTGATATGCTGTAAGGTATTAGTTGATATGTTGTAAGGTATTAGTTGATATGCTGTAAAGTATTAGTTGATTTGCTGTAAACACTACAAAAAAAATAGCTTTGAATTATTATTCAATTTTATTATCTTAGATGAGCCTAGCAACACTCGAACCCTAGACCTATGATATGAAGTTAACATAACTTTGCCACTGTTGAAAAAAAAATTAATTAATTAATTAAAATTTTACCCACTGTTGTAGGTTTAATATATATAATTTTTAAAAATATATATTGTAAACACTTATAAAAATTTCCTATACAAAAATTATTTTGAAAATTTATAAAAATCTAATTTTAATCCCTTTGTATTTATATTTTTTTAATTTGTTATCAAAATTTGGATTTAGTTTTATATTTAATGATAGTGTGTCGTATTAGAGTTAATATTAAGACAACATTTTTTAAGTGTGTTAATAGATCTAAGCGGTTAATATTAATATACTTATTAACACACTTAAAACTTAATGTATTTAAAGAGTACTTATAAACACATTTATGTTGCAGTGTGTTAAAAGAGGGTGTGACAAAAAATATTATTATTTGTAGAGTGTGATAATAGAATACATATCTACACATTATTTATTCAATGTTTTATAACACTCATATAAACACACACAAAAAACTTCATGCGTCTATTTCTTACTTATTGTCACGTTCATTTTTAAGTGTAAAGTATTTGTTGTAATGCTGTAAACTATTAGTTAATATGATGTAAACTATTATGTTGCTAAATGATATAAGGTATTAATTGATATGGTGTAAGGTATTAGTTATCATGATGTAAGGTATTATTTTTTTATTAAAAAATTAGTATACTCTAATTAAAAAAATCAGTATACTCTAATTTTTTTTGATTGTATTGTTCAATTGTAAGGTCTTAATTGATATGTTGTAAAGTATTACTTGATTTGCTGTAAGGTATTAGCTGTTATGATTTATAATTTTTTTTTTTTTTTAGTATGTCAGAACTCGAGTGTCCGAGTGCTCCCGGCTTTGTAGAGTGTGCAATCGATGTGTTCTTGCAGAACACCGCGTAACACGCAATGCACAACTACTAGAATCGAATTTCTCGTACAATCCCCCTCCTCCTCCAACTGATTTTTTCAATTTCTCAACCCCCTTCGACATCGACCTAAACAACCCTGCTAAACAACCAATTGACGAGCAGTTTAGGCAGTTTTCTTCTTACCAGTCTTCTGGTGATTACAATTTGGGTAACATTGAAAATTTCATAACCCCAATTGTCTTCCCCACTTTTTCACCATCAACCCATCCGTTCATGTCCTCCGACCATATTCTGGCCATGGATACATCTCAATTCTTCCTTAACATCGGGCCGTCTACGTCGCATCATCTGGGCCAGGGCTCGTCTACATCGCATCATCTCCAGGGCCCGTCTACGTCTCATCACGAAGATCCTAATGAAAGTCAGGATGAGGATGAGAATGATCAGGGTACACCACAAGTCTCACACTGGTCCGGACAAACTAGGGAATGATTGACGACGACGTCCATGCCTGGAGGACCTCAACTTCCATCAGTGTTGTGTGCTTTCAAAGCACACAAGGCATAAAAAATATGGGAGGATCCTGTAAGTAAAAAACATTTTTTATTTTAATTATTATCTCAAACGATTACGATATATAAATTAACGGGTTTATTTTTTATGTGAAAAATATGCAGAACTTTGTTAGGGCCCTCGATCCCCAAACTTGTTCAAAAAGTATTAGGAGATGGCCATTGAATTCGTTCACTCCCGGTGTTTCCTTACACCTCATTAATGCATCTGGATTGGCTAAAAGGGGGGGATGATGTTTCACTCGAATAACATGGCCCTCATTACTGCTTTCGTCGAACGGTGGCATCCTGAGACGAACAGTTTTCATATGCCTTTTGGGGAGATGACGATCACACTCCACGACGTTCAAGCTATCCTAGGTAAACTAAATATAAAATTATTTTTATTGAATTAAACATTAAAGAAATTTTCTTTTATTATTATTATTCAAATTTACTAATAAAAAAATCATTATACTTTGAATGTAGGCTTGAACATAAATGGCAGCCCCGTCATTGTTCCGGAAGGAGCAGATCAAACTGACCAAGCACTAAAGAGTGCATGCAGGAACAATGGCAAAAAACCAACCGTCTGTTACTTTGAAACAATAAAAGGGGAGTGTACAAATCCTAACACTAACCTGAGTGATGAATCTATTGCTCGAGGTTACCGGTGGTACACTATGGGGGCTACACTATTCGTTGATAGAACGCGTGATGTTGTCCCTGTTGGGGAATTAGGGGTGCTCGGATCTATTCGAGGTGAATTTAAATACATATTCAAATTAATTAATTAATTACTAACATGAATTAATCATAAGTCAATTCAACATAATAATTAATAAGCAAATAAACATCATGCGTACACGTAATTCACGTAAATCCTAAGCATGCGAAATCTAGGAATTACGTAAATACTAACCTCTTGTAGAGACAACCGTTGAGACGATGATTCAACCCAAAGTGCCTTCTCAAATATGTCCCACGTCCACAAACGTAATCCGGTGAGAGGATTATCAACGAACGATTTTAATTCTAAAGGAGAAAATAAAATATTTGGCCACCACCTTTGTGGATTTCTAATTTTTCCAACACATGAAATTGCAATTGGGTATAAAAAATTCATCCCCTATTTATAGAACTAGGGGGGGACGAAAATTTGACCTAGTTGGGCATTGGGAAATTTCCTTGTTTCTTCCTCAAGATACAATCTAGAATATATCCAATATATTCTATTTCCCAAAATATCTCCCAACAAAATCTTCTCCTCCTTTCTTGTCATACAATTTTCGAAAATCTTCACCCAAATAGGAAGAAAATAAGATCTTTTTTCTTTCTTGAATTTATGGGATAAACTTGTATCTCAAGAATACTTATTCCATAAGATCTTTCCAAGAAAATCAATAAAAAATCTTTTTCTCTCTCCTACCTAAATTTTCGAAAATAATTGTGAAAAAATTAGGCAAAATATTTTCTTCTTTTTTTCATTAATTGGACTTTAATTTGGGCTATTTGAAGGGTCTTTATGAGAATTAAGATTGGACCTACAATGGGCTATGAAGCTTTAATATTTAGCCAAAATATTATTCAAGCCCATTAATATTAATTTACTCCACTATAAAATTAATATTGAATTATCCATCTTAACTCACATTACGACTTCACAATAATATGGCTCCCGGTCATTATTTCCCGCGTTTAAGATTATCTTAGTCCATTAATTAATTAAGCCACTGAACAAACTTTATATTAATTAATATCTTTGTCCTTTGAGTAAAGACAACTCAACATTATTATTCATACCTGAAATAAATTTCCACTTGCAAGATTTGGTATGATAAAGATTATGAGCCCACCAAGGGGACAAATCAAGCAAGCCGTACTTGCACGCGATTCTCCGTATTAAATCTTAGCAATCGTCATGTAATTAATAATATTGCCCAAGATACAAGGTATCTAATCGCATTGATTCTTTTCCCATCATAAGTCAAAGTAATAGTTATTAATTTCACACGATCCTATTTAAGGGACGAAGATTAAGAAATAAGGAACCACTGAGGTCTAATTCTTGTATATTCAGTACCGAAGAATTTATCCTCATGTAGGTCCTATTCAGTGCATAATAATGCACTAGTGTAATCCCTTGGTCAAGACAAGTCAATCTGAGCCTTACACTTCAACCTTTCATGATGGGTTGTTCATTTTTATCTGGGTTGTGAATTTGTACTTTGTCACGAGGAACTGTTAATTTGATCTTCTGTGATCTGGTATCACCAAATTAACTACAACGTAACACATAATGTCTTTATCGAACGGGTATGCAGTAAATATATATAACATTCATTTATATTTAATGCAGCATGTGATAAATAATTTATTTCAGTAAAATAAATAAGAAATTCAGTTTGGTTATACAAAGTAAAATTATATTTTTCAGTATAACCCCAACAATCTCCCACTTATACTCAAAGTCTGCTTTTAAGTATATTACAACATGTCTCGTGTTCTATGTGACATCTAATGTCACCCTACACGAACCAAATAATATTTCTCCCACTTATACTCAAAGCAGATTGGTAATGCACTTGACACTCATTCCTTCCACATGTCTCTCGAATGTACTTTGAGGCAGACCCTTTGTGAATGGATCTGCTAGGTTGTCTTCAGACGCAATCTTTACCACCTCTATGTCTCATCTCTTAACGATTTCTCGTATAAGATGGTATTTTCTTTCTATGTGTTTGCTGGCCTTGTGGGTTCTTGGTTCCCTAGAATTTGCAACTGCTCTGCGTTATCACAGTAAACCATGATCGTGCTGGGCAAATTCGGAACGACGTCCAAGTCCACCAGAAAGTTCTTGAGCCAAACCGCTTCTTTCGCTGCTTCAAAAACAACTACATATTCGGCTTCCATGGTAGAATCGGCGATGCATTTCTGCTTAACGCTTCTCCATGTCATGGCTCCTCCCCCCATGCAGAACACACTACCCGAGGTTGACTTTCTGAAGTCTATGTCTGATTGGAAATCTGAGTCCGTATAACCGATGGGGATTAGACTGTCCGATTGATAAACTAACATTCTGTCTCGTGTCCTCTTCAGATACTTCAGAATGTTCTTAACCGCAATCCAATGCTCTTTCCCAGGGTTACTTTGATATCTTGCCACCATTCCTACGGCGAAGCAGATATCCGGTCTCGTGTACAGCATCGCGTACATGAGGCTTCCTACAGCCGAAGCATATGGAATGCCCTTCATGTCATCTATTTCTTTTTGTGTCTTGGAACACATTTCCTTGGATAGATGGATTCCGTGTCTGAAAGGTACAAAATCTTTCTTGGAATCTTGCATGCTGAATTGCTTCAAAACGATGTCTATGTACGAAGCTTGCGAAAGCCCGATCATCCTTTTCTTGCGATCTCGAGTGATCTTGATCCCTAGGATGTGACCGGCTTCTCCCAAGTCCTTCATATCAAACTATTTTGACAGCCATGCCCTTACGTCTGACAACATCTTTACATCGTTCCTGATGAGCAGAATGTCGTCTACGTATAGTACCAAGAATACCAAGGCAGTTCCGTCACACTTTTTATACACACAACTTTCGAAATTATTTTGATCAAAACCGTAGGATTTTATAACTTGATCAAAATATTGATTCCAAGCACGGGATGCTTGCTTTAGCCCATAAATGGACTTCTTTAGCTTGCAAACCAGATGCTCTTGGCCTTTTTCAATGAAGCCTTCGGGTTGTTGCATATAATTTCCTCGTCAAGACTTCCATTGAGGAAAGTTGTCTTGACATCCATTTGCCAGATCTCAAAATCTAGGTGCGCAGCAATCGATAAGAGAATTCTGATGGACTTGAGCATGGCTACGGGCGAAAAGGTTTCCTCATAGTCGATCCCTTCATTCTAAGTGTACCCTTTCGCCACGAGTCTTGCCTTAAAGGTTTCAACCTTTCCGTCCGGTCCCCTTTTTCTCTTGTATACCCACTTGCATCCAATGGGTTTTACCACATTAAGTGGTTCAACTAGCTCCCACACTTTATTGTGATCCATTGAACCCATCTAGACTTCCATTGTTGTTTGCCAAGATGTTGCATCCTTGTTCTGGATCGCCTCGTTGTAGGACCATGGATATGATTCTTCTCCTGAGATCAAGTCCGGGACTCTACGATCCCTAAAAATTGCTCGGGTTATCTGACAACCCTCCCACTACGATGAGGTTCTGGTTGTGTAGGTGTGATGCGTGGTATTTCGTCTTGTATAGTTGGCAACGAGTTGGCCCCCTAAGTTCTTCTAAGGTAATCTCGCTTCTAGGTTTTTTATCGTTCATATAGTCTTCTTCCAAATATCTAAAGTGCGTACTGATTACGACCTTTTGATCTTTGGGACCATAGAACATGCATCCCTTCGTTCCTTCAGGGTACCCTATAAACAACCTCAATTCCGAACGTGCATCCAATTTGCCAGCTTCCCTATCCAACATGTATGCCGGACACCCCCAGATCCTCATGTGTCCTAAGATGGGCTTGCACCCAGTCCACAATTCCCTAGGGGTTTTTGGAACCGATTTGGATGACACTAAGTTCAGAATGTAAGCTGCTGTTTGCAAGGCGTAACCCCAAAATGATTTTGGTAAATCCGCATAACTCATCATTGACCTTACCATTTCTAGAAGCGTTCTGTTTCTTCATTCTGCAACCCCATTTTGTTGAGGGGTACCGGGTGCAGTCAACTAGGATGCAATCCCTTCATCCGACAAGTAGTTCAAGAATTCATTGTTGAGGTATTCACCTCCACGATCAGATCGTAGAAACTTGATACTCTTTTCCTTATGATTCTCTACTTGAGCCTTAAATTCTTTGAATTTATCAAATGTCTCAGATTTATGCTTCATTAGGAAAATGTGCCCATAGCATGAGTAATCATCGATAAACGTAACGAAATACTCGTAGCCACCTCTTGCTTTGATTTACATTAGACCACATACATCGGTGTGAACTATCTCCAACACTTCTTTAGCTCTAAACCCCTTGGCTCCAAATGCCCTCTTGGTCATCTTACCCTCCAAACATGATTCACAAGATGGAAATGGTTCAATCAGGAGGGACTCCAATGAACCATCTTGGACCAACCTTTGGATCTTTTTTGGATTAATATGACATAATCTTAGGTGCCAAAGAAGTGTCTCGTTCACATTGGTCGAACGTTTCCTTTTACTTGAAATAGTAGATGTGTTATAGGATGCATTGTGTGTGTGATGTGCACAGTTAATAATGTAGAGATTGTTCCTTAATGTTCCATGATAGATAACCACATCGTTACGAAAAACAGTAACATGTTTATTTAATCGAACATAATATCCATTGACAAATAGTTTTGAAACTAAAATAAGGTTTTTGCAAAAAATGGGAACATAAAGAAATCTCTTAAAATTAAACTATTGTCTTCAAAAGACAGGTGCACGTCTCCCATTGCTTCAGCTGCCACTCTCGTAGCATCGCCCAACATGACGAGGATCTCTCTTCCACTAAGTTGTCGGGTCCTCTTGAACCCCTATAACGTGAAACAAACATGATCAGTGGATCCTGTATCCACTACCCACGAATGGGTAGCATACGCCGCTAAACAAGTTTCAACAACTAGTGCGAGAGAATTACCTTTCTTTCCATTCCGCTTGGGTTTGGAACAGGCTGACCTCCAATGTCCTTTTTCACCGCAGTTAAAACACTTTCCCTTAGCCGGTTTCTTTACTCCACCCTCCCTCTTCACCTTTCCTTTGCCCTTGGCAACACTTGAGTTAGCTTCACTTTTGGTCCTCTTCTTCTTCTTACCTCCTTTTGGTCTAGAAGAGGAAGATGAACCAGCTATCGCTAGGGCTTGGCTGCTCTCTCCCAATATTCCTTCAGACGAGACTAAAGCTTGTAGCAGATCAGACAAGGAGAACTTCTGATTGTTCATTTGGTAGTTGAGCCTGAACTGCTCGAAGCTTTTGGGCAGGGAATGGAGTATGAAATCGATCTGGGTCTCGATGTCATATTCAGCACCAAATGCCTCAAGTTTGTTAAGGTGAGCCATCATTTGGAGAACGTGTTCGCATACGGGCGTTCCCTCCACCATTTTCATTGAGAGCATGTCTCTCATGGTGATCTGGCAAGCCACACGGTTCTGATGTTGGAACATCGCTTTAAGATTGACCATGATGTCTGCAGCAGTTTCAACGTTTTGGTGTTGGTGTTGCAACACATCTGACATAGAAGTCAAGATGGTACACTTTGTCATTTCGTTGGAACGCTCTCAGTCAGCATACTCTTTCTTTTCCGTTTTACTAGACTCATCAGTCGGCTTTTCTGGTTTGGGTGTGGTAAGGACCCAGTTATGGTGTTGTGCAGTGAGGACAATAGTAAGTTTTCGATACCAATCAACAAAGTTTTCTCCAGTAAGCAAATTGTCTTTCAGTATATTAAATAGTGGATTAAAAGGTTGCGACATGATGATACTGAAAATAAACATACATCTTGTGTCAATATCTGGATCAACACAAAGAAAATCACATAATTCGATCACATGATTCATATTGAAATTTCAAAAAAATATGAACATGCATCAGCCAACATCTCAAAACAGTTTTAAATGAGCCTCTTGGGAGGGTCATCATTTAAATCACATTCAAGCAGGTTACAAACAAGAACCGTTACAAACCTTTAATTTTTTTTTAAAAATTAATAGTTGGCTCCCACTTGACCAATATAAAATTGACAGGGACTTCGGCGAAGTATATGCATATCAATTTTATACCTAAGTAATAACCATGATTAAATACAGAATTACTACTTCGTTTTGATCGAGCCTATTGGGAGGGTCAACGTCGCCACTAATAATAATTCACAATCATCCTTTTGGGAATTTATTCATGTGAAAGTTTTCTTTTGGCCGTCCCTTAGGGGAATTTCTCCAAAAGATTTCACAAATAAATAAATTATGGAGGTCAAAATTAATTTGATTCAAAACCAAATTAATTATTTAAAACATACTTAGTAATTTTTTTTTTGAATTTGAGATTTTTCGTTGGGCAATTCTCATGCAAACACATTTAAACAAATTAAATAAAGTATAAGAAAATACAACAATAAATCAAGCAAAGCAAAAAAATAAACATATTGGGCACAAAATATCCAACTGTCATGGTTTGATTTTTCTTGGCTTGATTTTGAAGAAACGTCGTCTTGAATTTCTCCCACTCGAACGTCTCGAAAAGAACTCCATCTCGAAATGCCACGCCAAGTAGCTCGCAGTCGGAATACGCAATCCGGATGGCCCCTTAGGCTGGCGGCTAACGCCCGTCTTTAAGCGCGCCAGCGTCCCAAATATTTCGAGCTACGTCGGCGACCTCGGCGAGTAGTGGGCGGCGCCCGCGCTTCCCCGCAGCGCTCACCCTCGTCCGCCCATCCGCGCGGCATTTCGGTAGCCGCCTGCGTGCGTGCCCGCCCCATCCGCGCTTCGCTGGTGAGCACCCGCGCCCATGCTCATTCCGGGGGCAGATCCCGCCCAGCGCCGTGCGCCAGGCCCGTTTGACTAGCGATGTCCGCGCCATACCTCCCCCAACGCGGCCGCGTCCCGCGTCTGATTTTGGATCCGTTTTAATTTCAAGCCTTCGTCTTCGTCTTCGATCAGGTTGCAATATATTGTACAAAATGAATAAACCTTAATCTAGACTAGTCTATTACATTGAACAAATCAAATAGCCTAATCTACTCGTGGATTTTCTCACGAGAAAAACAAATTCGAACCAGTCGAATTAAAACCATTCATACGCATGAAATAAATAAACACCTTAAATACCTTGACAATTGAATACCTGCAAAATAAATCTAACAATTCTACTATCCAATTTTCAATAAAATTTAATGGCTAACATAATTTAAATACAGAGCTCGAAACCGAGGCTCTGATACCAGTTGTTGGGGAATTAGGGGTGCCAGGATCTATTCGAGGTGAATTTAAATACATATTCAAATTAATTAATTAATTACTAACATGAAGTAATCCTAAGTTAATTCAACATAATAATTAATAAGCAAATAAACATCATGCGTACACGTAATTCACGTAAATCCTAAGCATGCAGAATCTAGGAATTACGTAAATACTAACCTCTCGTAGAGATAACCGTTGAGACGATGGTTCAACCCAAAGTGCCTTCTCAAATATGTCCCACGTCCACGAACGTAATCCGGTGGGAGGATTATCAACGAACGATTTTAATTCTAAAGGAGAAAATAAAATATTTGGCCACCACCTTTGTGGATTTCTAATTTTTCCAACACATGGAATTGCAATTGGGGATGAAAAATTCATCCCCTATTTATAGGACTAGGGGGGACAGAAATTTAACCTAGTTGGGCATTGAGAAATTTCCTTGCTTCTTCCTCAAGATACAATCTTGAATATATCCAATATATTATATTTCCCAATATCTCCCAACAAAATCTTCTCCTCCTTTCTTGTCATACAATTTTTAAAAATCTTCACCCAAATAGGAAGAAAATAAGATCTTCTTCCTTTTTAGAATTTATGGGATAAACTTGTATCTCAAGAATACTTATTCCATAAGATCTTTCCAAGAAAATCAAGAAAATATCTTTTTCTCTCTCCTACCTAAATTTTCAAAAATAATTGTGAAAAAATTAGGCAAAATATTTTCTTCTCCTTTTCATTAATTGGACTTTAATTTGGGCTATTTGAGGGGCCTTTAGGAGAATTGAGATTGGACCTCCAATGGGCTAATATTTAGCCAAAATATTATTCAAGCCCATTAATATTTATTTACTCCACTATAAAATTAATATTGAATTATCCATCTTAACCCACATTACGACTTCACAATAATATGGCTCCCGGTCATTATTTCCCGCGTTTAAGATTATTTTAGTCCATTAATTAATTAAGCCACTGAACAGACTTTATATTAATTAATATATTTGTTCTTGGAGTAAAGACAGCTCAACATTATTATCCATACCGGAAATAAATTTCCACTTGCAAGATTTGGTATGATAAAGATTCTGAGCCCACCAAGGGGATAAATCAAGCAAGCCATACTTGCACGCGATTCTCTGTATTAAATCTTAGCAATCGTCATGTAATTAATAATATTGCCCAAGATACAAGGTATCGAATCACATTGATTCTCTTCCCATCATAAGTCAAATCAATAGTTATTAATTTCACACGATCATATTTAAGGGACGAAGATTAAGAAATAAGGAAGCATTGAGGTCTAATTCTTGTATATTCAGTACCGAAGAATTTATCCTCATGTAGGTCTTATTCAGTGCATCATAATGCACTAGTGTAATCCCTTGGTCAAGATAAGTCAATCTGAGCATTACACTTCAACCTTTCATGATGGGTTGTTCATTTTCATCTGGGTTATGAATTTGTACTTAGTCACGAGGAACTGTTAATTTGATCTTATGTGATCTGGTATCACCAAATTAACTACAACGTAACACGTACTGTCTTTATCGAACGGGTATGCAGTAAATATATATAACATTCATTCATATTTAATGCAGCATGTGATAAATAATTTATTTCAGTAAAATAAATAAAAAATTCAGTTTGGTTATACAAAGTAAAAGCATATTTTTCAGTAAAACCCCAATAGTCCCCATAAGGTACCTAAAGGTGTTGGGTGATTTGATCGGCACTGTCCCTAATTATGCATGGGGAGCCGCCGCATTGGCGTATTTATATCACCAACTTGGACAGGCATCCAGGCGTGAGACGACACAGATTTCGGGGTGCTTAACACTATTAGAGGTCAAAATTCCATTCAATAATTTTTTCAATGATAATTAATATATTGTTATCAATATATTGTTAAATAATACCAACTCATTACAATTTTTCAGTGTTGGATATACGAATACTTCACCGAGTTGAGCAAACGCGGCGAAGCTAATTTTTATGATGAAACAACCCCCCGTGCATTGAAATGGAACAAATTGCATCGATTCGATACCAACACTTATGCACGGGATCTTGTTCATTATCGCAAATTATTGGATAATTACACATCAATTCATGTATGTTTCTCATTCTCATTCTCAATACGTCTTAATAGAAAATACGTCATTTATAATTTAATTAGCAAAATGTCTTATAATTTTATTTTTCATACATACATTATAGATCAATTGGACTTCGTTCGTCGTTCCATCTACTATCCCTCTTGCATCGTTATTCCACGGTTGCATCAATTTTATGGACTATGCCGAAGATTATATGCCTAAAAGGGTTGCACGACAATTCGGGAGAGTTCAAGGTATCCCACCAGCACCGCTCGACTTCGATAAAAATCTTTCAAGGTTGGGTCATAATGCAAGGGGCTACAAGAAGGTGTATGGACCCCAAATTGCATACTGGAACGAGATGGAGAATCACTACTATCCACTCGGGCGCCTTGGTCTCGAAGCTGTAATTCCGAATCAGACCACGCCAGAGTATATGGAATGGTATGAAAATATTACGCATCTCAGAGTGCACAACCCTGAATTCGGCGCAAACAATGTGCACGTCAACCCTCGTTCAGCGCATCATAGGTTGGGACTCGTCATGCAAGACACGCAGTTATTCCAGCAACAAATTAACCAGTATCCACAAGTTTCAAATTTTGTCCATACTGTAATTAACCAAATTGGTCAACATGCTGGTATGCAACAAGTCCCTAATCCTGGATATTGGGGACCACAACAAGGATATGACGCTGACCAATTCGCCCAACCGATACCGCCTGGTTGGTGGGGCCAATATTTCCAAAACCCGCCCAACAACCCCGCGACGGCAATAACAACTAGTCCATTTATATTGATTTTGATGTTTGATGGGTATTTGTAATAAATTGATTAAGTTGATGAATTAATATACTTAATTTTTTTACCTCTTGTTAAATTTTTAATTGTTGACATTTTTTATCTTCATTTTATAGCATTAGTAATTTATTAATATAAAAATCAATAATAATAGACAAAGAATTATAAATTAATACTTTATAATTAATAAATTATAAATTAATTCTTTTAATTAGTGTGAAATTAATTCATTATAATTAATAAATTATAAATAATACTTTTTAATTAATATTATTAAATTAATCAAATAATAACCATGAATACATTTAATTAGTGTGAGATTAATTAATTTTACACTAATTCAAATTATTATAAATTAAAAATCAGAAATTAATTACTAATGTGTAATTAATTAATTACTAATATTTGATTAAAAATAGAAATAAAATAAAATAAAAACAAAAAAACAAAATTATGTCGCGTGGGCGGCGCGACAGACCGAGTTTGTGTCATCTGTCCCACGCGACAGAGACAATGATTGGGCGCCATCAAGGGTTGTCACAAATGTGTATTTAGCATAACTCAGGACGCGTTGCATGTGATTGTTGTCTAATCTCAAAAGCACGAAGGTACAATTAATTTGTATATCTAGGGTGATATATCTGTCACATGAAGTTAAGAAAAAGTGATAAAGTATTGGGTATAAAGAGTTATTTATTAATATTTTATGTGATAAAGTGATGGGTAGTTGGGGTTAAAAAGAGTTGTTTATTAGTATTTTATGTGATAAAGTAGATATTTCCATTTAAAAAAAAGTGATAATCAAGTATGGGACGTTCGAAACGAAAATGTGACAATCGAGTTTGGGACGGATGAGTATAACTTTATTTGTGCTTCACCATTTTATTGCATGACATGATGATAAAAAGAATATATCATAAAAAGACGACATGTTAATTATTGAAATTAATAAAATATGTACACGATGCCTGTTAATGATTCAAAATATTAATAATGGAATTGGATATCATTAATCTCTGTATGGAAATGAGTAGAATGGTACGTGTACAGTTGCCATTAGCCAGTTTGAGATACTGTGGTGGTCCATAACGTGCTTCGTATTATCTTGCATGAAAATAGTACGTAATAAAGCAAATTTGGGGCGAAGTGAAATTTAAAATAATGACGTGGAATTAGGGCAACCAAAAGATTTTGTTTGGGGAATGAGAGCCACTTAATGTTTGAGTGGTAGAGATCTATGCAGTCCAGCACACATGACTTGACCCAATTGCTCTTCTTTTCTGTCTGTATGGCCCATTCACGAGGACAATTATGGGAGGGTGTTTGTGTAATTTCACAGTTGTGGGGGAAGAAATTGCAGTTTTCCCTCTTATCCTCAATGAAATTTTGAATTTGATTGAGATGGTAGCAAGTCCAAGGTCAGACAAATCGAATCATGAATATGATCACGGATGAAAATAATATGGACTACTTTTTTTCAAAGTGTGTAGAATTTTAGAATGATGCATATGAATATGATATGGAATGCGGCGGCATATTTACAATAGTGTGTATATATAATAGTAGCACTAAAAAAATAGACTTTAACATAATTTGAATCCACATGAGATCTATTTATTAGGAGTAACACTCTTAGTAGGTCTATACATAAATATTATCATTGTTATGTACAAACTCTATTGCTGTTATACATAAACACTTTTTTTCTAATTGGAAAAATTAAAACTCCATTATCAATGCTCCAAAACAGAGCATGGGATATAAGAAGTAATGAAGTATTCCAAACCCTGTGAAGCTCAATGTACAGAAACAATGTTATACAATTAAAACATCTATACTCCAATCATACAGAAAACAAAGAACACTTGCCAATTATGAAGATGCACTCGGATTAACACCAATACCTCTCGGATTCTTCTGACCATCGGGAAAACCGAATTGCTCGGACTTCATAAACACTATCAGCGTTTAAAAAATATTTTATTTTTTAAACTGTGCTAATAGTGTACATATACATAACAAAGATATTAAAATTCTAGACTTCACTGTGAACTCGGTTCACACAAGTGTTTTTCATCTTTTGGCTATAATATTTTATTAAAGGAAAAAAGAAAAAGAAAAAAGCTGATCAGCTAAAGGGCAGAATAGACAATATGTGATGAGGAATCATGTAACGTGATAACTAGATCAGAAACAGTTATAATGGATCAAACACCAAATGAGGTAACAAGGTTAAAACCCCTGTCCCCCCAACGCCTAAACGCCAAAAAAGATTGTTCAAAAATAGAAATTTTAAATAGTAATTTGCATGGAAAAAGCTACTTCCAAGATAAAATTAAGCTCTTTATATATAACCCCTTAAAACTTTATTAGTCATATCCAAATCACTCTCTTCTTCTTCTTCTCTTGTACGTGGCCTTTAGGCAGCAATCTATAGCAATGGAAAGAACTGGACAATGGTAGTTATTTTCTTGATTAATCTCCAAACACATTTTTTCCAAAGTTCATATTTTTCTGATCTTTTTTTATATCTTGATTATGAAAAACAGGGTGTTTTCTCAAGAAATTCCGACCGATGTTATTGTTGAAGTTGGGGAAGCCAATTTCGCTCTTCACAAGGTACACATAACACAACCCTAATCGATTCTTGATTTTTTTTTCTTCTTAAAAATCTCAAAAAATTGAACTTTTTCATTTTCTTTTTTGTGGTAGTTTATGCTTGTGGCAAAGAGCAATCACATAAGGAAAGTGATTCTCGATTCGAAAGAACCTGATTTAACAAGAATAAATCTGTCGGACATCCCTGGTGGCCCTGAAATCTTCGAAAAAGCTGCGAAATTTTGCTATGGTGTTAACTTTGAAATCACAGTTCATAACGTTGCTGCTTTAAGATGTGCTGCTGAATATCTTCAAATGACTGATAAATACTGCGAAGGAAATCTTGCTGGAAGAACTGAAGATTTCCTGTCACAAGTTGCACTAACAAGCCTCTCTGGATCTCTTGTTGTTCTAAAATCGTGCGAAGATCTTCTCCCAATGGCAGAGGATCTCAGAATCGTCCAAAAATGCGTCGAAATCACGAGCGCTAAGGTATTTTTTAACTCCCCTTTTGGTCTTTTAATAATCTTTTTGTCAAATTCTTGTGTAAATCAGTTTTATCGTGCTCCTGGTTTGCATTTTGTGCTTAACAATATTAGTTGTTTCATTAAAATGTATTAGTTGTTATACTATAAGGTATTAGTTAAAAAACTGGTGCGTGGTAAAACTAGTTTAAAAAGACCAACTTTTCACATGAAAAGCATCTTAATGCTCTGTTGTGTGTATTTTTAAACAGTGTTAGTTGTTTCATTAAAAGGTATTAGTTGTTTTACTATAAGGTATTAGTTAAAAAACTGGTGCACGGTAAAACTAGTTTAAAAAGACCAACTTTTTACATGAAAAGCATCTTAATCCTCTGTTTCTTGTGTGTTTTCCGTGTAATTAGGCCTGCGTGGAGGCGAATTTCCCGAGCTGTTCGCCCCCAAATTGGTGGACGGAAGAGCTAACAATCTTGGACATAAACTTCTTCGAAAGGATCATAGCATCAATGAAGTTAAGAGGCGCAAAAGGGCTCACTTTAGCTAGCGCCATCATAACATACACCGAGAGATCGCTTCGTGACCTCGTGCTCGACCACTCCGGAAACGGGGTTCGTTCATCGGAATCCGTGGATTTCGATGTCAGAATTCGACAACGGAAAATCCTACAGTCGATTGTGGGGCTACTCCCCTCAGAAAAATCGGTGTTCCCGATAAACTTCCTGTGTTGTCTACTTAGGACAGCAATTTTCTTGAGGGCAGATAGTAGGTGTAAGAGTGAATTAGAGAAAAGGATATCATTAATCTCAGAACATGTGACTGTTGATGATCTTCTGGTTCTTTCTTTCACCTATGATGCTGAGAGATTGTTTGATCTTGAAAGTGTTAAGAGGATCATATCAGGATTTGTTGAGAAAGAAAAGGGTGTGGCTGTTTTTAATGCAGGGGATTTTAAAGAGGTTTGTTCTACACCCATGCAGCGAGTTGCTAAAACTGTTGATGCTTATCTTGGGGAGATTGCAACTTATGGTGAATTGAGTATTTCTAAGTTTAATGGGATCTCTAACTTGGTGCCGAAGGCGGCTCGAAAGGTTGACGACGATCTTTACCGGGCTATTGATATCTATTTGAAGGTTAGTCGGAGTGAATGATGTTCCTTGTCGTGTATTTAAGTCGTTTGTGGTTGTTTATGATTTAGTTTACTATGTTTATGATACTTGTTGGATTATATATGTTACACCTCTTTGTATATTTAAGTAGTCTGAATTGATTTTTGTGGTGATTTAGTTTACTATACTTAAGATTATTGTTGAATTTTATGTTTCACCTCGTGTATTTAAGTTGTCTGAATTGATTTTTGTGGTGATGTAGTCTATTGTGCTTACGATTCTTGTTAGATCTTACGTTGCACTCCGTTGTGTATTTAAGTAGTCAGAATAGATGATTGCCGTGATTTAGTCTACTATGTTTGTACTTCTTGTTGATCTTATGCTACACCTCGTTGTGTATTTAAGTCATCTGAATTGGTTTTTATGGTGATCTAGGCGCACCCGAATCTTGATGAAATCGAGCGTGAGAAAGTGTGCAGCGTGATGGATCCACTCAAACTATCGTACGAGGCTAGGGTTCACGCTTCGCAGAACAAACGCCTACCCGTGCAAATCGTCCTCCATGCCCTCTACTACGATCAGCTGAAGCTGAGAAGTGGCCCCGAAGAGCATAAGACACCGAATGCTCTAACAACGAGAAATCAACTCCAAGCCGACGTGAGCCTCGTTAAAGAAAACGAAGCTCTCAGGACGGAGCTTTTGAAGATGAAGATGTACATACAAGACATAACAGAAACCATCGGGCACAACGTCGTCTAAACCGAGCACTAAAAAGCATACGTTCTTCTCGTCTATGTCGAAAACTTTAGGGAAATTGAATCCTTTCAAGCATGGATCGAAGGACACTTTGAATATAGATGATGGAATGCCGGATTTAACCAAGCCAAGAAGAAGGAGATTCTCTATTTCTTAAGTTTAGTGATTGCAATTCTACATTGATTTTTTGTTATATTGGTGTGATTGATTGTGTAAAGAGTTTGATGTTTTAGTTTGTTCATGTGCTTGAGGAACTATTCGTGGTTACTTTATCAATATAATTCTTGGATTGTTCATGTTCTTGTTTACGTTTTTCTTTAAATTTGGGTGTGTTTGTTTTGGGTTCTGATTTTAGAATATTTTATGGCGTAGGACAAAAGAATGTAAAAATGCTTTAGGTATTATTTCGTGTTGGAATTTTTTGGGTGAATGGGAAAGTCACCTCGAAACGGTGTGTATTAGATGAAGAGGTATAAAGTGAAATGATGTAAGAAATAAGTGAAGAGTTATTTCAAAGGTTGCACCTATTCACGAATCGATACCTAAAATCTATAAATACACCCTCCTCATTCCACAATCATCACTCAATCAAAAAAAAAAAATCAGTGATTGATCACGATATTTGATTCTTGAGTCTTATCAATTGAGGTCGAAGTTTTCTATTATCTTCCCTCATTTTTTTCATGTTCCGGAGAGAGTTTAAAATATTATTTGGTTCGCCGATAGTTTCCGATTCGTAGTGCAGCGGTCGGAAAGCTTTAAAGTCGTTGTATCTTGGAGGCGATTGCCATGGAACCGTATTGCACCTGGGTACGGGGCAATATCGTCTTACGGAAAGAGAGTCTAACTCTTGCCTCGACTTATTCCGTGTCAGTTTCATAGCCATCTTCGGTTACACACCAACTAAAATTTCCAACATTTCGTACGTTATTTCAATTAATATTTTATTCTACATTATATCAATATAGTTTTTATTTTTGTTTTTCTGAATTATTCAGTAGGTCCTCCAGTAAACTTGTTCATTGTATGAAATCCAAATCATTACACTTACAGACTAATACTATTATATCTATCAATTGATAATAGTAATTAAGGCCATAATGTTAAATAATATAGGTATTAGTTTATAAGAGTAGTCGTATTAATTTATAAGTATAATGATATCAGTTTTATTATTATGGATAAATTTCACATGGAAGTTTATGAAACTATAAATGCTTTCGCTTTAGTTTGTACATTATTTCAATTTGTTTATTTTATATTTTATATATTATATCAATTTTTTTAAAACCATTGTATCGATATCATTTATCAATTATCATGGAGAAAAAGTAGTACATTTCCATGTTTCACGTTTCGTATTTCATTGATATTTTATTCTGCTGAATTTCTAACACATGAATTTAAAATATGATGATTCGTTAAATATTTTTAATTATTCCACATTCATATTACACTAATTGTGAAACAACATGATCTCATTCCGAGAAAAAGGTCCCGTGTTTCTGATTTCTGTATTAATTTGTAAGTTATTTTAATTAATATCTTATTTTACATTTTTTATATTATGCCGTTTTTCTTGAAACCATTATATTGGTCCCGGTGGGAAAACCCATTTTGCGTGTGCGGAAGCAAACATAAATTTTGATGCATATAAAACAGGGGTGAGGGCAGAGTGATTCCTGATTTTTGCGTTTTAAGCGCATGTGTTGTGTTTTGCTTATAATAGAATGCATATGACAAGTATGAACATAAAGCAGTAAAGAACACAACAAAGTATAGTGGTTCGGAGACTCAAGCTCCTACATCCACTCTCCCTATTCCTAGGGAAATTCCTTCCAACTGGACTTATCACCCTCTCGGGTTCGCCTCGGGACTTATCACCCTCCACGGGATTGCCTACAGATGTTTACCGAGTTCACACTCCAACGGGACTTATCACCCTCTCGGGTTCGCCTCGGGACTTATCACCCTCCACGGGATTGCCTACAAATGTTTACCGAGTTCACACTCCAACGGGACTTATCACCCTCACTCGGGATTGCCTACCCTCCCTTTCGGGATTGTTAGATGTTTACCGAGTTCACACTCACCTACAAACTTAACCAACTGATTTGGGTAAGGTTTGTTTGGTTTCTAACTAGGTTGAGATTTTCCCTTACATTTGTTTTAGTCTCAATCTTTGGGGTTGGGAAAATCTCTCTAAACTAGGATACATCGTAAGTTGCTTAGATTGGGTTCTAGAACACTCTTGAACATATTTGTATATCTACAAACTTGTGTTCTAGGGTGAGAATGCTTTGGGTATAACTCTCTTTGGCTCTGTAGCATCTCGTGCTATAATCTTCATGCATCCACCACTTAGAATGATGAAAGACCTTGTATTTATAGTGTGGATTTGAATGTTATCGTTGGAGAGAATCACATTCAAATCCATACTATTCTTAAGAATCTGTTGAACTTCTTGGTGGTTGTCTTCCTCTCATTAGTCCACGTCAATTTGAATCTAACTTGGCTATTTTCTTGAGATTATGCGATCCTCGGCTTCTTTAAACTCGGGCTTCCTTGGACTCGGGATTCTTGATTGGCGGACTTCTCTTGGCGGACCTTATCGTCGATCAGTATCTTGACACTTTCGGGCCTAACCGAGTTAATTCTTGACCCGACATCGACCCCTCAGTCCTTAGCACTCGAGCTAAGCCGGATCATCGATAGCGATTCGATTCTCGATGAACATGACTTCGGATGACTTTTCTTCGATGACTTCTCGCTGATTTGATATCTGATTTGATTTTCGATATCCGAGTTCTTCTCGCTTTGATCGATCGACTCACATGATCGACGATCAATCAGCATTAGGCCAAACATATCCGGTTTATACGCATCAGTTAGTACATCGAGGTTAGCATATTAGGTTAGCATATCGGTTTAGCACATCCGATCTCAATCACGCGTCGATC
Organism: Stenogyne calaminthoides; assembly: GCA_037126765.1. NCBI lineage: Eukaryota > Viridiplantae > Streptophyta > Magnoliopsida > Lamiales > Lamiaceae > Stenogyne > Stenogyne calaminthoides. The sequence continues at coordinate 34,764,097 of JBBCBC010000010.1, read as the reverse complement.
TTGATCATCCGCTCATCTTCATATCCGATCTCGATCACGCCTCGATCTCGATCGATCTCATCTTCCTCTTCCGATCGCAACCTTCTTTTACGATCTTCCGGTCGGTTTTTTCGATCGAACATATGCGCTTACGATCACCATATCGGCTCATTGTTCTTCCGATCATCCGATCGGTTCTGTTCTGGTCATCCGATCTTACGATCGGTGGCTTAAGCTTTTTCTCTTCCGATTTTGCATACTTCATCGGTTAACTTCGGAACTCATCTAACTCATCCGATCTCGAACATCCTGCGTTCTCACCAAGATCTCGTCGATCTCAATCATCTACGTCTGATTTCGTGAGTTCCCCCTCAACTTGTTCTTTCGTTCCCCCTCAACTTGTTATCTGTAGATTAGCTTTAATAACACAAGTTAATAATGTTTTGGCATAATTCATCAAAACTAAAATATCCCAACACATTACATCGATATCATTTATCATAAGGGGTCCCATGTTTTTGGTTCTTAGGGTTCACACCCGACCCCGTCCACTAAGTGAAAGTAGACAATATTGGTATTGAGATGCAACCAAAATCACATAACTACATTTGGGATATACAGCTCCATTAGAAAATTGAATTTTCTTAATTAAGTAATTTGAGGTTGAGAATATTTAAGTTGGCGTTTTCACACTTGCGTGAGAGAGACAATTTATCACGATAAAATGAAGACATACCGCTTTAAAATTTTGAGAGTCATGATTATTAATTTATATTAGTTTATGCGACATTTCATAAATGAGACAGTCGCGTATGATTTTTTTTATCTGATATATATTATCCACAATTAAACATAACTTTCAAACTTAATTAATTAGGATATGTTTGTTTCTTGATTATAGTGGACGTAGAAAATTCCGAATTATAAAGTTCTAGGATTTCAAAATTTTAATCTGGTAAAATTTATGTTTGTTATGAAATTTTTAAAGAGTATGATGGTGGAAAAATTGATTGATGGTATTACTTCCTCCGTCCCAATCATATAATTTGTTTGACTTTCATAAATATTAAGAAATTCTATTTAAAAAGTAAATTAGACTAGCAAAATTTATATTATGTTCATATTTAATAAGTGATATATTAATGCATGTTGTTATATTAATAAATGAATTAAAAAAGCTACTGTATATGAAAATAAACCTATAAAATTGGAACATCCATACAAGGAAAATAAATATATATAATTGGAACGGAGTGAGTAGAATAAAAAAAAAGATAATGTAAGTGTATTGAAAGAATAAAAAATAAAATAGTTTTAAGTGATAAAGTTGGGTAGGATTAATAGAATTTCAAAATTCTCACTTTAAATCCTCATATATATTAATAGAGAGTTTTTTTTTTCTGATGTGTCATCTTATGGTTAATTTAAATGATGTGTCGTTTTGAGGTTAATTTGGAAGAAATGTCACTTTATAGAATGATGTGTTTGTTTTGGGTTCCGATTTTAAAATATTTTATGGCGTAGGACCAAAACTTTAGAAATGCTTTACATATTAATTTGTACGTTACTGTTATATTTTTATCATTATATCGAAATTGGTAACACTCTTGTTGTCCCTCTATATATTAATGCAGAGTTGTTTTTTTTTTATATATATATCATCTTATAGTTAATTTGAATGATGTGTCGTTTTGAGGTTTATATAAAAGAGATATCACTTTATAGAATGATCTGTTTGTTTTGGGTTCCGATTTTAGAATATTTTATGGCACAGGACCAAAACTTTAGAAATGCTTTCCATATTAATTTGAACGTTATTTCAATTATATTTTTTCTACATGATATCGATATATTTTTTATTTATCATTATATTGAAATCGGTAACACTCTTGTTAATCAAGTCTATAAATGAACTTTATCATTGTTATGCACAAAAACTATCATTGTTTAAAAAATATGATAATTTTTGTTCATAACAGTAATATTTTTTATGCATAACAATGATATTAAAAAATAGAGTTCACTGTGAACCTGAGTTCACACAAATTTTGTCCGAAATCATTTATCTTAAAAAAAAGGGTCCCATCCCGTGTTTCTAATTTTGGCGCGGGACCAAAATTGTTCATAATAAGAAATTCAAATCATCCCACTTACAAACTAATTTCACTATATCTATCAATCAATATCATTACACTAATAAACTAAGATTATAGTATTAAATGTTATTAGTATTAATTTATAATAGTAGTATTATCAATTTAAAAGTGTAATTGTATTAATTTTATACTATGAACAAATTTCACATGAGAGTTTAAGAAAACATAAATGCTTTTGGTATTAATTTGTACGTTATTTCAATTAATTTATTTTACATTTTATATGTGTTATATCTTAAAAAAAATAAAAATTCAATTGTATCGATAACATTTATCATTAGAGAAAAAGGTGCCGTGTTTATGATTTTGGCTTAGGACCAAAAATATAGAAATGCTTTCTGTATTAAAATGTATGTTATTTTAATTAATATTTTATATATTAGGTCGTTTTTCTTAAAATCATTATATCAATTACCATTTATTATAAGAGGTCCCATGCTTTTGTTTCTTGATAAAAATTTGTATAGACCTGGTTCATACTATGAACTCGGTTATTTAAGTATCATTGTTACATACAAAAACTTTCACTGTTATGTATAAAACTTATCATTGTTATGTACAAAAATAATCACTGTGTAAAAAATATTTTATATTTTTAAACAGTAAAAGTTTTTGTGCATAACAGTGATAGTTTTTGCACATAACAGTGATAAAATTCATGTATAAACCTGATTCACATGAGTGTTACGCTTATATCGTAGGGTTCACACCCAGACCAATTAACGTGGTCCCCCGTCCACAAGCGAAAATAGACAATATTGGTATTGAGATGCAACCAAAATCACATAACTGGATTGGGATATACATCCATTAGAAAATTGAATTTTCTTAATCAAGTAATTTGAGGTTGGGAATATTTAAGTTGGCGTTTTCACATTTAGAGTGAAAATCTTATATATATGGTAAAAATCCGGTCTCATATATGAAATGCGGTACAAGTTAGCATAAATCAACACCCATCAATTTCAAAGTGTTAAAACGTCAATCCCAAATTATGCTCATGAGACTATCTCACGCCAGTGTGTCTATATATATATATATAGACACACTTGTGTGAGAGAGACGGTCTCACGATGAGACGTAACATAATTTGAACGTATGATATGACATTTTAACACTTTGGAAGGAGAGGCTGTTAACTTGTACTAATTTATGTGTTGTTTCATGTATGAGATCGTCTCGTGCGAGTTCTTATGTCATACATATTATCCACAATCACACATAATTTTCAAGCTGAATCAGTTAGGTTATGTTTATTTTAGGATAACAGTGGACGTGAGAAATCCCAAACTTTGAAGTCCTAAGATTTTAAAATCTTGATTTATTAAGATGTATGTTTGTTATGGGGTCTTTGTAGGGTGGGATGGATCGATGTAATATTACTCCCTCCGTCCCAATCATATAAGCTTGTTTGACTTTTCACAAATATTAAAAAGTTATATTTGAAAAATGTATTAGACAAGCAAAATTTCTATTATAACACTATTTAATAAGTGTTATATTTTCCTCTGTAATTAATGCATATTGTTATATTAGTAAATGAATTAGAAAAAATTGCTCAATGAAAACAAACTTCTATAATTGGGATATTCATAAAAGGAAAACAAACCTATATAATTTCATATTAATTTCACAGTGCCACTTTTTCATGTTCGAAAATAATTTCACTTCCTGAATCTTAACACATGATCCAGAATTAGGGCGGTTCATTGGATATTTTTGTCTATTCCACGTGTCATTAATCTAGACTGTGTAACACACGATGGAACACCATTTTTAGAACATATGATATCATTCTATATAATTAGAACAAAATCAAGATTATTATTAATTTTAGTGTATTGAGAGAATAAAAAATTAAAATTTAAAATTCTTACTTAAAATCTTAAAATAAATGAGGGTATATTTGTTTCGCGATTCACCCAGATGGACTCAAGACTTTGAAAACCATGTCCCATTACAATTTGATATTTGAAATCATACTTCAAAATTGACTCCTGTAAATTACAGCTACACACCTATTTTTCATTAAACTCGATACAATCACATCACTATTTTTTTCACCATCAATACAATATAATAATACAACATCAATCATTATAAACATTGATTTGACATAAAACAAAATCTCATCATATCAAAATTTCAAAACAAAAACATACATATTACTATTCATTAAAACTTTTAAATCCACAAAATTTAAAACCGTAACTTTCCCACACATCTAAATCCCGAAACAAATATAACCGTGGGTTTTGAGATTGGATAGTCAAAAATCTGGACATACCTATATAATGTTGGGCGAAATTGGCTCAGCTCCGGATACGCTACATACAATTGGAGTCACGTAATTGGGCTTCTTGTGGTGCACGGGTTGTTCTAAGCCCATTTTTATTGGGCCTAATCAGAGAGTTCAAAAGGTCACCCATCAGTTTGGATGTTCCCCTTTCTTTTCTTCCATTTTCATTCTACCCCTGTCTTCCATTTTATTTCTCCCAAGCACACCACTAGGGGTGGACGGTACGGCATACCGAAAATTTTCTCGTCATACCGTTATTGTACCAAAATTTTCGATACCAAAAAATATCATACCGTTCTCATACCGAAATTTCGGTATATCAAAATTTTCGGTATGTCAATATTGATACCGATACAGTACCGATAATTTCGGTATACCGTGCCGTACCAAATTTTCGACATATACCGTACCATACCGAATTATCGGTATACCATTTCATACCGAAATTTCGAAATTTCGGCATACCGATAATACCATTTTGTACCGAAATTTCGACATACCATTCCTGTCGAAATTATTTTTTAAATAACCTGTATTTTTTATGAAAAAAATATTTGATCACAGAATAAGATTTAAGTATTCATTACTCATCAGTCCAACACAAAATATAAATTTCAACAATCCAACACAACAAAATAAGTTTCAATAGTTCAACACAACACATATTAAAAGACACTCAATATGTTTCAGTATTAAAATAAAACAAATCATGATTGAAAATAAAAATCCTCATCACTTTTGAAGTTCAAAATTTCAAGTAGCCTGCAAAACACAAGAATTTAAGCAATTAAATGAAAATCAAGGAATCAAAATTTAAGCCAAAGACGAAATCTCAGATCAATAATCAGTATGCAGTATTGAGTTTTATAGTGTACCAAGATAAATTAGGAGAATACCATTCGATATGAGACAATTGAAATGGGCCATCAACTGGTACAGTTCCACAAACTTCATTTTTTGAGATATCACTGCATTAAGGAATTATACATAAGAACATTCATTCTTGAAATTATCACTATATAATGAAACCATACATAAGAACCTTCATTCGTGATCACAAAAAATTGAAAATAATCACTTACAAGACTTTGAGGTTTGTTAGGGACGTGAGTTCTCCGTGGACGAGGTGAGAGAGAGAGAGAAAAATCATGACTGACTTTTGGAGCTGTAAATGAGGAATAAAAAATTATTAATAGATTAATAGACTTCACATTAGATTAACAAATAAAAATGATTTTAAAATTTAAACTTAAGTAAACATTAAAAAAAGTCTAACCCTTTTCAATTTCTTCAATTTCCTTGAATAATTCAAGGTCATCATCGGTTGGATCCTTATAAAAGTTCATCGCATCTGCTCTTAGCCAATCACTAGTGCAAACCAATGCTTCTACCATTTTAGGACTCAAACTACTCCTAAAAGGATCCACAACCCTCTTTCCCAAACTAAAAGCGGACTCGCTAGCGACAGTTGAGCTTGGAATTGCAAAAATATCTTTGGCAATAATTGAAAGGATTGGGTACCTAGTTTCACTTCCCTTCCACCACTCCAAAAGATTGAAAGACGGACTAGAGCGTTTTTCAATCTCATCGGCTAGGTACTTATCCACTTCATTAGATATCTCTTGACGTTGTTCTTCTTCATTTTGTGCTTCCACATCATCGAACAACTCATCGTAAAGATCACCGCCGCCGCTGCCACTAGCACCATTTCTACCACCACACTCAATTTTCGCACTTTGCCTCTCAACAATCAAAGTATCATTTATCCCCTTATACTCTGTCCACAAAGTTACCAAATTCTTTTTAGTCATACCAATGACTTCTTGGATCTTCTCAGAAGTACCTCCCAATTTTTTTGCTGACTTTGATAACCTGAAGTTTGTTTCTTGGGTCCAAAACATTGGTAATAAAAATCAAAGGATTCATACTCTCCCAATTCCCCCAGTACTTATCAAATTTAACCTTCATTGCACTTGCAACCTTTTGAAGAATTGGATCAGAAGGATCATCGCACTTTTTATCAATCTCAAGTTGTAATGCAATCATTGTTTGATACATCAATTGAGAAGTCGGAGTTTTTGATGCACTTAGCTCTAAAGTGGCATCATAAAACTTCTTCAGAAAGTGTATAAAAGCGTTTGTACTCTCTCAATCCTCCTTACTTGGAGGTCCTTTCCTTTCTTTGCCCTTTTCATTCTTTTCACGAAAATAGTTCGTGAAAGGCGCCCATTCTTCAGCCATCCTTTCTAACACCCTTCTGTACTTCATTGCAATATCAAGCATTTTATATGTTGAATTCCATCTAGTCTTGACATCCATAGGCACTGTTGACGTTCTAGGAAACTTGGCAAGCACAGCAAACTCCCTAAATTTATTCAATCTTGGGGGGAAGAATGAATAAAATTAACTGCATTACTTATGGATTTAATAGATGCACTAAGCTCTTTCAAACCATCCTTAACAATTAAGTTAAGTATATGACATGAACACCTCAAGTGCAAGTATTTCCCATCAAACATCAACATGTTTTCACTTCTCATTCTTTTTTTCAAGTAATCAATAACAGTATTATTAGAAGAAGCATTATCGACTACTATTGAAAAAACTTTTTCTATCCCCCACCCTCTCGAACAAATCTCAACCAATTTACCAATTTCTTCCCCAACATGACTGTCATTTTTTGTGAAATTTATGATCCTTTTATGCAATTTCCACTCACTATCTAAAAAGTGAGTTGTGATAACCATGTAATTTATATTTTGAATCGAAGTCCAAGTATCAGTGGTGATACTCACTTTTTGGCCACTAATTGCAAGTTGTATCCTAGCTTTCTCCTCTAGGAATAGATCGTAAATCATACATGCAATTTTCTTTCGACCAGGGATATTGAATCTCGGTTGTAATTCATGCACAAAACTTACGAACCCATCCCCTTCAACGGCCCGAAAGGACACTTCATCCTTGATCACATATTCAACAACTTTTAATTCACAACGCTTTTGATTAAAAGTGTGTGGAATTAAAGCACCTCCTTGCCCCATAGTCTCATTTGTCAACGTAGGCTGACTTTTGTCTCTTGTACTCCCCACGTATAGTGGACATTTGATGCACCTGTTCTCTAAGTGGTTTTTTAACCCACTAGTACTTCCACCCGTCACTGGGATTTCTAATTTACAATGGTCGCAAATCCCGATTGATTGTAGGACCCCATCCACTATCCGAGTCCCTTCTGTACAATGCTGCCAATATATACTCCTCTTTTTGGGAACTTTGGGAGGTTTTGACGAATCTTTTCTTGCTCGTTTGCGACTTGGTCCTGCATCATGTGTTTCACTATCAATTGTGTCCGGTGTGTCGGATGGATTTGGCATTGAATGAGAAGCTTCAGATTCCATTCTAAAAAAAAAACATATTAGTATAATATATGACAACGAATTCAAAGTTCTCAAATTCAATATTGTCAACTGTATATATATGAAAATTATAGTAGTTACAGCCGCCAAGTTACTTCATTAATTAAATTAAATTAAAAAATCAAATGTGAAGATAAAAGAACTTTCTGTAAATTCCAAGAGTAGCTCAATTAATGACATCTGGGCTTTCTACTTGGGAGCTCATTATTACACACCAGTTAGCCAATCAAATAGTGGAATCGTGCAAGACCAAGATGACTCTAAGCTCTAACTTTGTTTGAGGTTTACTAGAACTTCTTTAATATACCATATTTACACATTATTAATTATGCTTAGGATTAATAAACACAATTTTTTTTTTCTTTCTTCTCTTTCTTCAATGAGTTAAAAAGAAGAAAAAAGAAAACGGAAAAACTAAGACTAAAGAAAAAAGTCCAAGGTCATGACATATTATAGAACTAATTTTAGCCCTTTCAGAGCCATTATGCCAATAACTCCTCAACCAACTAGCCAATAACTCCTCAATTTAAAAACCCATTCAATGGGTACGAGAGAAAATAATGGCGAGAAATTCTCAAACCCCAAATTTTACAATTTTCGAAAAAGAGCATGCATGAAGAAACACAATTGATACCAAAGTACATCAAATTTAAGCAAATTTTCAAAATTTAATCATGCGAAAAACAAGGGTTCAAGACAACCCCACTAACAAGGTATTGCGAAGATGTATGAATTTCTAAAGAAAAAAAGCACAAATTATCACAATATTTAATTACCTGAAAAAGATTCTCTGTTGGATAAATTTCTTTAAGAAATTCAAATCTTTTAACTTCTCTTTGAATGGATCTCTTGGGCAAGAGAGGAGGCGGGCTACAACGAGAGGAGGCGGGCGGCAACAAGTAGCGGAGGCTAAATAAAGGAGAAAGGTATGTGAGTCGAGTGAGAGTGGGGGATGTAGGCGGGGCGGAGGCGTGTCGGTAGAGGCAAGGGTGAGAAGGGGAGAAGCGGCGCAATCTATGTGAAAAATGAAATGGTTTAGGGTTTGTGACTTTGGGTGTTTATATATATAATATAATTATTATTTATTTTTAAAAAAAATATATGAAATTCAAATAATGATTTTCGGTATACCGAAAATATTTCGGTATATCGAGGTATACCGAAATTTCTATATTCATATACCGTTACCGTACCGAAACTTTAACCGAAAATTCGGTATACCAAAAATTTCGATAAATTCAATATTTTTCGGTACGATAAGTGCGGTATACCGGTATTTTCGATATTTCCTCCAGTCCTACCCACCACCATATGGTTGTCGGAAAACACCATCATTTCTTTATTAATTACAAATTAGTTGTAAATGGAAAATGGATGCGTCTTTGCAATTACTTTTATTCTCTTTTTATTATTTTTCAAATGTGATATGGGTCGTCCAAAATTCCAGATCTCAAGTAAAAGTTGCTGCATATGTCTTCATTCTTTTTTAAAGAAAATTCTCCATCGACAAAACGGAGATGGCCGGCTGTGTGGGTTCTGAAGGTCAAAACTAGGGTGTTAGATCTGAATATTTTAATTTTAAAACGATAAGGGTATAATATGGAATTTTTATAATTTAGTGGGTGTATCTATTAATATTGGGGGTGTGAATAACCGGACCCATATTTTTAATGATTTCATAATCAACTAACTACTCCAACGTAATTCATCAATCTCTTTACGAGAAATTAAAATGGATTTTAATGGTAAATACATCTCTAACAACTATTTCATTTAATCATAACTCATGCCAGGCTTCCATGTAGCCAACTATTGGTCAGTGACTCACTTGTTCTGAATATTCAAAATTAATTGTTTAAATAAAATTGAGACTAATGAGTACTCACTGAACATATCAAATTTCTGTAGAAAAATTAACACAATGATATTTTTACTTTCCGAGGTTAAACAATTTTTTTTGAAAAGTGGTTAAATAAATTTATATACACGTTAATATATTAATTAGTAAAATAATTTAATAATGTGTATCTTTTGGTATTTTTTACTCGATCAAACTGTTCGAAATTTAAATACGTGAAATAAAACAATAAAATAATGGCCAAATAATCAAATTTAGCATATACTTTTGGGTTTTCATTAATTTTAGAACATTCTTTTTTCTCTCTCCAAATTAGAATATACTTTCACTTAATATTTAAAAATATCCCGAGTCACAATTTTCGACAAAATTCGTCTGATGTGATCGTCGGAGTTAACTTATCTTACCAATGTGTAAATATTAAAATATAAAAAATATCACCACTTAAAATTAAAAAATAGTGACCCTTTATATCCCGTATTTTTTAATATTAAGTGGTGATATATATTTTTTTTAATAGATACGCGTCAACAAGATAGATGGATTCCGGCGACCATATCAGACGGACCTTGCTGAAAATGACGAGTCGCAATATTTATAAATATTAAGTGAAAGTATATTATAAATTTGGAGAGAGAATTTTTTTTAAGGTAATCAATTACAATAGTTTTCTAACATAATTAATTACAATAGTTCATTCTACAACTACCACAAGAGGGGACCACCCGAAACTATAACTCAAAAGCGTAACGGCATCGCAATCGAAACCGCAACCACCACAAGAGGGAGGACATCATCCCACCACAAGGAAAACCACCGCACGAGGAAAAAAAAAGTTTTAAATCGATGAAAAAACAAAAGTACGTGTCATGTTTAATTATTTGGCCTAAAATAATTTGTAATGCAGTTCTACTTCTGCAAACCTCTCCCAACTCCGAGCAAAACCCCTTTTCCACTGCATCACTTATCATATCATACGACGCCGTTTCGCCTTTCTAATTCCGCCGTCAATGGCGACAGGCATGGTTCTCGACCCTAGAGCATTCCAATCGCTCCCACCGCCGACGCGACTCAAGCCGGAATCCGACCACTCAATCGACGCCGACGAAGACCTCTACTCTCGCCTCAAATCGCTGCAACGCCAGCTCGAGTTCATCGAAATTCAGGAAGAGTACGTGAAAGACGAGCAGAAGAATCTCCGCCGCGAGTTGCTGCGCGCGCAGGAGGAGGTTAAGAGGATCCAATCGGTGCCACTTGTGATTGGGCAGTTCATGGAGATGATTGATCAGAACAACGGCATAGTCGGGTCGACCACCGGGTCGAATTACTACGTCCGGATCCTCAGTACGATCAATCGCGAGCTTCTTAAGCCCGCTGCCTCCGTCGCGCTGCACCGCCACTCTAATGGGTCGACGTGCTTCCGCCGGAGGCGGACTCCAGTATTTCGCTCCTCAGCCAGTCCGAGAGGCCTGATGTTACTTATAATGTTAGTTAGTTTGTTAATTGATTACTATCTGTTTTGGGGGTTTTGGATTGGGTGCCCTAGGGTTTTAATATCACAGATGATGTTTACCTATATGTGTTGGGATTTTGAATCGTGTTGAATTGTGAATTTCTGGTGCTAAAGAGTAATTTTTACCGTGACATTCTTAAGTAATTAATGAATATTGTTGAAGCAGGGTTTGATGTTTCTGCATCATCCTCCAAATTGAACTATTGTATTATGCCCCTTAGCTTTCAGAATTTCAGTTGATTTTTTTTTATGATAAATGGATATTTGTACGTTGAAATCATGCAACTATCACCATGTTACAGCTTTGGCATACACTTTACCGATTTTAAGAGAAAGTCAATTGGGATAGAAGTGATTTGAATACATTATGACCCTCTTTTGTTCACAATGCTATTTCATATGCCATACGCATTCCATTCATCTCTACACATTAATGTTTTGCATATCGTCTTCCCAACCGGCCCCTGTACATACCTGTAGAAGTCACCACTTGTGTACTGTAAAATCAATATAATTGCTGGTATACAAGGGGTTTAGATAGTTAAATGACAAATCACCAGTGTCTACACGCCAATTGCAATTTTAACTTGTGCTTATGTGCCACATTTATCTCTACACAGGAATGTTTAGCAAAAACGTCTTCCCACCCCCTCCAAACGAACTATACTGTTCTACATCCTTTTGATATGGACCATGTTCAGCAATCTACTTTTCTACTTATTTTACTCGTTAAAGATGAAAATTTGATTACTCTGGTGTCAGGATATTGGAGGGTGCGACATTCAAAAGCAAGAAATACGTGAAGCTGTTGAACTGCCTTTAACTCACCATGAGCTGTACCAACAGATTGGCATAGATCCACCTCGTGGTGTCTTGCTCTATGGTCCCCCTGGCACTGGAAAAACAATGCTCGCAAAGGCTGTTGCTCATCACACAACTGCAGCCTTCATCAGAGTTGTTGGCTCAGAATTCGTTCAGAAGTACTTGGGTGAGGTATGGTGTAGGCTGTAGAATCCTTGAGCATGTACGTGTGCATTTATCACATATTTAATAGTTGCAATGGTAGTACTTCTTTTATTCCCTCGATTTTTCAGCAACTTCTTGAGATATTGCATTTTCACTGACCTCCGAGATGTTTCATATGACCAGATAATTATTCTATTTCCTTAGATTTTTATTTGACTATCTTTTTTGGTAATCAAACTAATATGTTGGGAAATTAAGGTAGTCGGTTACAGATGTCACTTTAAACAACTCTACTTGGAAAAAGGAAACTCCTTATTTGCTGGTACTTTAGATTAAGATGTAAATGACGCTGATTCATAAGTTTACATGCTATGATATCTGTGTACCACGAAAATGTTTTAAACAGCTATTGTTGTTTGCATGACCTTAAATCGATTAAGCTGACTATAGTAATATAATTAATCTTCAAGAATACATGCAGGGTCCCCGTATGGTCCGTGATGTTTTTCGCCTCGCAAAAGAAAATGCACCTGCAATAGTTTTTATTGATGAGGTAGATGCCATTGCTACTGCTAGGTTCGATGCTCAAACTGGAGCTGATAGAGAGGTTCAGCGCATTCTCATGGAATTGTTGAATCAGGTAGTGTAAAGCTTATGTACAGTACAAGACAATGATAGTAAAAAGAAAATAAGGGCCTTCAAGTATCCTTTTTGTGAAATGTTCAAGTTACATTATGAATTGAATTAGTACAGTACAAGACAATGATAGTAAAAAGAAAATAAGGGCCTTCAAGTATCCTTTTTGTGAAATGTTCAAGTTACATTATGAATTGAATTATGTTTCAATATCTGTGTGTGCAAGGAGTGCATATCCAAATAATTGCTTGTATCATCCCACATACTTTATGCTTTAGTGATCAGTTTCATTTGTCTTCTGCAGATGGATGGTTTTGACCAGTCAGTTAATGTGAAGGTTATCATGGCAACAAATCGAGCTGACACATTAGATCCTGCCCTCCTCCGTCCAGGAAGACTTGATCGTAAAATTGAGTTCCCTTTGCCAGACAGACGGCAAAAGAGGCTCGTCTTTCAGGTGATGCTTGAAGACTTATAGTTTTCCTCCTTTGTGCTAGGTGTTTCATTCTTATTTTTGTCGTATATATAGTTTTTGAAATTCAAATTGTCAATCCTCCCCCGCCTGCCCGACCCCCCAAGAAAAAAATTTGATAGTAGTCCAGGGCTTTGCTACTTGGAAAAAATAACTCGAGTAAAGTATATAATTCTGCATCAAGATATAAGCAAATGCTTGATTTTCTCTATCCGTCTCTACTGGGATTTTTCCTGGATTCCTGAGGTTGACCATGCCGTAACTAAGTACTAATTACAATTTCATGTACAGGTTTGCACTGCCAATATGAACTTTAGGCGATGAAGTTGATTTGGAGGACTATGTTTCTCGTCCAGACAAAATTAGTGCTGCTGAGGTCAGCAATTATGCTCATGCTGTATATTTTCACATTGACATGTTATTTCAAAATCAACTTTTCTTATAAATATCTGCCATGTTTGCATTTAGAAGCGATTTTATTATGAGTAGATGTAAAGTGTAGCTAATACCAGTTCAATTATCAGATTGCAGCCATATGCCAAGAAGCAGGCATGCATGCAGTGAGGAAGAATCGGTATGTAATACTCCCCAAAGATATCGACAAGGGTTACAGATCTAATGTGAAGAAGCCCGACACAGATTTTGAATTCTACAAGTGATCTTTAGAAGACATAAAACTAAAGTAATGCAATCTCAACAACCTCTTCTATCTCTCACTGTATTATGTATACCCCGCGTTTCAACTTTTAACAGAGTGGGGAGTCTCTGATTTATCTTTGTGGATCCAAGTTGTAGGTTAGTTTTGTCTATATGTTGAAATGTAGGCCTTTTGAATTCTCTTAGTTGCTTACATGATGTTGATCAACTTTCCTATGTCCTAATCATGCAAACATGGAGCCCAATTTGCATATTCAAAAGTTTATCATGGATTTCGTCATCACCTCCATTGCTATCTTGACTTTACTTTATGTTCTACCCCATATGGGATAACTTTGTATTAGAGGGCCCTTTTGCTATGTTTTTGAACTTTGGTGTGGAAAAAGCCATTTATAGGAGAGGGGAATATCAACAACCAATGATAACAAAACACATCAAAAGCCATTTGTTGATATGGGTCAGTCCATACAGAGCTTCGCTCCAGCTTGAAGTGGGACCCCACTAGTGGATGGTGGTTCTGGTCCCACCGGATTAGTCGGTCTACGAGCCGGATAGCGAATTATCAAAAAAATCGAAAGCCACAGCGTTTGAGAGTATCTATTTTCTTTGCTAGATTTGGATTTTAATACTTGTAGTGTAAAGTTGAACTCTATGTAGATATTTAAAATCTTGGTAAATTGTGATTTTGTGAGGTTATTCATTATTGGAGTAAGTTAGAAGTTTGTTCTTGTGTGGTAAACCAACATTATGCTGTCCAAGCACAAGAACATGGATACTTTAACCTTGATAATGATAGGCAACAACTAAGTAAAATTATGTCGAACTTGTGCGAGTTTTACCATAGTGTCCCTGATTATAAAGAAAATGCCATAGTACTCCACTATATGTGTATGAGGGTGTACTTTCATTTCCAATAGTCACAATTGACTTTAATTTAGGTCATAAAAATTTCGAGAATTATTTGATTGAGTCGGTTTAAGTACCCCAAGTGGTTGCATGTGTAATATACTAATTTCAATTGACGAAGGCTGTCGTTTTCTCCTTTTTTCAAAAGATAGAATAGAACTAAAATGTTGTAATCCTGGAACAAAGCCAAAATTAACCTAATTTATATAAGGCACCACCAGAAAAAGCAACTTTCCAGCCATATTTGTCCATTTTAAAGGGCCATAAGGATTAATTAAGATGTCCTAATAAAATTGAATATGCATGTAAAATTAGAGGAAATGTTAGCATCATGGGTCCACAAATGGGGTCTGTAAAGATTCTTCTAATCAGATAATTACAGTAAATATTTGTTTAGACAGACATTAATTCTTCCAAGAATGATTATGAGGTGGGGTGGTGACTCTCATTTTAAAGATGCATGTGGTGTGGGAAGACGACTTAGTGTCTGTTTTAAAATTCAAGTAAAAAGGCAGAAACACTTATTTTTTTAAAAAATTGTATCTAACAATTTTAAAAATAAGTGATAGTTATAAGATGTTGGTTCGATTCTCACAAAATGCATGTAAAAATTATCCGTTGCAAACATCTAATGAACAAAATATTTTAATTAATTAAGAAATTTGGAACATGCAATGAGCTAAGAAATTTGTAGTTTTGTTGTCTGGTTTTTATTGTCTTGATCAGCACCTGGTACGCTTCGTTGTTGGACCTTCAGCTTCAGTGGTTGCACCTCTTTGTTGGTTTGTAGTAGGCAAGTTATTCCATGAGTTTCTTTTTTAATTAAAAAAAAAGAAGAAAGTAAGTTTTGAAAGTGAAATATAGAACTTGCGTTGGCTTTATTTTAATGTCTCATACATCTCTTCTAACGTACAGAGACTGAACACATGTTCCGGTCATGTATTGTCTTTTTCCTATTTATCATTCCTTAAATTTGGACAAATTGATTATTAACGAGAAATTATGCATTGCACTCAAGTCAACGAGGATGGTAATGGTATGTCTCTAAGTTTGTGGCGGTTAATTTAAATATAAAAGACAAAATTTTGTATAAATCTAATATCTGATTAATGCTATGAACTTTATTTTTAATTAATGGACATTTGAATCTATTTTGGGTATGATACGAGTTAAGTTTAGTGAGTTAGAAAAATGTGTTGAAATGAGTGAAATGAGTCAAATAATCAAAATTCTTGTAATGCACCTGGTTCACGGGAGACCAACTCAATATAAAATGATATATTCATCTACATTTAGGGGTGATCATTCAATTTTTCGGTTACCGAACCGAAAAAATAAAATCGAAATAACCGAAATATTTACCATAATAAATCAAAATCGAAACATTTTACGCCATAATCCATCTTAAATCGAACCGAATTGTTCGGTTTGGTTTCGGTAAAAATCGAAAAATCCGAAATAATTTGACATTATGAAATTAAACTATTTTTAAATGCACATTTTCATTTTTTACGGTAAAAATTCGAAAATTAAATAACACAACACAAGACCCAATGATACTACACTACTACATAAATTAATAATCCACATATAACGTATATATAGTGTAATACTTAGGTTAAAAAATGAATAAATGAACTTGAATTATGATTATATATATAGAATGTATTATTTCGGTTCGGTTTTCAAATTTTCAGTAATTTTACAATAAAAATCGAAACCGAATACCAAATTAATATAATCAAAATTTTATTTCGGTTCGATTTGACTCAAATTTTCAATTTTTACCAGATAGTGCTCACCCCTATCTACATCATACTTCGTATGTAAAACACTAGCAGTATAACTATTATTTTTCATTATTACTATTTAATACTCCCTCCGTCCCTCTTTTATTTAGACATCACCCAAAAAATTCGTCCCAAATTTAATTGAACATTTATATAAATTACAATAAAGTAATTTTTTTCTTTTTTATCGACATCCCTCAAACATTTTAATATTACACTCAATGTCATTATTTTTACCACACTAAAGTCAACTTTATCTTCTTTAATTTACATAATGTCATTACTTTATCATTTAACCTCAATCAAAAAATAATTTTATCCCTTTTAATACTAATGAACAATTCACTTCTTAAAACTCGTGCGAACAATAAATGTTCAAATAAAAAAGAGACATTAAAAGTAATTCTTATTATTATCTTTATTAAAAAAATTGAACCAAACACTCCCAAAATACACATAAATAGTTCTTACCTTTTTTAAATAGATAAAAGCTTTCTTTTGAAAGTTTAGATAAAAGTTAAAACTACAGTTCCAAAAAAATTATATTTATAAATAAAGAAAAAAATGTGAATAAATTCAAATTGAGCATGATTGCAGAGAGACAAGAATGAAGAAGGTTTATGCAGGAATGTTCCTTCAGCTTTAATCCAACAAATACCATAATTGTACTTATATTATAATAGTATGTTGTTTCTTTGTGATGACAGCTAACAAACTCTCGACAATTATTTAGGTGAAAATATTTTTGTTTATTGTTTAACTCTCAAAGATTCTCATGATCGGTTATGACGGATTAAGCAATCGGTAAATTTTGATTGGATCTACTTGATTCTTACTTGAAATGTGGTTCAAAAATATTTTAAAGTAAAATAATATTATCTTGAAATTCCTATAAAAGTACAACCTAAAAATATTTGGAAACCGAATTATTTAAACAATTCTGAAAAAGTAACTTAAAAACATTTTTATAACATAATCTAGGAATTTATTTGAAAATCTAGAAATTAACAACAACAAAAAACGTATATAAATATGGTTAAATCTATTTTTTTTAAATCAAATATAAATACATGTCTAATAATAATTTGAATAGAATATAAAATTTAAAAGAATCTAATAAATAATTCCTTTATTTTAATTTTAGGATATAGTTCAGTTAAAAAGTGTCATGAGGAGACAAAACTTATTTTTGAAAAAAAACATTGCACAAGACTCTGATTCTTTTTGTTTGTTATCGCCTCCGTCCATAATTCTTCTTACACACTTGCATCAATTACACTTGTAAGTATACGACATTCTTCTAATGAATACTACTTAAAAAAATATAATAAACACCTTTTTAAATTACATGTTGATCATGTCGAATTGAATCACAAGATTCAAGCTCAGAAAACGAAACACACAAAACGAATGAAATCGAAATCGCAAAATAAGAATACAACAACGATTTACGTGGTTCGGTTGTAAAACATATATCCACGGGATCAGAGCACTCTTCACTATCAACAATGAACAATCTGGTACAGTTACAACCCTCAATCGATCAAGAATTAGAACCGCTCTTATGAATTTGTAAAGAACTTCTAACTTCTCTCAATTGATATGAACTCTTCAGAAAAATAACACTCTAATTGAGAAGACGATTAATTGGTAAAGCCCGTAATTTATAGTAGTAAAACCCCTAACAGAATTGAAAACCGTTCTAACAGAAAAACCACTCCAGCACGTGTGCAACTTTTCCCTGAACTTTTCCTTCTGAACTTTCTTCCTGAACTTTCTCCCTTGAACCCTGAACTTTCAATCTGAACAATAAGCCCTGAGGAAAAAACACCGTAGAGAAAAAGAGCAGAATGACATGGTGGAGAAGACGACGGACAAGAAGGTGGTGTAATGGGGCCGGTTCGATTTTGCGAGGGTGGTTGGAAAATAGAGAGGGTGGTGGTGGTGGTGGTGGGCGGCAGTGGTACTGGAACTAGAAGGCAGCGACGAGACGATGGTTAAAGGAGACAGACAAAGACGATGACAGAGGTGGTGGAATTGGACAACGAAGAAGATGACCACGACGGTGAAGTGATGTTGGTGTGGTGGTGGCGTGGTTTGGGGTCAAATTCTTAAAGTTGAAGTTTTCCGGTGTGTTGGGATCGCGGAGAAGACGATGACGACAGTATTGAAAACCCTAATTTTTTGGGGTTGCGAAGAAGACGACAACGATGTTAAAGTCAAGGTGCATCTGATGAGTTGTGAATTTTGCAGGAATAATCTATACATTTGGGTGGTCAAATTCTGTAATTTATAAAATCGGAAGTGTGTAATCCATTGATGTTTTACATTTATGTTGTATTCACTAATTTTTTAGGGGATTTTGTGTTCATTTGTTTTTATGGGCCTGTAGACTAAGGTTGAAGAAGAAGATGAAGGTTGCAAAACAGAGGATAACACGAAGACCTGGAAGTTTAAAAAAAATGAAACTATTGTGCACTTATGCAATATAGTACTATGTAATGCAAGTACATAAGCTATTATGCAATTGTATTTACGTCGTATACAATAATGTTCTTATTGGTTTCTTTTTTTTATTTATAGAAATTTATTATTGTTTAGTACTAAATTGGTCATTATTTATTTTATTTTTAGTACAATAAATTTTTTCTAGGAATTTATTCTTTTTTTATCATTTTTTATTTATTTATTTTGTACATTCATTTTTTGAATAATGCATAATAGGCTAATAATAATTTATATATTAAAAAAGGGGATGAAAAATGAAGCCCAACCAAAATAAATTTGGATATTGTTTACTAAAATATTATGAAATACATATATTTTTTTTAAGTTTTACTTTCTCTCACAAATAAAATTCTTCTAATTAGATATCATTTTTTTAATCAATTGAAATAATAATAATCAAATTGCACATGATATTATTATTGTAGTTTTTAATAATTCTTGTGCATTATTTAAAATAAAAATAAATACATATGTACTTATAAAAAATGCATCTTTAAAAAACACATTGCATGTACTAAAAAATATATTAAAAAATACATTGCATATTATAAAATTTTGTTGCATATACACAAAGAACATTGCATACACGCGTAAAATATTGTATACACGGTAAAACATTGCATATACCCATAATCAATTGCATCTTCACGCTGAAAAATCTACTTCTTGCATTTTCTTCCGTCGCCGCCACCTTCGCCCGAAAACCTCACCGTCGTCGTCTTGATCTCATTTCCGGCGCCGCAACCATCTTTCACCTTCCACCATAGAGGATATGTACAGATCCATCACCGCTGCCATCAAAACACCGTCTACACCACCACCTCAACAATCATCATCAAAAATCACATAAACAAATGGTTCATCTTCCTCCATTGCCGCCACATTATCTGCCTCTCACATCCACCAAACAGATCCCTCACCACCTATGAACACCACAAAACACCGCCACCGCAACAAACCCACAAAACACGCCGCCACAAAAACACCACCACTACAGTTTTTGGATTTCAAACGATTTCGAAGGGGGTGAGATTTTTTCACGAAGGGGGTGGGGGGAATCGATTGGAGGAAAGGGTGAGATTTTTTCAGATTCCACAGATTTCGAATGACGAAAAAATCGAAGGGGGTGGATTTTCTAATGTAAGAATTGAAGAATTAGAAAGTGAGAGAAAATTGAGGAATAGTGATTTTGTGGTGGGGGAGGGGAAAGTGTATTGAGGAAGCTTCCTACAGATGCAATAACCAGGTACCTGTCCCATCATCTGCAATATTTGGTCATATCAACTACAAATTTTGTACTGAAGAAGCCAGATCACGTGAAGATGGAAAAGGAGGGTAAAAATGGTTTTATTTTGTAGGTTTTAGCAACTTTTTTATGAGTTGTAGGTATTAGTAATGAGGGGGGTTGAGTTGTAGGTATTAGTGGGCGCCCCCAAATTTTGTCATGCCTTGAGACCTTTTATTGGAAAGGTGAAAACTACGAGACAAAAAATAAGGGGAAAAAAATGATTATCGTTTTGCAAAAAAATTGAACATATATTGAGCAATGTACAAAATTACGAGACTAAATTGATTTTTATATTTATTTTAGAACGATTTATGAGGAGTCAGAGACGAACTTACATACACCAAGATGGGGCACGTGCCCCCATAAATTTTCTGATTTTTTTTACTACTATATACATATGCAATACAAATTTATATACATTTATACTTTATATAAAGATTAAGTGTTATTTTTTTATACATGATGAAACAACCTGCTTATTTGGTCATGCGCCTTCTTTAATAGGCGTGAGATTCCCTATTTCACAATATGTTTCATCTACTATTCCATTATCATTTAACCGTTAGATCTTCGCCAAGTGTCATCCCTTCCATTTCTACTAATTAATGTAATTAATGCTGATTAATTCAAAAAAAGGAAAATTCTCACCTTCCATCCTTAGTTTTCTTCTTTCTGGGCAGCGTAGAGATCTCCAAGATGATGTTAAGAACATCAACACTTTCACATATATATATATATATATATATATTGTATGATCATCGTTTCATGGTTCACTCGGCCCGTGTGGTTCATGGTTCACCCGGACCGAATATGTCATGATTTAGGGTTTATTATTTAATATTTAGGGTATAGATGGTTCATCCAAATTAAAATTAAATCCAAATTTTCCTTTTTTTGAATTAACCAGCATTAATTACATTAATTAATAGAAATTGAAGGGATGACACTTGGCGAAGATCTAACGGTTAAATGATAATGAAATAATAGATGAAACATATTGTGAAATAGGGAATCACATCCGTCTTTAATAGGCTATGTTAGTTGTGTTCAAAACCCAACAATTCCCTAATTTTATGTTTTTGAACATTTATTTTCTATTTTAATTTTTTTATTCATTTAATTTGCATGGTTAATGAAATTAGAACTTTTATTTGTTCTTTTAATTCTTTTGTTCATTTTATTTAAGTAATTAATAAATTAGAACATTTATTTGTTCTTTTAATTTATATAATCAATAAAATTATATTTATAATAATTAGAGTTGGTCTCCCATTAACCAGATCTATACTATAAACTTGAATCATTTGACCAATTTCACTCATTTTCAACACATTTTTTCTAAATCACTAAACTTGACTCGTATTATACTCTGAGTTTGATCAAATGTCATAAATTAAAAACAAGATCCATAGCATGAATCATGTCTATACAATTTTTTGTTTTATACAGAATATAAAAGACCTAAACATTTTTTGCATAGGGTACCCTCTAACAATGTAGCGGATAAAAAGTTCTGAGATCCCTCTTCTCATTATCTCATTTTTAATGCTTAGAACATGATAACCAAAATATTTTTACCCATTCTAATACATTTTTACCCATTCTAATACGTCCCTGTGAGGAGTTGGTCTCCGATGAACCAGATTTATGCTATGAACTTAGATTATTTGACTCATTTTACCCATTCTAATACATTTTTCTAATCCACTAAATTTGATCTGTATCGTATCCTGGACAGGTTCAAATGTCAATGAATTAAAAATAAAATTTATAGCATAAATCAGAGCTATACAAAGTTTTGTCATTTATGAAACGAAGAAAGTTATGGGGCCACATATATTTTTTACTCAATAGAGCAAGTCTGTCTTGCATGAGATTGCTTGATAGTATCACTTTTCAATAGTAAGTTATCACTTTTTAAAAAATTGCATGTAAACTATTTCATGTCAAGGTGAAAACTTGAAAAGTGATACTTACAATTGATCTTAAAAGTTATAATTTTTTTAATCAAAAAGTGATACAACTCGCATGTTAGACGGTCTCACACAATATTCTATCTTCACAAGAGCAAATATTTCGTGAGATCTTCTCTTGGTGAGATATATATCTCTTTTTAAATAGAAATATTTTTACTTTTTAAGTTAAAGTATATTCCTTTAAAAAAAATCACTCTAAGTTAAAAACTTAAATAAGTTATACACTATTATGTTGAAATTAATAATTTTTCTATTAAAAAGTGAAATCAAGATAAATGAGTTATATACAATGTTTTTTGGTGGTAAAATATAGAGTTTTTTGCACTTTTGGTTCCACCAACCACGCCATGTTTTCAATTTGGTACCACCTCTGTCAATGTAGTCCTGTAAGATTATTTTCGTCAATTTTAGTCCCACTGTTTAACTAAACTTGCAAATGTCGTCCCAAAAATTGACGGCCTCTAACGGGCTGCCGTCAAGTGTAAAACGGAGGTTGTTTAGTATATAATTAAAATGTATTAAACTTTAATATGTCTTAACAAATTAGTTAAAAACTAAAACCAAAACTAACCTAAAACTAAACATAAAACAAACTAACACACACACACAACACACATAGTAAAAGGTGAAACCTGTTCGTCGTTTTTGAGAGAAAAAAGAGGGAAAATCACCAGAAAACCCTAAAAATCCTAAAATCCCCCAAAAATTGATCGAGTTGGTCACAATCCAGTGCGCCCTCAATGCTGCTAAGGAAGAATCTTGTTAAATATGGAGTTGTGGACTATGGTAAGTATCTATATTTTTTATTCGTATTCAATTTTTTGGGATTTTGTGTTGTTGGGTGTTCGGTGTTCAATGCTTGGTGTTGTTGGGTGTTAGTGTTCGATTCTTTCGTGTTCAATGGGTGTTGGGTGTTGGGTGTTGGGTGTTTGATTTTTGTTTTTGGTTTTATTTTCGACCACACACATTGGTCGAGCGGTTTTGCTCGACCTCACTTGGTCGAGCGCTTCTTGTTGCCTCTATTTCCGTTCGCTCGAGCCGCAACTCTTTGCTAGCACCTCTCTTCGCTCCAACTAATACTTTTCAGTATTTCCTTCATATTGTTACTGATTTGAATTATTCTTATTATTTCAGCTCAAAAGCCATTCTTATTAGGCTTTTACACCCTCAAAGTGTACCATGGTGGAAAGACAAAAGATGAAGAACCATTTGAGTACATTGGAGGCACTGTGAGTGTGTTTGACTTTGTGGAGAAATTTAAATGCAATATTGATTATCTAGATAAACTGTGTGAACAGTTAGGATATCTAGGTAAGAAGGTTTATTATGGGAGGTGGAAGGATGATAGAGTTCATTTAGTTGTGAGTCAAGCTGATATATATAAGTGTTTTAATGCCAATGTGAAGAAAGAAGTAACATTGTGGTTGGAGATAGATAAACCACAAGAGATCACAACTGTAAATGAAGATGAGGTATGGGGGGAGGTAGAGTTTTACACTGAGGAGGAGGTACTGAAATTGAAAACTGTGGATGTAAAAATACATAAACCACCAGGAATGCTATTAGCTATTGAGAAGGATGTTAGGCAGTTTACTGAAATTCAAGTGGAGGTGATGAAGGATGGTGAACTATTTACTGAAGTTATGGGTGAAAATGATGTTGAGGATGTAGATAAATTGTTTGAGAATGATGATGTGTGTCAAACTGATGTTGAAGAAGAGAATGAGTATGAGGAGGGAGCAAATATGTTTGAAACTGAGGATGAAGAGGACAATCACACTGAGGGAGCGAAGTTAATTGAGAATGATGAATTTTGGGAGATGAATGGATGGAAGCCTCAACCTGAAGAACCTAAAGTGGCTCCAAATGAAGATGTGATAGTCACTGAAGTAGCTCCAAATGAAAATGATGAATCTGAAATTGGTCTAAATCAAGATCAATTTATGGAAGATGATGATGATTTTTGGATGCCTCAAGCGGAAGAGCCTGAAGATGACTTAGTTCTTCAGAACCTAAAGAGGAAGAGGCAGGGCAAGGAAGTAGTTGTTACTGAAGAGGACATAGTCTCTGATAGTGGTACTGATTCTGATTTCAGTGGTTCAGAATCAAGTGGAGAAAGACTACTGGATGATATTATATTTGATGAAAACATAGATGGTGAAGTTGAGTGGGCATGTTTGAAGTTAGGTCAGAATGAAGATGTTGAACAATCTGAACATGGCAGCATAGAAGAAGAAGAGTTGATAGATGATGAAGAGTTGGATAGTGTGGATGAAGATGAAGAGGGGGTAATACAGACTGTGGATAGATCCTTTGTTTTCAAGCCATCTGAAGTCAGTAATCCTACCTTATTTCTTGAACAAATCTTTACTACTAAGAATTTGTTTAAAGAAGCTGTGAATTCCCATGGTGTGACGACAGGAAGATCCATATTCTTTCAGAAGAATGATGGTAGGAGGATATATGCAAGATGTAAAGCTGAGGGTTGTGATTGGGGAATCAATGCACTTAAGGTGAAGGATGAAGAACACTACCAGATCAGACACTACAACCCAGAGCATACTTGTGCAAGGTCCTATCATGTGAAGAATGTCAGCTCATCCTGGTTGGCAAAGACTTTTGAAAATGAGTGGAGGTGTGATCCAAGCAAGAGGGCTAGATCTTTTAAGAAGAAGGCAATGTTGAAGTTGGGAGTTTACATCTCAGATACCCAGGCCTACAGAGCAAAGAACAAGGCACTGAGAAGTATTGAAGGTGATAGTGCAGAGCAATATTCAAAATTGTGGGACTATGCTCATCACATGCTTGAAACCAACCCTGAATCAACAATCATTCTAAGGACTGAAGGGAACAGTGATGGGGCTGCACTCTTTAACAAATTTTATATTTGTTTGAATGCTTGTAAGTGGGGTTTCAGATCTGGATTAAGGCCATGGATAGGAGTTGATGGTTGTCACTTGAAAGAGAGTTTAGATGGAGTACTTCTCACTGCAGTTGACATGGACCCTAACAATGATCCATATATTCTATCATATGCAGTGGTTGGTAGTGAGACTAGAGAGAATTGGGAGTGGTCTTGGAACTGTTGAAGGAGGATTTCATAGGTGATCAGGAGGGTAAGTTCATTTTCATGTCAGACAAGCAAAAAGGTCTGATCCCTGCATTTGAGAGGGTGCTGCCCAGTGTTGAGAATAGATTTTGTGTAAGGCATTTGCATGGGAACATGAAAAGGGCTGGATACAGAGGTGATGAGTTTAGAAAACTCCTCTGGGAAGCAGCTAAATCTTTGACCACAGCCTCTTTTCATAGAGCAATGAGAAGGATAGGGGAGAAAGATATAAGACGCCTAGAGTGTTGGGACTATACTGGAAAATATGCTTTTACTTTGTATAATCAAACTGAATTTCGGTCTTATTCACTGAAATAAATTGTTTATCACTGATGCTTTAAATATCATCGAATGTTACATATATTTACTGCATAACTGTTCAATAAATAGTACGTGTTACATTGTAGTTAATTTAGTGATACCAGATCACAGAAGATTAAATTAACAGTCCCTTGTAACCAAAAGTACACTATTCACGACCTAGATGGAAATGAACAATCCATCGTGAAAGGTTGAAGTGTAAGGCTCAGATTGGCTTGTCTTGACCAAGAGATTACACTAGTGCATGTTTAGTGCACTGAATAGGACCTACAGGATGACAAATTCTTCAGAACTGAACTAGGAAGAATTAGACCTCAGTGGTTCGTTATTTCTTAATCTTCGTCCCTTAAATAGGATCGCGTGTGGTTAGTAATTATTGCTTTGACTTATTACGGGTAGAGAATCAACGAGATTCAATACTTTATATCTTGGACAATATTATTGGTCACATGCGATTGCTAAGATTTAATACGGAGAATCGTGTGCAAGTACGCTTGTTCGATTTGCCCCCTTGGGAGGTTCATAAGTTTTATCATACCAAATCTTGCAAGTGGAACTAGTTTCCGGTATGGATAATAATGTTGAACCGTTCCTTTACCAAGGATAAAAGATATTAATTAATGGAAAGCTATTTCAGTGGCTTGAATTAATTAATGGGCTAGATAATCTTAAACACGGGAAATAATAACCGAGAGTCATATTGACTGTAATATGGGTTAAGATGGATAGTGCAATATTAATTATGTAGTGGGATTAATTAATATTTATGGGCTTGAATAATATTGTGGCTCAATATTGATAATTCAAGATCCATTGGAAGGTCCAATCTTAATTCTCCTAAAGGCCCCTCAAGTAGCCCAACATAAAGCCCAATAACTGAAAAATGTGTTTAAAAATAAAATAATTTTTGTTGCTATTTTTCCTCATTAATTTCGAAAAATATAAATAAAAGAGGAGAAAAATTTTCTTTGAATTTTGTTATGGAATGAAGATATGTATTCTTGAAATACAAGATTATCTCATTAAATTCAAGAAATCTCCCACTTGGTTATTTATATGTTATTTTCGAAATTTTGAAAGAATAAGGGAAAGAAAGATTTTCTTGATTTTCTTGAAAATATATTATGGAAGATATGTATTCTTGCAATACAGGTATATCTCATAAATTCAAGAAGATCCAAATCTTGGAATCTTTATCCTTATTTTTTCGAAAATAACCATAACAAGAGAAGGTGGGATTTTATGGAATATTTTAATTATGGAGAAAAGAATATAGGAGATATATTCAAGATTTCTTGGAGATCAAGAAAAGATTTTTTCCTCCCTATTCCATGAAAACAATCGGCCACCACCTATCTATAAATAGGGGATGAATGTTTCATCCCCATGTGAACACGAAAATTAGTTTTTCGGAAAAATATCAGCGTCGATAAAATATCAAATATTTTGAAACGTCGACAGATTGTGTATTTTTGAAAAACCTCAATTGTGAGTGTACAATTCCATGTGCTGGAAAAATTAGTAAATCCACAAAGGTGGTGCAACAATTTTTTATTTTCCCTTTTGTTAATTGTTCGCGAGCTTCCTTCCACCGGATTGACGAGCAAGGACTAGGGAATACTTGGGAAGGCTTTTTGGTGTGTTTTTATCGACGAGACCATTGCCACTCCAAGAGGTTAGTTCACTTAAACCCGTAGCAATTCCTCATGCGTAGGATTTATGTGAACTGTTTATATGCATGATTTGTTGTTGAATTATTATTTGAATTAATATAGGATTAATTCATGCTAGTAATAATTGTTAGAATTAAATTTGTATTTAAATATTCATCCCGAATAGATCCGTGCAATTAATTCCCCAACATAGAGTGGCTTGCTGATTAGCCCCCTGCACAGTGGTCAAGATCACACTTCTCTCCAGAATCTAAGTGTGACACACTAGTGAACAACATGTGTGAGGTGTACAATGCATGCATTCTGGAAGCAAGAGACAAGCCAATTCTCACAATGTTGGAGTGGATCAGGGAGTACATAATGACAAGAATTCAAGTCAAGAAACACAGATGTGAGATCAAATGGGAAGGGAGAAAGGTATGTGGCAAGATCCAAAAAGTGATAGCACAGAGGAGGGAGGCATCAAGAGTTTGCCAGGCAGTAAAATCATCTGAACACAGCTATGAAGTATCAGGATTTGATGGTACAAGGTATGCTGTTGACTTGAAGGGACATATTTGTGACTGTAGGGAATGTGATGTCAGTGGAATCTCATGCAAGCATGCTATCAGTGCAATCTGTTCTCAAGGGGAAGATGTAGAGGATTATGTACACAAGTGTTACTCTGTTGAGGTGTACAATGAGGTGTATTATCACTCTGTTCCTCCCATGAATGGTGAGGAGTTATGGAAGATAACTGGCTACATACCCCCTACCACCTAACTTTGCAAAGAGGAAAGCTGGTAGGCCTAAGAGAAAGATGAGGGAAGGAGCTGGTGAAGTAGAAGTGAACAATCAAGGAGATGGTGGTCAAACTATGCATAGACAGCCTTACAAAGTCAAATGTTCATTTTGTCATGAAACTGGTCATAACAAGAAGGGCTGTAAAACGAGGAAGATTGCTGAGGCTATGATAGCTGAGGAAGAGAATAATGAAGTTGATCAACATGAAGAAATGACTCAAGGAGATGACATTCCACCAATGACTCAAGGAGTTGATGAACCTATTGTTGTAAGTTCTCACTCATTAATTCTGTCTTATCTATATTTTTCTCTAAACTGATAAACTTGTACATGTACAGGAGGTGCCTCTGCCCAAAAGGGCCACCACAAGGAAAGGGAGGGCAAAATTAGTTATTGTCTCAAAGAAGAAGAAGAAGAATTCAGCCTCAATTGGAGATTCTTCAAGGAGTGCAGTAGAGGATGTATGATTATGTCAACTTTTTATATGTTTTTCATTGTATTTCTTTTTATGTTCATTACTAATCCATTGGGTATATAAGGGTCAGCTACCATCATTTGCTCCCAACAGCTTTATTGGAGGAGGATCATCACAGAGGGTTGACAATGTAAGAGTGTTTTTCTTGTTTTTTAGGTATCATAGATTCATATGTTCATATAATAACATGTTCTTATTGTTCTTGTTTCAATTATAGGTTTAGAGTTCTGCTACTTTTACTCCCAATAGTTACATTGGAGGAGATGTGGAGGGCCCATCTGTGGGAGGTTCAACAGTGGCTGATGAGGATGGAATGAGTGTCACAACAATTGGGGGTAAGAAGTTTGTCACACAGACCAGTCTCACAAAAGCTGTCATGTCAAACAAAGGGAAAGGTAAAAAGAAGTAGATGAGGGTTGGGATAGGTTAGAATAGTTTTTTGTCTTTTAAGCCACTACAATCTCATTGTCTTTTATAATATACTGAAAAAACTCAACTTTTGTGCTTATAATGGTATCAGATTGTGGTGGCTTAAGATTGGTGGTATGTTTGACTTATATTTTGCTACTGCTTGGTGATTTGCTATTAATGGGGTTCGAAAATTTTGGAGCAATTAGAGCTAGGTGCTTTTGGATTTGAATTTAGTGTTGAATGTGTTGTGCTTATTTTTTCATGAATGTGTGAATATATGTGGATGTATATATATCAGAGGGGAAAATCTAGGTTTTGGTGGGGAAAACTTGATTTTCCCACCTATTTTTGACAAATTTTAGTCTTATGAGACTGAAAGTGACAGTATTTTGGCGCCCAAATTTTGTTATTGGCTGGATTTTAGCGCCAAAAATAATGGAGGGAAGAAATGGAACATATGAGACCAAATGTGCAAGTGGGCCCGGACAAGTTAATTGGTCAATTTTGTGTTAATTATGTTTCATAACGTATGAGACTAAAATTGCAAATGGTTGAAAGGTGGTTAAGCCTTAATTGAGTATTAATTATGTCTCATAACTTATGGGACCACATTTGCAAGCTGATTTAATAGAAATCGTAACGGCGGGACCACATTTGAAAATTATAATTCTTGTGGGACTACATTGGCAGAGGTGGTACCAAATTGAAAACATGGCGTGGTTGGTGGGACCAAAAGTGCAAAAAACTCGTAAAATATATCTCATTTTAAGTTTATGTAAAGTCTATTTGCAAATTCAATAAGTGCTCTAGCAATTTTTTTTTTTTTTTTTAAATTATGTCTATTAATTTAAAAATAAATACTTCTAAAATATATTTTTTTAAGATTATAGATAATGGTGAGGATTTGATTTGTTGACTATTTTTTGCATTTTGTCGAACAACGTCTAAAGTCTTGTACGATTAAAAAATATTAGTACTTGGTTAGAGGTCAAACCAATTTATTACTACACGTGTACACCCCTTTTTGGCTAGTAACTGTTAACACCTACTTTTAAAGCTCCACAGATAATAACAATAACAATAATAAAGTAGTACTCTCTCCGTCCCATTTTTAACCGTTATGTTACTGTGTGCTCGATTTTTAAGAAAAAAAATAATAAAGTGATAAAGTGTTGATGGTAAAAAGAGTTGTTTATTAGTATTTTATGTGATAAAATGATGAATAGTGTAGCTAGAAAGATTTATTTATTAGTATTTTATGTGATAAAGTGATAAAGTCAATATTTTCATTTAAGGGAATGTTCAGTTAAGAATAGGATGCCCAAAAGGGAATGAATGCAGTTAAAAATGGGACGGAGGGAGTAAACTACTTGATGCGTAAAATAAAATACGAAAATTTGAATCTTTTCTGGTGACAAATTAGTGTATTAATTAAAGAGTATGTCTAGTGTGAAAATTTTCATGTATGAAAATCTATAAAATTGTCCTAAATTAATCATTTACACCCTAAACACTAAATAATGAATCCTAAATTATGACCTATTCGGGCCGGGTGAACCATGAATCACTTGGGCCGAGTGAACCATGAACCACTCAATTTTGTCTTATCTTCACCAATTACAGAATTTGATTGTAAATTAAAAAAATTTCATGTATGAAAATTTTAATACTAGACTTTGTTTTAATTAAAAGTTACAATCGAGATGGAAACTTCATGTCTGATGATTCGATTGGTAATATCTTGGGTGTAAACAGGGGCAGAGTCAAGCCAGTAGTGTTGAGTTCGAACTCAACCCGAGTAGTATTGAGCTCGAACTCGACTCGATTAAAATACTCAAAGTTCGAAATTCGACTCGAACTCGATCAAGTTTAAATTTTTAAACCCGAGTTCGGCTCAATAAGAAACTCGATAGACTCGAACTCGGCTCGAGCTCAATTCGATTACTTGTATAATTTTATAAAATAAAATATATTAAAATATAAGTATATTTAATAAAATTAATGACATAATAGTAATTACTGTACAAACTCGATTAGGCTTGCAAGCCTTTCGAGCCGAGTATTTATGGGCTCGAACTCAGTAGCTACTCGAGTAGCTCGAACTCGACTCGACTCGACTCGATTATGCTCTAGTCAATTTTGATTTTTTTTACTAGTTGAGCACGAGAAGCTCACGAGCCGTTTTGACTCAGTTACACTCCTAGTACTATCATTTGTATTAGAAAAGGGAAAAAAACAGGCAAAACTATAGTACTTCATATAAAACGGATCATATTATAAAAAACACAATTGAAGTTTGTTCGAAATATGAAAAATAAACATGTGATTTGAATTATAACAAAATGCTCCTGAAAATGGTCAAATGGAGAAATGCAAAATCAATTTATTTATTACGTTTTTCTCGTATGATTAATTAATTGCTTCGTACTTTTACATCATCCATCCGTTCAGTTTTTTTATCTTTATAAACGGTATTTGATTATCATACTGATATAGGTTTTTTTTTTAACCCTAATTTATATTTCTTTTTGTTTCATTTTTTTTCGATTCGAACGCTTTTATACCGACAAGTAAAGGTCTAGATTGTATATACACTAATGTATTAAAAGTAGAAGTACAGTAAAACTTCTATAAATTAGAGTACTATATAAATTAATACTATTTAAAATAATAAAATTTTCCGGTCCCAACTTGGGCCTTTGTAAAAAAATCAGCAAATTCGATAAGATAATAAGATAATAATTTTTTGGAAAATCCCTTCATAAATATTAGGTCCCATTAAAACTCTAAATTAATAATTATAAATATTATAATTATAAATATTATGGTAATTTGCTAAAATATGAATCTATTGTTACTTGGTTGGGTGTTATGAATTATTTTATTTCCATATTGAGATTTATATAATATATGTTTAATTCATCATGCATGAATATATTTAATTGATTATAATAGTTATTTAAGTGCAACGAATTAATGTAAACATGTATATTTAAGTAATTCCAATGAATTGATACATGCTTCCATGAATATAATAGTTAATTGTATACAATGAATTGATATTATACATGAATATCTTTAATTAGTTACAAAGAATTGGGTGATGCATGAATATATAATCAATGAAACATATATGAATTCATTTATTTTTAATATATATATACTAAATTTGCTGAATTTAAAAAATCTCTCTTTTAATTAATAAAATATTAATTTATCGATATATTAATATCTCTTTAAATTAATAAAATTTTATGGTCCCAAGATTATTAATTTATAGAGGTTTTACTGTATTTGGTTGATGACTTTAAAATTAAAAAAATGTGAATGAAATAAAAATAAGATCTTTGGTAGACAGAATTAAAATCTTGAATAATAACTTGATGTCCTAAAACTACAGAGCGAAAAACATAGATCTACTTCTCAATATTTTGGAGTAATGAAATTGATTCCCCCCAAAAATTCCATGTGTTTCTTTTTTTTAAATTGTTTTTAGTCTTCCAAATAAATTACTATTATCTGTAATAAAGCATTATTACTGTTTAATTAATCTTTAGTAAAATAAAAATGAATGACACTTTCTATTTTCAATAATTTGAATTAAATCATTCTTACATAGAAATTAAACAATAAATGCACCCATTATCACTTCTTTCTACCATTAAATGCATTCACAATTCACATTTTAGATTCCCTTTGAGAAACCAGACACCCCATCAGCAGAAAGAAATTTGCAAAACTAATTTTATTTTGGTTTCCTTTAAATAAAAAACCATTTTTGTTTCTATATTTGGTCTCTTTTACTAAAATACCCCCATTCACTCTCAGTTGTTGAGTAATAAACTTGACTTGAAGCCACTCCACCCCCCACCCCTTTCTTCATCTTCTTTTCCATTTCCAGCTCGTTCTCAACACTAATTTCACCTCAACAACGCCAATTCTTGCTGCATTTATCACTTGGATCTTCGAATTCCCATTAATGGTGTGAACTCCTGACTAAAATGCAGTTGCCAATGCTGCTGCTGCTGCTCTTCCCTCTCCATTTCTGCCAGCTGGACCTCTCTGTTTCTGCTGCATTTACTAACTCTGCTCTCAAAATTGATACAAAAAGCTCCGATTTTGGCACTCAAACTCATTTTTCTTGATAAACCCACCTCAAAAATCTGGAATTTGAGTAGAGAAATTTTGTGGGCTCGATGCTTCGAGGTAATTTGGCAAACCCTTCTCCAGAATTTCTGTTGTTTGTTCTGTTTTTGTTTGTATCTTGTGAGTTTCTTTAGTTTAATGGCAGATCTGAGCCAGTGGGATTTGGTAATTGTTGTGGAGTTGGTAATGTTAGTGTTGTTCTGCTTATTTTTTACTGCATTTGTTGCAGTTGAAGACTTTTTCTAATGTGTCATTAAATTTAGTTTTTTAAGTTTGCAAATCTTGATTTTTACTGCGAGGATAATTCGGATTTGGTTTGTTTTGTAACCAATGAAAAACACATAATTTTGTTTAGAATTCTCATTGACAAACTTCTCTTGGATCCTTTTTCACTTTTCTTTATAACATTGGTGTAAATTTCATGGAAACTTGAACACCAAAGATCTCTGAGGCTTGTATTTCTGGTTTTTTTTTCTTAGATTAAAAAATGGAAATTAAATCTCTGGTTGATTTTAAAGGTGGAGGCTCAATTTGTTGCCTGTATTGGTGTTAAATTTTGTTTTACATTGTGAAACTTGTTTCTTTTAGTGGTCTCTTCTTTTCAGCTGTTACAAAAGTTCTTTAACTATGGATTGCCAACAATGTGCTTTACTTTTGGTGCGTGGAGTGTTGTGAAGATCTGAATTATGGTCCGATTTTAATTTAATGAAACTTTTAAGGGGCAAAAAGAAGGAAGAAAAAATAAATACCATCTTGGCTACAAAGATAAAGCTTGATTATTGCTTCTAACCACTTTTTGCGAGTAATACATTTGACTTCCCAAAGACAGCCCCTTCTTTGTTAGCCATTATAAAGACGTATTTCCTTTCCTTCAAAGTGCTTTATCGTAAGAGAAATGTCTTTACTGTCTTACTGATAGAGAAGTTGTCGTCTTTTTGGTTATTAAGCACATTTCATGGTAATTTTTTGTTCTCAAAATTTAATTGGAGCCAGTTAGTTTCATATTATATCATGTAGAAAGGTTTTTCTTCGAGGATACATCTCTTTGCTTGATTTTCGTCTTATAGACAGTATGCCTTTGATCACTTGACAATATATCTACCTTTCCTACAAAAACTCTAATTTTTCTTGTTTTCTTGATTGTTATTCTGTGACTATACACATGAATCCATCTTTTGTTTCTTCTAATCTTGTGATTACTCACTTCCAAATTTACATTTACTTAGATTCTCTCTTTTATATGTTGTTCATAAGTTCATTTTTCATCTTCTTTAAAACTAACTATGCATTTATGCCTTTTATTTGCCACAGGAAATCTGCAAACCCTGCCTTATTTTAATGCTTCTGTGGATTTTCTCATGAAACACTGCTCTACCCATGTATTGCTATTCACCATCTTTCTGATTGTCAGTTTTACCCCTCTCACTCATGGTGACTTGAGCTCAGATACACAAGCCCTTCTCGATTTTTCAAACGCCATACCTCATGGCCGGAAGCTCAACTGGAATCCAGCTTCCCCTGTCTGTGCATCATGGACAGGTGTCAATTGCAGTACAGACGGGAGAAATGTGATTGGTCTTCGTCTTCCTGGGGTTGGACTTAACGGTCCAATCCCGACTAATACAATTGGAAAGTTGAAATCTTTGAGGGTTCTCAGCCTTCGTTTCCAATCGTCTCAGTGGTAATCTGCCTTCTGATATCCTTTCCCTCCCGTCTCTTCACTACCTCTTCCTCCAAAATAACAACTTTTCTGGTGACATTCCGACCTCACTTTCCCCTCAACTCAGCGTTCTTGACCTCTCGTTTAACTCGTTGACCGGAAGTATTCCACTCACATTAACGAATTTGACTCAACTTACAGCACTGGGCCTTGAGAATAACTCGCTTTCGGGACCCATTCCCGATCTAGGCCTACCACGTCTCAGACGTTTCAACCTAAGCTACAACCATCTCAATGGTAGTATCCCATCTTCTCTAAACAAGTTCCCAAATTCTTCGTTTATTGGAAACACGTTATGTGGCCCCCCTCTGAGTCCTTGTTCCCTCGTTCTTCCACCTTCTCCTTCCCCTAGTCAGTCGTCTCCACCTTCACGAAAAGAAAAGTCATCAAAGAAACTTCCTTTGGCAGCTATAATTGCTATTGCTGTAGGAGGAGCTGTGCTGCTGTTTCTTTTGGCTCTAATTTTATTTTTGTGCTGCATTAAGAGAAAGAAGGACGACGGCGCTGCCGCCCCAAAAGTAAAGTCCTCCAGTGCCGGAAGGGCTGAGAAACCGAGCGAAGAGTTCGGTAGTGGGGTCCAAGAACCGGAGAAGAACAAGTTAGTTTTCTTTGAAGGGTGTTCTTACAACTTTGACCTCGAGGATTTGTTGAGAGCATCAGCTGAAGTATTGGGAAAGGGTAGTTTTGGAACTGCATATAAGGCGGTCTTGGAGGAATCAATTACAGTTGTCGTGAAAAGGTTGAAAGAGGTGATCGTTGGGAAGAAAGACTTCGAACAACAAATGGAAATAGTTGGCAGAGTCGGACAACATCCTAATATCGTGCCTTTACGTGCCTATTATTACTCCAAGGATGAAAAGCTCCTAGTCTATGATTACTATGCAAATGGTAGCTTGGCAAGTTTGTTACATGGTATTCACTCTCTCTCTCTCTCTCTCTCTCTCTCTCTCTCCGGTTTTCTATCTACGATCCTTCTATATAGATACTTTGTTGCATTTTGGTGTTACATTATCAGATTGCATGTGTTAGATGTTTGTCACATGTCAAAAATATTGGAAGGGGGAAAAATGATGGTGGGTTTCTGTTTATATTTTTGGTAACTAATTATTTAGTCCTGTACGTTTGCTAATTTTTGCTTTCAGAAACTTCATTTTTTCAAATTGACTGGTATGTATGATCATCCATGCAACTTCGATTTTCATGCGATTTTCTTTGATTTTTCGTGCGATTTTCGAATAGCAGGAAACAAGACGACCGGAAGAGCCCCGTTGGATTGGGATTCCCGGCTCAAAATATCGCTCGGAGCAGCAAGAGGCGTGGCTCACGCTTACGCAATCGGTGGTTCAAAATTCACTCATGGAAACATCAAGTCCTCAAACATCCTCCTCAACCACGACCTCGACGGCTGCGTCTCCGATTTTGGCTTAGCCCCTCTGATGAACTACCCCTCCACGTCTCGACAGGTGGGGTACCGAGCCCCGGAGGTGGTCGAGACCCGCAAACACACGCACAAATCGGACGTGTACAGCTTTGGCGTCGTCCTGCTCGAGATGCTCACCGGGAAACAGCCGATCCAATCTCCGAGCCGCGACGATATCGTCGATCTCCCGAGGTGGGTCCAGTCGGTGGTGCGGGAGGAGTGGACGGCCGAGGTTTTCGACGTGGAACTGATGAGGTTTCAGAACATCGAAGAGGAGATGGTGCAGATGCTGCAGATCGCGATGGCGTGCGTTGCGAAAGTGCCGGACATGCGGCCGAGCATGGAGGAGGTAGTTAGGATGATCGAAGAGGTACGGCAATCCGACTCGGAGAACCGGCCGTCGTCCGATGAGAATAAATCCAAGGACTCGAATGTGCAGACCCCATGATCGTTTTCTGGAAATTTATAGTGTTACTACAGGCTCATTAAATTTCTGATTTATGTTAAGTTAAACCTCATCTGATTCAAGAAGAAGAACCCATTTGATTATTCGTGTTCGTGGTGAGATTGTGAATGTTTCGGTCAGTAAATTTCTTAGGAGTTTAGCTTTGTAGTTTGTTGTGATTTGTTGCCAACTCTTCAACTGTATTGTTTCTTTGTACTGCCATTAGATTTGTTATCAAAGTTTTTCCAGTCTACATAACGATATGAATCTTCGTTAGGTGTTTTCTTGTACGTTGTTTTACTATCATTTTACTATTTTAGCCTTGCTGCGCATAGTGTATGTATGCAACTAGTTCATAATCATAACTATCACTTTATTAGTAAAAAAAACTAATAATTTTAATAAAACAATTAATACTACACTAATACCACAGCATTTATGTGTATAAAAATTATGATATTAGTTTATAAAAATAATATTATCATTCATTATTTGGGAATGAATGAATTAAAATTTCGTATTCTGAACAAATTATGAATTCATAATGAAATTCGTCATATTTTGTATGTCCAAAATGTGAAGGTTTATGGAGTCTTTGTAACGAAATTGGGACAAGAGTGAGAAGATTGGGACGATGGGTCGATCTAATCACACTTTTGGCGTAACATCTCCTGCACAAATTAATGGCAACAACAAGGAATATCAGGACGATAATACAATCATATTTTTCGTAACATGGATTAAAATAAGTAGATGAGTTGAGATGTTTATTCTTTGAAAGGTACGAGTTTGGAATGAGACGTTTGTGAAAAGTTATTTGAGCTGGGTTTTAGATTGAAAATCAATAGTGTTAAAAGTATAATTAATAAACCAAATTAGAATATGTGTAGAAAATGCATTAGTGAGCAAAGTGGCAGTGTTTTCAGATCAAGTGTTAATGTTGAAATTCAAAAAGAAAAAAACAAGAAATATTCTTGACCTCTGTTTATGAGGCATTTGCGGAAAGCCCCAAAATTCAACTGAAGATGTCAGCTAAAATCTACGGTAATCCTAAATTCCAGAAATTCAAACCCAAAATGGCAGCAAATAAATCATATACCCTGCAAAAACTCACAAATTTTCGACTCAGATCCAATTCACTCTACTACCCTGTGGGTGTTCACTCCCAATGTCAGGTTCAGCTCCCAAATACCCGCTGCAGAAGAGCCTCAGCCGCCGCGTCTCCTTCAACGAAGCCTCCCTCCGCCGCCGCCACGACTCCG
The DNA here is from genome assembly GCA_037126765.1 of Stenogyne calaminthoides. Taxonomy (NCBI): domain Eukaryota; kingdom Viridiplantae; phylum Streptophyta; class Magnoliopsida; order Lamiales; family Lamiaceae; genus Stenogyne; species Stenogyne calaminthoides. The sequence goes on along the minus strand of JBBCBC010000010.1, from coordinate 34,725,915 downwards.
ACACCGAGGCGCAGCCCGACGGCCCCCAAGGCAGCCCGATCTACAGCAACCTTTTCTTCTGGATCTCCCTAATTCTAGGTCTCCTAATTTTCGTTCTCATAATCACCGGATCCATGTACTTCGCCTTTCTCAGATCCAATCTACCCGACGTCCGCCTCCAGCGATTCGACGTTTTCCGAATCGACGTCGTTTCGGCGCCGAACGCCGACACTCTCCTCACGGCGGATATCGTCATCTTCCTCAACGCGACCAACGGCAACGGCAAGGCGCAGCTCGTGTACAGCTCGATGACGGCGACAATGTCGTCGGCGGGGATCGATTTCGGGAGAATCAAAATGGAGGACGTGATTGAGCCGCCGCTGAGCTCGGCGCTGCTGACGGTGCCGGCGTCGGTGAGTAATATGAAGGTGGAGGACGCGGCGGCGAACGAGCTGCAGTTCAGTGGGAAGAAACGTACACTGGTGGTCGATTTACATGTGAAGGGGAAAATCGGGGTGTATGTTGGGGGAAACAGGATCATTGGTTTTCCGTTCAAAATTGAATGCGGGAAACTTGATCAGAAGGAAATTGAAGATGACCGTCCGCCTAAATGCAATTCTCAATTGACCACTCCTCTACGGTCACTTCCTCTCCTCTTCTCTGCTTTTATACTTTTTCATCACTTATTTATTTAAACAGAAACTTGATGAACTCGAGTTTACGTCAAATCAATTTTTTTAATAATATTATTATACATAAAAAAAATTACTACTTTTATTTACAAAAATTATAATTATTTAAACAGTGAAAATATTTATATATAATAGTGATAAGTTTTACATATTATAATAATAATAACAGAATTTATGTATAAATTTATTTGACAAGAGTGTTACTCTATTATTATTGATTATTGAAATTAAAATTTATATGCTCTATTTTTGCAGTTGATCAAGAGGAATGCATTTGTCAAAAAAAAAAAAAAAAGATCAAGAGGAATGCAATTATGCAAAGACACGTGACTCGTGATGGTGCAATGGTAGTTTCAACTTTTTTTTTGACAGAGTTGGGCTTATATAGTGAATTTTGGTTGGGACTTAATTGTCATTTTTTAATTCTTTCTCCCCCCTTAATGCTATTTTTTATTTTATTTATTTTTAATTTCTCTAGAGAATGAAAAGTATTTGTACCTAGTTTTAGGGTTTTTAAGGAATTAAATTAAATTAGTTTGCATAGATATATACATCAACAATGTTGAAAGTTGGTTTGAGTTGTTTAATCTTACTATGGTAGTATTTTGAACCTCTAAATTAACTCTAGAAGCATTTTTTTATTTTTGTGAAGTTGAGTCATACCAACTTCCTAAAAAAGTGTTACTGCACTGTTCATTAGTGGTTCTAATCAGGGCATACACGGGTTGAGTACTGTGAATTTCATACAAGTCGAGTCATATTTTGGTGTTCGTATCTTTTTAGTGATAGTTGTGATAGTTCATAAGGCTGCGTTTGTTTTGGGATTTAAGTGTGCAGAACAAGTCAATGTTTTAAAATTCAAGAATTTAGAATCCTTGATGAATAGTAAATGTATGCGTTTGTTTTGAGATTTAAGTAGGGTGATATTTAACTTTATGTTAAATCAATATTTAATAATGGTTGATATTGTATTATTATATTATATTGAGAAGAGTAATAAAGTGTATAAAGTGTGATGTATTAGGAAGAGTAATTATAAATTATATAAATATTTGTAGGTGTGGATGGAATGTGGGATTTAAAAATCAGACTCTAAATCTGACGAAATACTATATGGCTGATGGAGTTGTTATCTCTATCGAATGAGATGTCAGGTTTAAATTTGTTTTTAAAAATTTAAGTGAATTTGCATTTTTTAAAGTCTTAATCTCCAAATGATCGGTTTTGCACCTAAAATAGCAAGTCTTGTTCAAAATACCAAGCTCTAAAATAGAAGCAAGTAAACCAATCGAATTAAATTTGAAAACTATCACAAATTTTGTCGAGTTGAACTCGAACTTAGCAACACTAGGTTCGTATTGAAATCATAATTTAATTTATTTATTCATAACCAAAAAAAATTGAAATATGTAATTACTAACAATCTGAAGAAGGAATCAAGTGAAAAGGAGGATTGTAGACGGAAGGTGCATTCCATTTCATAGCCCTTCAACAGAGCAACGTATAAAGCCAATAGAAATGGCGTTGATTGCACGCCAAAAGCGTTTATTGCCAATAGAATTTTCTAGAATACTGTATGGACCCCCACACATATTACTCTTTTACAAACTCGCCTACTATAAATAACTACTATTTCCTCTCATTGACTTCTTCCATTTCCTCGTTATTGCCCCAATTTGCCCTAATTATTTTCCTGATACAGGTATACTCGATCGTCATGTGCGAATCGTGTTTGTGTTTATTTTTGTTAATTGAGGTTTTGGATCTTTCGGTTTACGGCTTGTTTGTTGATGTTTGTGGGATGGGTTTATCTATGAGTTTACGAGGGTTTGTGTAACTATTGATCTCTCTCGCCCTCTCCCTCTTTTTTCTTATTCAATTGTTTGTTGCTATGTTATAGGTTTTCTAGCGTGAAGGTAAAAGGGGCTTTTAATGGCGTCAAAGAGGATTTTGAAAGAGCTGAAGGATTTGCAGAAGGACCCTCCTACGTCGTGCAGTGCCGGTATGTTTGCTGTTCTTCCGCTACCGGAATTTAAGTTTTGGTTATCATGTTCAGTACTTGAAATCTTTTGGAGCCATTTGTTTTTTAATTGTCGTGTTGTGATATAGTGATCTTGTTGGTTATATTTTGTTTCATTTCTTAAATTTGGTGATCCTGTGAGTTAAAATTGTTTCATGTTTTGTTTGTGTGAAAATGCTTGTAAATAACCAATTGCTAATGTGTATCAAATGTACTAAGCTCCAAACGTAATTCTGCCTACAAGTAATAACTGATTTCTTATAAACGAGGCAGAATTTGATGATATATGGATGCATTTTCTTTTTTTTTTCCGTGTTCTTATGAACTAGCTGTGGTTAGAGAGATGGGTCTTCTTTATGCTTGTATGCTATTGTTGTTTAATTGGCCACTCTTTTACTTCTGTTCATTGTTCTTGGCCTATCTCTTCGTTGGATGACAATTTATTGCTTGTAACCATCCATGTTTTGATAGAAAGACTATTGACTATCTTGTATTATTCCCCCTTTGAATCTGAATTGGGAGTTGTCTGCCTACCATATATGCTAATTTCCAGGCATGATTGCCTTCTTCGTATAAAGAAAATTTTTTGAGTGCTTTATGTAACCCTCTATGATCTAATTAATTAGGCCCTGTGGGAGAAGACATGTTCCATTGGCAAGCTACGATTATGGGGCCTTCTGATAGCCCTTACACCGGGGGCATCTTTTTAATTACCATTCATTTCCCTCCTGATTACCCCTTTAAGCCACCAAAGGTATGGATTTTCTCAGGTTGATAAACTTCCTTGTTTTCCGCTATTTTGATGTGAAACTTGCTAATTTGAAGTATGGTTTTTCAATAATGTACTTTGATGACTGTTACTACTTTTCTTGATTTGTATATTGAGCTTTAGTGTAAAGTTTTGTGGAAACGAAACCTGAAGTTAAATCCTTGGCCATGTGTTTTTAACAGAGTTTTTGTGGTGTAAATATTGTATCGTCATTATTTTTGTAACGTGAAGCTTTTTGCTGTATTTTCATTAGCTTGAAAATCATTTAGGTACTACTTTGATTCCAATTAATATTCAGTGATCTCAACTAAGAATGCACTCCTGTTATTACAGCTTGCTTTTAGGACAAAGGTATTTCACCCTAACATCAATAGCAATGGAAGCATTTGTCTTGATATTCTGAAAGAACAGTGGAGCCCTGCCTTGACTATATCCAAGGTGCTAATCAATTCTTGCCCTCTTTTTTTGTTTTTATTTATATATTTTACTTGGTCTCAGCCAACGATGTTAAGTTCCAATAAGGCAGGCAATGAATGACATTTTAAGCTGGTGGTCCTTATAAAAATGCTCCAAAATAATGATGCTACCTGGAATGATACTTCACTTACGTGTAGTCTAGTTCTTACGTTTTTTCAGTATTTCTTTTGGAGTTATGTTAATTTCGCTTACTAGGTATTGTTGTGTGCTTTAATATTCTAACCTAATTGTTTGACTGATGATCTATTCAAAGCTTGAATGGTTCAACATGCCTCAAATCAACTTATCATTTATCAACAATAGGCCTGATATTTTTGAAAAAGATGTAAACTATAAGACTGACAAAAACTTCTACGAATTTGGTGTGAATTCAGTAATACTGTTTTTTTTTTTTTGGAAAGAAGTAATACTGTTTAGTATACTAATTATTATGGGTTATTGATTTTGAGAAGAATAACATATAAAACGTGATACTTCGTGTGCTAAACAGTATTATTTTGAAGAAGAGACTTCATATCAATCTGGCCCACAGTGTAGACCTACTCTAGACTTTTTGCAATTTGTATCAAACATGAAAGTTTCATAACTTGACTATTTTATTGGTGTCTTAACATCAGGTCCTCCTGTCTATTTGCTCTTTGTTGACGGATCCAAATCCAGATGATCCCCTGGTGCCCGAAATAGCTCACATGTACAAGGCTGACCGGCCCAAATATGAGGCTACGGCCCGTAGCTGGACACAGAAATATGCTATGGGATGATGTGGAGTCACTTTCATGCTTAAAAAATATTGCAATTCCTGTGACTTTTGTTTATGTTTGTTTAAAAATAACAAATATTTGTGCGGTACTTTGCTTAGTCGTTGATTCCCGGATTACAACATGGAATGTACTCGATCTCTCAATTTGTGAATATACACTTCCGGGACTATCTGGAAGGAAATGTATCATGTTATGTGATAATATTTTTTATCTAAATCAAATGGCAGAAAAAAGAGCTCTATATTTTTTGTGTTATTAGTTTGTAACTCAGTTTGGATACAGGAAACAGAGAAAGCTGGTTCTTGGCAAGGTAAGACATGTCCATTTATTTATAGTTTTATTGCATTTTTATATTTAATATTCCATAAGTGAAGCAGTACAATTTAATAAAAGGTGATAAACAGCAAAGCAGCAACTGTTACTGCTGTGAAAACTGGAGCTGAGTATAATCTGAACCCATGAGAAGTAGTCTGATTCCAGTAAAACCTGCATCAAAATGGGGTTTTTGTTTATTTATTAAACATTAGGAAGAATGTTTTTTTCTTTCATTTTTTATTTCAAAACATTTCATTCTTCTGAATTGAATTTTGTCATATTAACTTTCACATATTTAACATAGTATTTTAATAGTAGGTGTACCTTGAGTAGAATTACAGCCGGAGTTGATGGTGTCGCAGATGTCTTGAATAGTAGCATTATTTGCAAACTTATGTCTTGTAGTCTTTCTTGACCTCGTAGCACCACCCTGGTGTGATCGGCGCAGCCACCATCCACACAAAACTATGGATATGCTGAGAATATATACATAGAATATTTGAGATATAAACAACAACTATGCTATAGATATACAACTTATTATTTGAAATATGTTTATTTTTTTACTAAATTATTAACTCATGATACTGTGTAATGAAAGAATTCATCCTTTATTATCCCTGAATTAAGTACGACTACATGAACTATTTATGGATTACATGAATGGTGCAACATTTTGCACCCAGGAAAAATATGGATTGTTATGAAACGAGGATGATAATCATAAAATTGCATTATCTGAAATTGATGACTATCTTAACTAATAAGATATTTTGAATAAAAGACCTTTATATAAATATCAGTCGTTACAATTTTAATAAAAATAGTATAAGATCGTGTAATGGTCAATAAGTTATGAGATAAATCTAAATTAAGTGAGTATATTTTTTTTGTTTATTTACTAGATTAATTGAATTTTTTTAATTTGATAAATGATGGATTATGATTTGTTTGAGGTTTAAAAGTCTGATCCCACAATAATAATGAGTATCCTACTACATGATGGTCCGGCCCAGATCCAACTGTTTCTTGGTTCCAAATCTGATAATATCTATGTATACCCTTTCAAAATATATATATACAAGTATACATCACACAATCATAATATTTATTTAAAGGGTAGGTCTCATGTGCATTTAAGTGCAACGTACATTCATAGTGCATTTTAAAAGATATAATTTATTTATATTAATTTCGTGTAATTAATTTTTTATATTAATAATTTCAAGGTTCATCATAAATAAATTATATAATTCTAAAATATATTATGCACAATGCACGTGAATGTATATACAATTTAGCCATTTATACAAAGTTTTTTTTTTCTTCATCTACCATAAAGAGGATAGAATACATAAACATATATCATTGCATCTCTCCTTTCAGTCGGTGGTGTGAAGTGTGATCAAGTAATGAAGAGAATATGATTACTGCGTTCAACTATTTAATTAATTTATATATGATAAAGTCTCATATACAACTGGTGCACGAATTTAAAATTTGTGCATTCGCCCCAACCCTACCCATGTATCCATAGAACATGTCCAATATATTTAATGGATCAAGTATTTTGTTTAAATTGGTCATTCAATTGCATGAGTACACGGTGCATTTGGTGTACAAGAGACCCACTCTTTATATAGGAGGATAAAGGTAATTTTTTTGTGCACACATGCATCAAAAAAATTGGTGCAATTTAATTTTAGGAGTTTTTTTTTTTTTTTTTTTCAGTTTTCTTTCAACTTTAATTTCATTTTAAGTTTTTTATTTTTTTTCCTAATCCGGACCCAAACCCGGCCCGAGTAGTTAATGGTTCACTCGGTCCAAGTGGTTCATGGTTCATCGGGCCCGAATGGTTCATATATAATTTAGGGTTCATTGTTCGGGGTTAGGGTTTAAAGTGCATAGTTAATCCAAATTAAAATTGAATTAAATTGATGCAATTGATGCACATTGATGCACATGAGAGTAATTCGAGGATAAATAAGATAATAATAATTTTAAAATAATCCAATTTAAGTGGTAGAGTTGACCTTTCAGATTATTAGGCTTTTGTGGAAATTAAGAAGGCAAAACTAGAGTTGCTTGATTCTTTTAAACTTTTTTTTTTGAAAGCTTAGACGAGAGCTTCTATTCATAAGAAAATTTGTGAAGAGTACATAGGTTTAGCAACAAGCCGAAAGTCTCAGAACCATCCAAACAACCGAGTGTAACAAGACAAAAGAAAAAAAAAATATTCTAACCAACTCAATCTGGCCTTCAATAAAAGTCCCGAGACCAAAAAATATGACGTCCGTGACTGCTTGTACAGGCCACCATGAAAACTGGGCTCCAAAAATTACCAGATCAGTCAACAACACCAACACGAGCAACAAAACAGAGAGCCAGAACAAGTAAATATCCGCAACAGGAAAGAAAAGACCAAAACAAACCTAAACTCAAGAAGAAAAAATGCACAAGGCGCGGACAAACCACTTCTAAAAATCTAGAGGGGAGGGAAAACCACAAATCTAAAAGCACAAAAGACAATAACATATTATACAAAAAATAAAAGGATCCAACGGATCGAACTACCAGCCGGCTGCTGTGGCTCCGGTGGAGAATCGATTCGTCGGTTCGACAACCACACTGAAAGAGCTACCTCAAGGCCCGGCTATGACGAAAGTGCAATAGAGATGAGCATTGGCGGCGAGCTGGAGCAGACGAGCGGTACCTACAAGAGCTCCGCTGACGAGAGGAAAGACTATTTTCAACTTGAACTGTCTTTTATTTCGTCATAAAATAAAGTTTGACGAGCCAAAATAAAAAAGAAGAATATTATATAAATATTACTACATAAAATTAGAGAATTGGAATTTAAATTTTAGAAATTTTAAATATGATAATGTGTTCAATACCATGTACGAGATCAATTTTTTTGTTATTCTCGTGGTTTGAAATCAATCATGGCTAGGTCTTATATGCACCCGGGTGCACCGTGCACTCATAGTGTATTTTAGAATCGTGCAACTTGTTATGCTGAAAAATGCAACTATTAATATGAGAATATAGTTGCATGCTTCTGTTTGGAATAGTTGCACATTTCTGTTTGTATAGTTGCACACTTCTAAAATGCACTATGAGTGCACAGTGCACCCGGGTGCACATGAAACCCACTCATCAATCATTGTTCTAATATTTTTACTGTATGCTTATGATGTATCCACGTACAATAGAAATGTGGACTGTATAAATTTATCAGACAACAGGGTTGTTTTCAATTATCGTGAACTCAATTTTTTAATATTATTATTATGTATGTAAATTAGTACTGTTATTTATAAAAATTATCATTATCATACATAAAAAATATTATTATTTAAAATATATTTTATATTTTTAAATAGTAATTTTTTTTAACATAAAAATAATATTTTTATACATAATAATGATAAAATTCATATATAAATCTGGTTCACAAGAGTATTAATAAAATAAAGAAATTGTTTTTGGCTTCTCTCTTTAATGAACATGCCATTAATGGACTAAGTTATAGAGGGGGCGGCCCTCTTGCTAGCCATGAACCAACTAATTATTAAAACATTAAAATTCATAAATTTAAGTTTGAAATTTTATGCACAAATCAATGTTAATAGTAGATTAAAATATAGTTTTTTTAAAACTATATTAAAATATATCTTTAGAGTGATATTTATGTGCATCAATGACAAATGATGCAATTAGATTTAATTTTAATTAACCACACATTAGACTTGGGTGATTTGACTGATTTCACTCTCCATTTCTTTTTTCATTCTCGAACCATGAATTCTGAACCCGATCCCAAACCCTAAACCATAAACCATAAGCCCAGAACACTGAACACAAATCTAAACCCTAAACCATGAACCCGAACCCAAACCATGAACAATTCAGGTCCGGGTCGGGTCAGACTTGGGTTGAGTCCGAATCTTGTTTGGAACTTGAAATATAGTAAAAAAATAATCCTAAAATTTAATTGCACGAATTTTAAATTATTTGCCATATCTTTAATATTTGTAGAAATGTAAGTCCAGTTTCTAAATTAACACACAAAACAGTCGCGAATGCTCTAGGGATGGCAATGGGGCGGGTAAAACCCAACTCAAACAAATCCGCCAGGAAAAAATCGATCAAATGGGTTTTGGTAGGTTAAACCCGGTCAAGCCGGGTTTATTTTTAGGTAAACCCGCCCCGCATATATAAATATATATTAATTTTATAATTTTTTATTAAATTAAATGTATTTTGTATAGGGTTTATTTCTTTCACGAATTATTTTAATTGTTTCTTTCTTTGATTTATCGTTTCTTTTATCGAATAAGTGTTTTTAGCTTAGATTGAGAAGAAATTAGAATGAATAGATATCTAATGTACATAATTCAAAATAAATTTCAATTAATTCACCCATATAATACAAATTCAAGTATTAATTGTATGAATTGGAGGAATGCAAAATAATTGTATGAATTGGAGGTAGAGATAAATTATTTTTTTTTTATTTATTTATTTTCATCTTTATTTATTTTTCTAAAATACTAACATATCTATCTTTTTTTTAAAATAGATAGTAAAAAATTGATGTGGGATTGATTAAAACTTTTGAATTTTGTGCTCTATGATGTGAGATTGATTATGAAATTAGGTATTTTATTTGTTATAATTTGAATGATTCTAATTAATGTGTTATTTTTTAGGAATGATATGTATGAATTGTTAAAAAATATAAGTAAAATTGAACGCAGGCGGGTTAAACCCGCCGGGTTCACGGGCGGGGCGGGTTAATTTAAAACACAAAACAAAAAAAAAAATTTGTGTCGGAGTTCGAAAACCCCCCTCTTCCTTCCCATAATAAAATATTCAAACATCTATAAATATCGCACCTTAAAATTAGTAAGTGAGCTAGCTAACCTTCAATTTGAGATATAAAAGGAAAAATAATCAAATCCTCGTTATCTATTTCCTTTTAGTAGTATGTGTCATTTCATTGAATTAAATACAACAAAACAAAACAAAACAAATACTACTATTTTAGGCTAAACAATTAGAAGGAACATTATGTGAATCAGGTCTATGTATGAACTCTATCAATATTATGTAGAAAAAATTTCATCGTTATGCATTCAAAAATTTACTATTTAAAAGTATAATACATTTTTTTTTAAAATAATAAATTTTATACATAATAATATTAATTTTTATACATAATAATAATAATTTTTATATATAATAGTGATATTAAAAAAATGAGTTTATCGTGAATTTTAATTCCCATTAATTTTTTTGTCAACAATTAAATGTCCATGTAAAGAAGTGTATATAAACTTACACGTTGCACCTATAAAGCTTGATATTTTCAAACTAATATTAAAACACTATTCACATATATAAAAAAATAACTACTATATATTATTATCATTATATTTTATTCACTGAAACAAATCTATAATTTGAAGCTTCCAAATGGCCAAAAAAGAAACGCCCAAAATAGAATCAACATGAGCTAAGCAATTGACCCTCTCAACATGCCTCCTTCACCTCTTATTCAATATTTCAATTTTTAAGTCCCTTTCAACTTTGATCCTCTAATTTTTCAATTAATAAATGGCACACCTTATCCCGTTGCATAAGAAAATTTCAATATTAATTATATTTAAAAAAATTCATTATATTAAAATTTAAGCGTCATAACAATAAAACACAATAACTCATGTAAAATTCAAATTTACATGAATTATTTTATTTAAAGTACCAATTATTTAGTATGTGAATTGTGAAGTGTCCCGTTCAACATATAAAATATCACATGACATAATTCATATAGTTAAACAGTGACATTTGAACATAAAACTATTATTATTGCTAAATGGAAAATAAAGAGGGTGAACAAAAGTTCAAAGTGGATTTTTTTTTTAATATGATTATTGTGTATGAAGATTATCACTGTAATAAATAAAAATTATCACTATTACATAAAAAAATTATCATTATTTTTAAAAAATTAATTAATTTTTTAAATAATTATAATTTATGCAAAATAATAATAATAATAATAATAATAATAATAGACATTACGTATAGGCAAGTACAAGGAGAGTTATTTCAAAATAAAGAAATTATACTGCATCTAAAGCCGAATATTTGGAATTATTGCACACTCCTATAATCATGCTAAATATCAACTTGCGATAGTTGTCGAATTTCATGTATTTATCAAATTTATTACTAGCAAAATAATTTCATTATTTTTGTTACTAATTACCTGGAATCAATAATCCAACCTACATATTATATGGATAAATAAAAATGATTAGAAAAATCTTTGACTAAAATTGCATATTTTTTGCCATGTGAACAGAAGTTGAAACATGGTGTGTTGCCCTCTCCGTCTTTTCCCACCCTCTCTCTCTCTCTCCTTTCTCTCTCTACAAACACATTGTCTTCCACCTAAAGCTAAAAGCTACAAAACAAGGAAATCACGATTTATAGATACAGATTTTCTGTCTCTCTTGCCGGAGCTCCATAATTTTTGTTCTTTTTCATAGCCGTTGCTGTTTTGTCCCTCTCTCTCTATTGGGATTTTCGATAATTAGTCAAAAGGTGAGACATTTTTCTTCTTTTTGCCCCTGTTTTCATCTTTCATTTCATTTTCCCACTATTTTGAAATCTGGGGGAAAAAACATTCCTTCCTTTTTTGTGGGTTTTTTATGGTTTGAATTAAAGATGGCTTATTGATGAATTTCCCCTCTTTTTCTGAGTGGCTGCAGGCTTTTTCTTCCCTACTGCTGATGTTCTTGCTCTCACTTTCTCCTGATCTGAGGTATGTATTGAGTTGTCTCTTTCTCATTCAGTGTGTGTACTGTGTGTGTAAATCTTGAAATTGAAGATTTCAGATACCTTCTTGTTTTCTGGATCAGCTACTTCCTTTGAATTAATAGCTGTTATTTCAGTTTTTTACTTGCGTAAACAATTGTTTATCAATGAATTGAATTTTCCCACATGTTAGGTTAGGCATTTTCTATTGATTTTCTGGTTGACAGGGAGCATTTCTTTCAGTGAATTGAATGGAATAATTAATTCATTTTTTTTACTTTCTTTGGAACTTTTGATTTATTAAAGTGATAAAGGGCGTTTTCTTTTTTACCAAACCTTAAAAAGATAGTGGTTTGTTCTGTATATTCCTTATGATAGTTTGATCGTTTAGTTAATTTTGGTTCTTGATAATTAGAGTTCCTGTTGATGATGGAAAATAATTAAATAATATTAAAGAATGAGTCAAGATCATGATGTGAAGATCACCACCGCTTGGTTGTATAGCTGGTTTATGTTAAGAGTACAGTTGTGCTAATTTATAAACTCTTAATCATACTAATTACTTCTAATCACGCCACAATATTATATACTATATATGTGTGTGTGAGATTAATTAATGCACTAATAACAATATTCTCAACTCCCATTTATTTTTGAAGTAAACTGGATGGCTGATCTTGGTTATAGTGTTCGTTTGTCTGTGGTGTATGTTGTTTTCTGAACTTTTTGGTTCTGTATTATAATATTCAAGAACGAAGAATGTTAACGTGTTGAGCCTTTTGGTGTCGTCTATTTGCTGATTGATGAGTTTTTGTTAGCAGTGTTACTTATAAATCCTTTTTGGAATAACATCACTATCCATCCTACGTTGCAGCTAATCAGCTTCTTGCTCCCGCCGACGTTTTTGATCAACTCTTGAGCTTCCAATAATGTCATCAGCCTTTGTAAGAAATCAATCTTAATTCAAGATTTCAAGAGTATTATCTTATTGACAGTAATAGTTTCGAAATATAAGGCCTCTGATTTCTTGAAACCTTTTTTTCTTTTTCTTTTTTGGAGTGAAAACTCAAGTAATTAATTAATTTTATTTATTTCAACGTTTAATAGTATTAGTTAAGATGGTGTTGTTTGAGGTAGTGTGTGTTACTTCGTCTCAGGGGAAGGCCAACAGAATGAAGAGTTTGGAATCTAAGAAGTCCCACTCTTGGTGGTGGGATAGCCACATTAGTCCCAAGAACTCTAAGTGGCTACAAGATAATGTAGAAGGTAAATTATTTGGCGGTTCTTGTTTGCATTATTAAATTTATGGAGTAACATTCTTGTACATCAGTTGTACGATGCAACAGTACACAACTAATACTTTTTGGAATAATTTTTCTCAACGGAAACAACTAATACTTAATACTACTATTTAAAAGTACAGTTTGTCTAAATTATGAGTCATGGCTGTTATGTTGAAATTAAATGTTTTTGTTAGGTTGTCCATCTTTATAGCTGAATGTTATTGATTCGTTAGCTAAACCATACACTTTGTTTCTTTAGAATGAAGACTTCCCCATACGAATTATTTTTATTTTTTTCATTTTTCTACCTATATTATTAGCACTTTTCTGATCCCAAATTAGCTTAAAATTTCATATCGCTAGTATTCTCTCCACACGTGTGACATGGCGTCCTTATTTTGAACGGTAGAACTGGTTTACACTGGACTTTGTCTTGTAACATACATCTTACAACATTTTGGGTGTTCTGAATCCATTTCCTGAAACTTATCTTACAAAACTCTTGATCGCAGAAATGGATCAGCTTGTGAAAAGGGTGTTAAAAGTAATAGAAGAGGATGCAGATTCATTCGCCAAGAAAGCTGAATTATATTTCAAGAAGAGACCCGAATTAATCACTCTGGTAGAGGAGTTTTACAGAATGTACCGGTCATTGGCTGAGCGGTATGATCATGTGACGGGAGAACTCAGAAAAAACATACCCTCTGATCTCCAATCTCAGGGGTCTGGGGTTTCTGATATGGGGTCAGAACCACCTTCCACTTTGCCGTCTCCTGATCGAAAGCCAAGTCGTACTAAATCTGGTCCTCGTGCTGCTGGATTCGATGTTTTCCTCGGAAGTAATGGAAGTGGGTCCGACTTAAATAGTAAGGAAGGTGACGAGTCTTCCACGCTTGATTCCGATTCAGACTCGGATGATTCGTCTGTTAACAATTACTCAAGCACACAGAGCAATGGCGACGATCAAGGGTTTCGGAGGAGGATTTTCGCGCTCGAAAATGAGCTTCAGGAGACGAAAGAGAAACTCCATGTTTTCCAGGGTTTAAAGAACAACGATCATGAAAATTCGGGATTTCCAGCCAAAATTGCAGCGTACGAAGAGGAGTTGAGGGTTGCCAAAGAAAATATTGAGGCGTCTAATGAAGAAATGTCACGTTTGAGAAACGAGCTTGAGAGTTATAAATCTCTGGGAGATTCGAACGGTGTGAAACAGAGAGAGATTGAAATCTTGGAAACGAGCACCTTGCCTGAGGTAAATCAGGCGAGAGAAATCCAAGAAAGTGACGGTGGTTCAGAAGGCGATTGGGCCATTCAACAGGAGCTTAGAAACGAAAGAGTGAAGCTTCGCTTATCGGAAGATGAAGTAGCGAAATTACGGCAGGAAGTTACGAGCAAGGGCTCGTTGATTCAAGATTTTCAGGATCAGCTAAAAGCGTCTCTCAAGGAAGTTTCGCTTTGGAAACACAAACTCGAGAGAGAGAAGCGAGAGGTCTCGAAGCTTCTGGACCGTATAGTGAGGTACAAAACGAATCTGGCGGACCGTGAACAAGAAATTAGGGGACTGAAGGAATCCGTAGCCAATGCCAACAAGAGCCTAGCTGAAGAAAACGAGCAACTTCAAGCAGAAATGACCCGAATGACAAAAGAACGAGCTTATTTGGAGGATAATTTAAGAGAACACGATTTACGTTGCCAATCTCTAGAAGAGGATGTGAGACGAGTGAAAGCTGCAAAAGCTACTGAAATCGAGCAGTTGAAGGTCGATGTTGCTGAGAGAGAGGACCATTTGGAAGAACTAAACAAAAACCTCGATGATTTAAAGCTGAAATACGATATGCTGATGGCTCTGAAAGACGATATGATTGCTAAGATTGCTTCTAAAGACGATCATATCGCCCAGATGAGCCAGCATTTGCATGAACTGCACTTGCAGCACGTTGAGTTGATTTCTAGAAACGAGGAGTTGTGTAAATCGAGTAAAGAGCTGGAGTCGAGAGTTAAGGAGCTTGAAATGGATGTTGAGAGAAAACGAGATGCCATTATCGAAGGAGCGGAGGAGAAACGAGAGGCGATAAGGCAACTCTGCTTCTCCATTGAACATTATCGGAGTGGGTATCATCAGCTTCGTGATGCAGTTATTGCACACAAACGGCCGGGTATAATGGCATCATAAGATGTTTGTATATGATCGGAGCAACACGTTTTTCAGGTATCCGTGCGGTTTATCTTTTCGAGTCCCGGTTTTTTCGTTTGATTTTGGTGAATTCTTGAGAATTTGGCTGGATATTTGTCATGGTTGTTGCTCATGCATGTTTGGAGATGTTTACTTAAAGGTAAGGTTTGATCATCGACTGTGTTTGGTTTCTTGTAATATTATTCGAGTTTTTGAACAGAATAAATCACTAGTTCCCCAATGTCACAAGCTTGATTTTTTTAAAGTTCATATGATCATATGCAAATATTCTGGTTTTCAAGTTCAATGTAATCATCAAATAAAACTTATTTGCAATATTACATGTGCAGAGATAAAAAAATTATAAAATTTGTGGATCCTTCACTGATCATGTATAGGTGTTTGCAAAATTGCGTAAAATAAATGGAAAAACATGCACGTAAATCTATTTTACTACAGAGATAAATATGTGTTATTATATCAAAACACATAAATGTTCATGTGATTAAATTTGATTTTGATATTAATCAAATGGTGCAGTACGATGGCGTGAGATATATTTAAAAGCTATCGATAATTCTACTGAAAACAGCAACTATGAAGGTTATGTATAAACCTAAAATGGAATGGGTATCGTTTATTTAAGTTCCAAAAATCGCATGTGAATTATATCCTTTTATTTTGGGGATGAGTTTATAAATTTTTAAAATTTGCCAATTTAATTAATTTAAATAAAAAAAAAAAAAAAATTTTTTTTATCATAAAATTTAATAATAAAAAAAGAATTTTTTTGAATGAACATTTAATTTTTCATCTCCTTAAATTTTAGTTATATTTTTTTGAAAGCTTTAAATGTATTTTCAAAATTTAAAGGTAAATGACATTTTTTATCTTTTTAATTTTGTAATTTTAATTAAAGTTTTTACTAAAAACATCTTCCTTTTTATTATATACTATAAAGGGTATTACTCATAAAAGTGAAGGGTGTGACTTATATTATAGCAGAGACTATCAACATTATTTTCAAATTATGTTCTTAAATGATGTGACTTCAATTAACCCCCTATCAAAAAAAATAGTTTCACATCAAGATACCAACTCTTGAAAATTTTTGACGAAATATCATACGTAAATATCATACTCCGTTTGTTTAGCACACTTTTCACCATTTTGCTTTTTGGATCAATCCTTACAACACACACTTACTACCCCCAAAACACACTTACTACCCCATAAAGTAATTTTTTTTAATCTACTACGAAATGTTGGCGTATCACTAAAAACCGGAACCGGCCCGGTTCGAACCGGAACCGCCGGGTTTTGAACCGCCGTTTCATTTAACCAACTCACACCAAATCGAACCGCCGGTTCGATTTTATTTTAACACCAACACCCAGCATTAAAGAGTCGTTGAGATCCAACGGCCGAGATCAAAGAGTTGAAGGAACCGCGGTTCGAACGGTGGAACCGCCATTTCACCATCATTCCAATATTTCATCTATAAATACCAACTCATTCCACTCCAAAAATTTAACCAAAGTTTATTCATCTCTCTCAATTCTCAAGTCTCAACTCTTGTTTATTATTTACCATTATTTTTAAATTTGCACCACAATTTAATTAATTTACTACTATATACTATACTACATATTAGTATATTACACTACACTTACATAGTTACTATATACATTACACTACACTTACATACATATATTATTTACACCATTTTTTAAAATTTTTTTCTTAATTTTTTTAAGGATATAATTGCCCAAAAATTAATTCTCTTGGCTAAAAAAGAATGAAATAAATAACCTTGATAAAAAAGAACTTTTTAAATTAGAAGTGACTAAAAATGGGGTTTTCTCTTTATTTCGTAATGAATGAACATTTAATTTTTCATCTCCTTATAATTTTAGTTATAGAATTTTCAAATAATTGGACGCAGGTGGTTTTCTAATTCCTACTGCAATTGACAGGTGGTTTAAGCTAACGAAATGTATTTTCAAAATTTAAAGGTAAATGACAATATGATTAATTTATGAGTAGCTTTTCCATTAAACTTGATCATAATATAAAATTAATATCATTATACTTGTAAATTGAGATCATAACATTAAAATCTTGGTGGAAAATTTTTTCATGGTCTTATTTTAAAATTGATGTGTTCAAATGATTTAGATGCTTTGAAAGAACAAGTTTTATTAGATCCGCTTATTTATTATATGAAAAAGTAGAACATACAATATGCATCCCAAAAAATTTCTCTTGATGTGTCAACTTCGTTGGAATTCCACGATAAATTGTTAAAGGAGTATATTATTTATTTTTTAAAGAAAATGTAATTCTCCTTTTTATTATAAAATTTTAATGATTCTTTTTTTTATTATAAAGGGTTATATTAAAGTTGCTCATGTTGTTAAATGAAAATATTACAAATCCTTTATTAAGTGGTGCTACTGACTTAAAAAATATTTTACAAATAAATTCTTGGTTGCTAAAGTGTTTGATCTTATAAGTTGGATGGATTAAAAATGATGTTAAATATGTATTATAATTATTTATTTCTTAGACATATTCTTGAAATAATGTATATCCTGTCCCAAGAGATTGGTATAAAGTAAAAAAAATATAGTTCCATTGAAGAAAATTTTGGTGGTGGTGGCTCTTCAAGTTTATGATGAACGTTCTCAAAAAATCTACTTCTAACCCTTAAAATTTTCATTATTTATCCTAAAAGATCATACTCCTCCGTCCTAAAGTGGTGGTCGAATCTAATTTTTTGCATCTCCCACAACCGTTCTTGGTTGAACAAGCTTTTAGTTTGGGAGGCTTTTGGATATGTCGAATAAGACTTTGAAAACGTGGAAAACCAATGCTTGCTTTGATTGGGTAAGAGCCAAAAGAGAAGTCAAGAATTTGTTGATAATGATGATCAAGATAGCTCAAGAAAAACTACCACCTAAGAAGTGATTCTTCACTTCTCCAAATCAACGAGGTAAGTTTGACCTGGACTTTGATTCCTATTTGGATCACGAGGCAACAATTTTAAGTTTCAAACTTAGAATTTCTAAGTTTATTTCTTAAATTTAAGCAAAAGTCCAATTTTTTTTTTAAAATTTTTAAGTTGTAAATTTTTTTTTAATTTAATTGTAATTACTAATTCATATAGTTCAAATTTGTAAAGTTGTATGTTAATTTGTAATAGTAGATTACTTTATTTTAAGTTATTACTATTTTTTTTGTATTTTGTATTTTATAATAGTTCATTCAATTATTTCTAAGTTCATTTTGCAAATTAAATTTAATTACTGGGCCACCTCATGTTTCACAAAAATCTCACGGGTCACCCGATTAAAAAGAAAGGCCGCGAACAAGGAAAGGTCACATTACAAGGACAGTAGTTTAACTTTCCTTTATCTTTTTTTTTTATTTTGTTTTGACTGAGAATTCTGGAGTCCTGGACCATAATTTAACTTTCCTTATTTCCTTTCCTTTTTTGTTTTATTATCACCACTATGCTATCATAATTAGATATTAATTAAATTTTTAATAATTTGTTTATATCTTATAATAAATTATAGTAAAATAAATAATTTTAAAGGGTATTAAACGACAAATTTAAAATAGTATTACATGTAAAGCATAACAATATTATCATCAAAACATAAGAAAATAAGTAAATTTTGAAGGGAAATTAAAACAAAATGAAAACAGTCTTACAAGTAAAACATAATAGTATTACATGTAAAAATATAACAATATTACTTTCAAAATATAAGAAAAAGTAAAACTCTGAAGGATATTTAATAAAATACAGAAACAATATTACAAGCAAAACATAACAGTATTAGATGAAAAAACATAATAATATTACATTCAAAACATTAGAAAAAAATAAAAGTCTAAAGGATTTTAAATGCAAATCTGGGTCAACGAAAAGAAGCAAATGAAAAGAAGGCGGTCAGAATGCAACCATACCATCTCATAACAATTCTCAAACACTAGTTGCAAATCCAACAACTCCACGCCAAATCCATCACAACAGACAAAATTTCATCTCCTCCTTCGCCAAATCCTCCACTCCCGCATTTTCTCCGCCTCTCAATCCACCTCCAATTCCATCGTCGAAATCTTCAACCACATCCCCCTCAACTTTCAATTACAATTCCATTATTAGAGCACACACCCACCTCCAATCCCCCCTCACACCATGTTCTATTTCTTAACCCAGATGCATCGGAATTCCATGCCACCGGATTTTAACACGTTTCGATGGTGGATAGACAATGTGGTGGTGATTGTGATTTTAATTATGAATTAAACTTCGAGAAAATCAACTGCACAATAAAAAGTGTAACACAAATTCATGAGATTTCACATAAATTGGAAATTAATATTAAACTTTGTCAACATTAAATATTATAGATATTAGTTTATAAAATTAGCGATATCAATTTATAAGTTATAAGTGTAATAATATTAGTTTTATAATATGAATAAGTTTTATTTGAGAATTTGCAATTAATTTACTTGTTTGAGTTGAAAAAACCACCGGCCATATTCTGCACTAAATTTTAAATTATATTACTAACTAGTAACTACATAAAAATACATCCTTTTCTCACAATTATTCTTATATGCATATATTCAAAATAAATTATAAAATCCACTTGGGAATTCAAGTGCTGCTGGAGATTATTTATGTTATAACTTTAACTAGGATGTAACTTGTAGCTGCCAAAAGGTTTTTGGACCATTCTCAGGTATCCCTGGTTCCGTTGTTTGTTCTCATCTCGTTTTGACATGTTATACGGAAAGGTAAATTAAGTATGTTTATTGACATAATTTTTTTTATCTTCATCGTCCAACTATCACTTAATTACTCAAATTATCATTATACTTTACTTACAATCAATTATTTTATTTATAAATGAATTTAATTTACATTTCCGTACAACATGTCAAAACGAAATGAACACAGTTTTTATGGACGGAGAAAATACTTCCTAATTAAGAAAGGACATGTATGAAATAAAATGCTTTTATTTTTATGAGTTATAGGAGTGTTTGCAAAAACTGATTTTGAAAAATTGATTAAAATAATTAAATAAACAATTTTGAAAAAATTGATTAATAGTAAAAATTAATTATGTTTATAAAAAAAATCAAACAAAAAATTGATAGTATTTGCAAAAAAAATTAATAATATTTATAAAAAACTCATAAATTATTAAAAGTATCTTCCTTACCACTTTTAACTTATAGCTTTTGATAGCTTATTTAATTAAATGAAAGAAAAATAAAACGCTTATTTAATTAAATGAAAAAAAAATAAAAACACCCCTTAAATTTGTTAGATTATCAACAAAATCAATTTAAGAAGTTGTAATCCATAATCGATCATAAATTTTTTTAAAACTAGAAATTCAACCTTTTAAATAAATTTCAAGTTTGTTTAAGATTATAATAATCAAAAAAACTAAGTTTAAAAAGAGTTGTAATCCATCAAATCGATCACGCGACAAGTTGAGTTAATTTTTTATTATTTTTAATTTATTAAATCACTTTTTTTATTTTTTTTTATTATTTTTTTCTAAAACCTTTTAAAGGATAAATTTTCAATATTAATTTCAGTTTAATTTAAGAAATATAATAATCAAATGTTAAAACTTTCATTTAATTTAATATAAGATTTATTAAAATTAGTTAATATTTTAGAATAAATATTTGTAAACTAATTATATAAAAAAAAAAGTTGTTTTACGGTTTATAAGGCCTACTCTACAAGATTTTGTTAGATCATTTGTAAAAAACAAGTTAAAACTTGAAATCAAAAGTATTAATTGTTATATTATAGAATAATATTTGTAAACTAATTATGCAGTAAAGTTGTTATTTATAAGACCTACTCTCAAATTTTGTTATCAATTGTAAAAAAGTTTCTAAATGATGTTTGTTCTTTTTTTTTTTTCATTTATCAATCATCTCTTTCAATTTGTTTTTCTTTTTTTTTTTTTCAGATTAATCTCACAATTTGTTTTACATTACCAATTGATAGTATAGTATCTCGATTTGGAGTGTGCATTAATTGCACTAGATATACTAGAATGTCAACGTGTTTCCAAAAAAAAGGGGTAGGTAGCTAATTAAATTCGTAAAAATATAGAAATTGTTAATTCATCCATTAATATATTTGAATGACGTATTATCCATCTAACTCCATCATCAATTCATCATAGATTGCAGATTGTATAAATCCTCATTGCACGTGAAATTCACGTGGTTGAATTGGTAGTAGGTAAACACCACTATACCTCTCTCTCATCTTCTCGATTCTTCTTTCTACCCATAAATTTTGAGTGATAAAAGGCTAATAAGCGACTTTAATTAAATGATTATCTGAAATCAAAATCTTATGTGAGAATACATTATCGTTGAAATATTTATAAGTTGTCACAAATTAATACCGCTGCTCTTAAAATATTAAATGCGTCATTTTTTAATTTAATTTTACCTCATCGTAAGACGTTCTTATACAAGAACTACTCTGATTTGAATAATTTGGGATCATATTAGATATATTTGAATTGAGAATTAACTAAGGTTCCATTTTATATTTTGAAAGAATAAGAAATCAATAAATTAATTTTGTTGATATTCAAACATCAAAATTGGCGTATTGACCAAGTAAAAATAAATCCCACCTGCCATAAAATTTAATACTACAAATTATGAGCACAGATCATGAACAATTGGAAGCATCTACCCATTTTTTGTGTAAATTTGTGAAATATCGATTTTTTTAATTAAAGGAAACTTTACATACTAGCCTGCTCTACTGGTTTAAATATGTGTAGCTTCCGTTTGGATACGAAGGATTTGAATGAATTTAAAAAATAATAAATGTAAGAATATATATATTTTAAATCATGAATTGTCAAGAGATGAGAGTGGGGGAGAGAGGGAAGAGATAGAGAATATGAGATTTCGAATGACATGGTTTTGATGAACATTTGATATCCCTCCATTTTAAAATTGATTCAAATATAATTATTTGTAAATTCATTTAACTCAAGTAGAGAGAGCGGTGATTTGTGTGTGAAATCCATGGATTTCAAATCCATCAATCCAAACGGAGCAGTAAGTTATTTTGAGTCTCATTATTTGAATACTTACTAGTTCTTTCGATGTAATCCGAATTAACTTAAAATTTGTTTACAAACTCTAAAAAATGATTAGAAAACATTTTTTTTAATCGGACAAATAGTGACTCGTAGACCTCACGGCATAAGTTAGAAAACATTTATTTAAAAGTAGTTAGGCATACCTTTTATTAAAAAAAATTCTACTTACTTTTTAGTTTTTTTTAATAAGTTGATATTCGATCAAAGGACCGACTATTCGAAGACCAATAAAAGTTCACTTCAAATTATAGCTAAGCTCTGTATGGACTTGCTCAAAAAATATTCTACCTTTTGCGAAGTATTTTTAAATTTGTTCATAGACAGGTCTATAAGGCCAACTCATGCGGGTTGTGGGATTTTTGACGGGCTCTTTTCTTCTCATATTTGATTGGTGAATCGCTGACTTCTTGTGTTGATGGTTTTATGGGTGATTTGTTCTTAATATTAAGTAATCCAAGTTAAATGATTTTTTTTTATCAGGAAAAAATTTATTAATTACCACCAGAAGGCAAAGAATATAAGGGTGTGTTCGTTTTGCGACTACCATGGACGGGATTTTGACTATACAATATCAAATACCATTTTTTTCAATACTTAAATAAAATATTTTGAAATCCTACAACATCCACCTCTAATATTATTACTGCACCCTACACCCTAAACTCCCCCCACTTTTACACAATTTTCAAAACATTACATTCGTGCAACCATTACAATAATAATATAATAATAAAAATCAATCAACTTTTTCTCCATCCTACACAATCCTATCCTATAAAATTCCCAATAAACATATACTCAACTTTTTTTAATAGAATTTTGAAATCCAAAATTTTCCACGCCCCACTATAAGCCCAAAACGAACATACCCTAAGAGATATTCTTACCTGATGAAAGCAGTAGAAACGAAACACCTTAACTTCAATGTAGAAACAGAGGCTTACAGTAGTCTCCTAGCTGCTTTTTTTTTTACAGGAGTCTCCTAGCTGCTAAAATTAAATGATTAATAGGATTCTTGTACATCCGTTTCACAGTGCAACGGATAATAAATATTTTTTTATAATAAAATAATTAATACTCTCTTCTATTCAAAATATAAGATGTTTTGACCTTTTACACGTTTATTAATAAACAAAAATTATACCAAAATTAGTCTAATTTAATGATAAATTATCTTTAATGACATGATAGAGAGTAAAATAAGAAAGTAAAGAAATAATATTAAATAAGGGCAGTGTAGGGAAATAAAAATCAGAACATCAAATAAAAAGTAAATAATGCAATAAGTCAAAACATCTTATATTTTGAATAGGAGGGAGTATTTTTTTTTTATCGAAAAAAAGCTATAATATACTCCCTCCATTTTAAATTACTTGTCGTTTTAAGATTAACTCCTAAATTAAGAATAATTTATTTTACCAAGATTACCCTTAATTAGTTGTTGGTTTTGACTTAATCAATATGCTGGAAAATACTCCACGATCTTAATTCTTAATTCTTGAAATATAAGTTGGCAAATAACACACGATCTTAATTCTTGAAATTGTTTAAAAAAAAAAACATGACCGAAAAAAAAGAAGCTCCATCTTCTCTATTATTTTTATTGGAACCAAAATATTTCACCATACCACGTAATTGGAGCCAAAATTTTAGATATGGAGCCAAGAATTACACAATGAAGGCAAGAATTTCAATTTCAAAATTTTGGAAAATTTGCGCCCAATTTTTTTCTACAAATATGACTATGAAATTTATCAATTCTTCACATCTCGAACATGGATATAGATTTAAACCAACCTCCCACCAACCATGAATTACGCAGTGAAGGAGAGATTCCAATTCTTGTAACGCCTTCTTCATCGGGGAATATCATAATTGTGCTTAATAATGATAACAATGAGATACGAAATCCTATAGAGCTTGACTTAAATCAATTAAATGAAGAAGATGATGAAATATTGTCTGATTCATCCGACGAAGAGACTTACCAGCATACGGGGGATGAAGATGATGGCCAGCAAACAGGGGATAACAATGGCCAGCAAACTCAGCAAACTGAGGATAGCGACGATCAAGAAACGGGGTATAACAATGACCAGCAAGGTAATTTTTGTATGCTTAAAAAATTGTTGTTACTCTCAATTTGATTGACCTCCAGTTTGTGTGAATAGGAATTGTGTAATCGTATTTCATTGGTTTACTGCAAAAAGACTACAACAATATATAGAGAATTTAGAATTAATCAAGATAGGAACAAGTCTAAACAAATCTTAACTAATCCCATAATTAATGGATAAATACACTATCTACGTGATGTTATATTTTTAATAGTGTGTTTGTTGAGATTTTTTTTTCAGCGCTGGCATGATTCTAATTTCTATGTTAATCGCTTCTATAAAAAAAAAAATCTATGTTAATCAATTTAATATACTAATCGAGTCTTTTTTTTTTTAATTTGATCTAAGTGTGTCGCGTGCTTCTTATCAATTAGAAATCCGATGGTTTGTGACACAATGCTGTCAAACCTCAAATTCAAAGAGGTTGATAGTTGGCGGTCTATGACTTAGTCTATAATTGGTACTAATTGGAAAATGATGTAGCATGGTATTAATTGTAAGAGTTGCCTTATGAAAAATCTGAGGTTTGTTAATTAATTTTAAGATGGAATATTGCCTAATTCACTTCTGTAAATGTTGTAAAATTTAGCAGTAGATGTAAAACTGTAAATTGTAATTGATGCCTAATTATTCACTTCTGTAAAATTTATTTACATTTTTTAGCAAAAATTTTATGTGGATTTGAAAATATAAAACAATGAAATTAATAAGGTGGAATTTCTTAATCATTAACCGTACATGTATACATCTTTTTACATACAATTAAAAAAAATTAAATATTGAACTATGATGTTAACAGGTAATGTTCAAGGAAGAAGAAGAAGAAAAAAGATGCTAACTAATGCCGAACGATGGACAATTTATCACGCTTTATTGGAGAAAAGTGTCAATGGTAAGTTGAAAAAGAACACGACAAAAGAGGTGAAAGATATGTTCAATGTCGAGAGTTTGCGAACAATTCAAAGAATTTGGAGAATTCACAAGAGAACTCCTCCGGGCACTGATGTGGATGTCTCGTCAAGGAAGACAGGGAATTGTGGTCGTAAACGAACCGAAGTCGATTTAAGTCGGGTGCTACAAATAGATTTGCATCAACGAACAACACTAGCATCTCTTTCGAATGCTTTAGGAGTTAGCTGCTCTAAAATGTATAGTCTTTTTAAGCAAGGCGTTCTCCGTTGTCATTCAAGTGCCATCAAACCACATTTGAAAGAGGAAAATAAAATATCCAGAATCCGAGTTCTGCTTGTCGATGATTGACGAAAGCACAATGTCGAACGACCCAAAGTTTAAGAACATGTACAACTATGTGCATATCAATGAGAAATGGTTTTACTTGACAAAGAAGAACCAAACATATTACTTACTCACCAATGAAGACAATCCTGATCGCTCGTGTCAAAGTAAAAATTTCATTGGGAAGGTCATGTTCTTAGCAGCCACAGATCGTCCCAGGTTTGACGATGATGGAAGGGTGATTTTTTCAGGTAAAATTGGTTGTTGGGCATTTCTCATTGAACAACCGGCCCAGAGAAGTAGCAGGAATAGACAAGCCGTCACCATGGAGATGAAGACGATCACATGTGTTAAGAGGGAGACAATAAAAGCATTTCTAATTGAAAAGGTTATTCCAGCAATTTACGAGAAGTGACCAAGATTAAATTACAGAGAAATCATTTTCATCCAACAGGACAATGCTAGGACACATGTTCCTCCTTCTGACCCTGATTTTCAAGCCGCGGCTTCCCAAAATGGGTTTGACATTCGTTTAACTTGCCAACCTCCAAATTATCCCGATCTTAATATACTCGATCTTGGACTTTTTAGGGCCATTCAATCATTGCAACAAAAAATGCGCGCAAGGACTATCCCTGAACTTGTGCATGCCGTAGAGAAAGCGTACGATGATTATTCACCTATCAAACTCAATTATGTGTGGTTGACATTGAATCTGTGTATGAAAGAAACCATGAAATTGGGAGGAGGAAATCGATATAAAATCCCACACATAAATAAAAAACGACTTCAAATGCTAGGTCGTCTTCCTACGCAAATTTCATGCGAGCCAACATTATTACAAGCGACTAAAGACTTGTTAGCGACATGAACGGGTAAGTTAAATTTTAAATATTTGCAATTCTTTTCTATCATTAACTAATAATGATATCTTGTGTTTGTAGGAACTGGTTCGAGTGGAGCTACACATGAAGAAGCATGAGTGATTGTGATTATGATTTTTTTTACATGTAATTATTTTTTGTTTCATGTGATTGTTGATTGAATCATTATTTGAATTAATGGTGAATTTCTGAGATTGTTGGTTAAATCAATATTTTATTCAATTTTATTTTTATTCAATTTATTTTATCCGTGTAACTAATTTTTTGAAGGAGTATTATCTTAAAGTGCATAACATTAGCCTATAACAAATAAAAGCCCAGTTGAGTTTATGCACAGAAACTTAACACTGTTGAGTTTTTAAAAGACACTATTAGTTATTAGATCAGATGCTGAAAAGAATTCCACACCACATAAATAGTATCCTAACATGCAACACTTGGATACATGAAATTTTAACTTCTGGAAGTCTTTTTTACACTCATTTCCTTATTCTCCAGACACCCTTTATCATGTAAATAATCTTAAAAAACAAACATAAATGCATAACTCAACACTAACAGTTAAAATAGCATTGGAATTTAAGTATAACAAGATTTCATGCAGAAAATAATTAAGTCGCACATATTCCTAAGCAGAGATATAATTATAATCTTCTACAAAATTCAAAAGTGAAGCAACAAACAAGTAACATCAAGGGATATCGTATTTCTGATGATAATTTCCA
The DNA here is from genome assembly GCA_037126765.1 of Stenogyne calaminthoides. Classification (NCBI taxonomy): domain Eukaryota; kingdom Viridiplantae; phylum Streptophyta; class Magnoliopsida; order Lamiales; family Lamiaceae; genus Stenogyne; species Stenogyne calaminthoides. The sequence goes on along the minus strand of JBBCBC010000010.1, from coordinate 34,698,469 downwards.
ATATCTCATCTATAGCCCATATTTACTACCCAACGCACAGACTTCACGAGCTGAAAATCACTAAACAAAGCATTGACACAGAATCGAAGCAACAATCAACCATCTGGTGGAAGTACATTATTAACTAGATCTTCATTAAAAGATGCATTACATTACCAACCATCAGGTATAATATGGCCAACTGAGTACACCAAACAGAGCCCAAGTACAAGACAATAGACTTCTAAAAAGAAAGACAATAAATTAGCATTCCATCCTTGAACCACGGTATTGTTCTCAAAATAAACAAGGCAAAGTTAACAAAAGAAATCTGACAATTAACAAAGAAACATAAATTCTCAAACAAAATTCTTCATCTATTTTATGTCAAAAAATTCTGGGAGTAAAATCCTAAGCATACCATTCCCATTCCGATCTTCATGATCTTCATTATGGACACTCGACTTGTTTTCAACCTTCATAGCACCACGAACATCTTCTTTATTGTTACTCTGCTTCTTTTCAACCTTTATTGCACCACAAGCATATTTTTTATTGACGCTATGCTTCTTTTCAACCTTAATTGCACCACGAAAAATAGGTGTAGAAGATTGAACATCGTCTTCTACGTCCGAATCAGACACGTACCGATTCAATTCCAAAGCGAGAGATTCAGTCTGTTCTATGAATGTTTCTGCCTCCTTAAGATGTTGTTCAATCGAGGCTTTTATCTCCATAATATCCTTTTCATATGATGATTTTGCCTCATCAAGGTGAGACTGCATATCCGGTTGTAATCCATCATTCCTGTCCGCATTCATGATTCAGAATGCAAAATAGTCGTCCTTGCAACAATAAAAATTAGAACAAACAGTGAGATCAATAACAAGCACAATATAGCTAGATGTAAGAAATCCATGTACCTTGCACAAAAATAAGAATTCATACAAAAATCTAGAATGAATTACACAACTGAAGAGTTTTCAATTGGAAATCCTCCCAAACCAGATAATAAAATAAAAAAACAGTAATCTGGTAGTTTAGAATCATGCAAGTTTTATTATCTTTTGGAAAATTCACACGGATGATCAGGTAGAAGAAATTCAGATAAAGAAAATGACTTTTTAAGTCATGGAAAAACATATAATCAAGGAAATCAATCAAACATTTTTCTCATGAAATAGTTATCAATATACATTTAATACATACCCTTTCTTGATTATGTAAATTCATGAGAAAAAAACACAATCAAACACAAATCACACCCATCCCTCCCAAAGTGTTAAAGCGTCAATGCCCAACTTATTACCCATCTCACCGTGAGAATGTCTCATACAAGTGTGCCTCTAACAATTATTATCAAATCAACAAATTAATAAATGTTTCGAAATCGTTCTTCTCAAAATCATGGACAAATTCATTCTACACACAAATACATATATCTATCTATATACACATATAATTAGATTATGTTTTGGCAAACTAAACTGAGGAAATATAGACAAAACCAAAATTCTGCAACGGCCTTCTATTTTCTTTAAGCAGAAAAACATATAATTAGGCCAATAGTGATGCTTACCAAGCTATAATTATTGCACCAATTGTAAAGATTTGATAAAGATTTACAAAGATATAATTAACCCTGTTGCCACAAAATCCACCCTAAGAATGAATTGAAAAATTGAAGGAACCAAAAAATCCAAACAAACAAGTAATAAACAATCATATAAGAGAGATCACTTCTCCAAGCTTTCACGAAAATGAAAAATCAAGCTAAAGATAATAATTATTTAAAATGAAATTAAGTGTCCAATACTCGCGAAGTGCACGGCGAAACAATGAACAATTCACAAAATCAAAAAAGCCCAAATGCTAACAACAATTCAACCTCACATAAATTAAATCGCCGACCATAACTCATTAAATCCCTAAACTCCAAATTTAAATTACACCTGAACATCCCATTTCCACATCTCTGGACCAGTAGCTCTCAGAGTTAATGTAGGTGTCTGTTAATATTACGTTTTTAGAATGGTAACACATAAGAATGGGCTTGCCTGATTACATAAATTTCTAAAACTACACATCATGTACCTCGCGTAATATCTGTCGAAGGACGTCTTCACAGCTTTTAGATGGATCAAATAAAAATTGAGGATAAAAAATGAATTGGAAGAGAAGTAAATGGAGTATAAGAAAACGGAGGGGAAGGAAGATCCGCCTGAATAGAAAGCTCGATAATATCGGAATAAAATTCTTAGAAGACTGGATCAATGAAAGGGTAAAATTGAGAGAAGAGGAAAAAAAATAATCAGAACGACAAATAAAAAAAAAAAAAAAACCTAAAACGACATGTATTTTAGAAAGGAGGGAGTATATGATTTGAGTACAAGGGGTACTCAACCCATGCAATATCTTACAATAGTAACAATTCACCAGACAAAATGACCATTTCGCCTAACCACAAATAAGAACCCGAAGTGAAAAATAACAAGAACTAACTCACAGGATAAATGACACCACAACATTGAATAGGATCGCCCATCCATCCTGCGTACGACAACCTGCTGTTAGGAAATTTAACCGATATCCATGACCAAATCCTCCCCTTAATATCCTCAAGGACCTTATGTAAGACGGGCTGAACATTATTAAAAATAGCATCATTTCTGCAATTCCAAATCATCCAAACCAAACAAATCCAGAAAGTTGCAGCAATTCTCTTTCGATTCCCAGGACCCACAATCTTGAGATGTCGAACAAAGTGGGTCATCGGAGAAGAATGGGAGGGAGTATTTGTCAGAGTATATGGATCGATCCACATAATATTTCTCTTGTAAAATAATTAATACAGCGGGAATGATATAGAGCTCACCAGTGGGTATTATATTTGTGCAGATAGCCTACGTGTCAATGTCACATAATAATTTTTATTTTTCTTTTATCTGCATATATAATTTTAAGATTTTTTTAAGATTTGATTACTGCTTTTATACCATAAATGTAATATTCTATTTTCTAGTTTTAATTATTCTCTCAATCACTCTCGCACCCAGAAATTAAAATATTACATTAACCACCATCCCCTCAAGAATTTTCTCACGGCATAATTTTTTAATGTTGCATATTTTCTTTAGATTTTGGATGATTATAAAATGAAAAGCCAAATATTAAATAAAATAAATTCATCCATCACGTTTATGTCTTGGCCTTCCCTGCTCTTGAAAACTCCAAGAAAAAAACATTCGCATCAACACATTTTGTGAAGAACATCGGAGTCGATTTAGGTTTGTTTAAGAGTTCAAGTGAGAAAACATATTTAGGAAAAACATTTTGTGAGGAAATTGCAGATTTCAATGACTGGAAAAAATGAGTCTTTTGCAAGGAAGACACAAAATCCAGAGAGATATACGTGACATATTTGGCCCTCAAAATTGGAAAACAACAATTTCAAGATGTTGTTCGTTGCAATTTCACATGAGAATGTGGCTTCAATTTTTTAAAGGTGAGTTTTTTAGGTGTTCTTCACAAAATGGGTTGATGCTAATGTTTTTCTCTTGGGAGTTTTCGAGCAGGGAAGACCAAGACAATGGTGATTGATGAATTTGTTTTATTTTATTATTTGGCCCTTTATTTCATAATCATCAAAGTTCTATAGTTGCACTGAATATAGATAAAAAAATAAAAATCTAAAGGAAATATGCAACGTCAAAAAATTATGGCGTGACAGAATTCTGGTGGCAATGGTGGTTAGTATAGTATTTTAATTTCTAGGCGTGGGCGTGAGAGATTGAGAGTAATTAAAATTGAAAAATATATTAAATTTATGGTATTAAAATAATAATCAAATCTTAAAATTATACATGCAAATAAAAGAAAAATGGAAATTATTATGTGGCGTTGCCATGTAGGCTACCATATAGGTGGTAGACACAAATTTAGTGTCCAACGGTGGACTCTATATCTATGTTTTAAAAATCGGAACCGGAAGTTGAGCAGGACGACCCCCAAAAAAGGCTGGACCGGGGTCGGATTTAGCAGGATTGAGCCGGTGTGATGTCATAATTAATATTATATATATATATATAGTATGCATGATTTTTAAAAAAATTCAAAATATAGAGTATGATAAGTAAATATAAAGCATCTAAAGTCACTTCAAACTTAAATTTCTAAATATAATAGAAATACCCGTTAACATAAATAGTTCAAACTTTCAAGTTTCAACTTCCAAACATAATATATAGAAATATCATTAACAATACAAAAGTCAAAAGTAATAACATATTTGTTTTTTAATTAAAGGAAATTTGAAATTGGGACTTCTTATGTTGAAGAGTGGCCTAAACTCCCAAGGAAATCTGCTCCATTCTATCTCCCAAAATCTAACACCATCCCGGAAATAGGCTGCTACTCAATTGCCGAAACTCCATCGCGATATTCTAGAAATTAATGACGCCGAGTCTGCCGCGTTTCAATCGCTGCAAATCACCGCGTCAATCCACCATAGGGCCGCCGACGCTGTCACGCCTCAAATTCACCGCGATTTATCTAGATCTATCGTGAGCCACCATCAACCACCGAAATCAAAACCGCGCGTCACCACCACTTTGATGACCAAAATCGACGCCGCCATCCACCAGAAATCGAGCGCGTCGACTCCAAACGCGAACCACCGCCTGAACATCACGCCGCCCCAGCCTAATAGAACGCAAACCGTTATTTTTTTTGGTTTTTTTTGGTAAAACCGGCTGTTCACCGGTTCAGCTGTTCCCGATTTTCACCCGATTTTTCCGATTTTTGCCTAGACGGTTTAATAGAAGTTCTAGGCACCACTATTGAGCCGCCTAGCAGCAGTTCTCCGGTCTGACCTGTTCGACCGCCTGGTCGGACCAGGATTTTAAAACATAGCTCTATATCATTCCCGATTAATACATTAGTGTAAAAAAAACTTATTTCTTTTGTGATTGATCCATGTACTCTATAAATATTTTTAATGAATCAATTAATACATAATGATTTATGTGTAAATATATTTTATTTAAAAAATTAATAAAACATACACCAACAATTGACAAATTTTTGTCATGTTAGATTTGCGTGATTATTTCGCGTCAACGAAATGATAGATTAATAGCAAAACAACAAACGTGGCTCGGTCTTTCAGACAGTTTTCAAGGGTCTGCATGAGTTATGCTAAATCTACACAATTCGGAGGGGACGTTTGACGTTATGTGGGTGTCGAGCGGCTGGCGCGATTGACAGGCCGTGTGTCGCGCCACGCAGCGATGTGTCGCACCACGCACGCGACATAATATATATATATATTTATTAAATTTTTTATTAATTAATTAAACTTATTACTTAGTATTAATTAATAATTTTTAATTAATTAATTTAAAAATATTAATTATAAGTATTGATACAAATAATATTACGCACTCTAAAAATATTAAGCAGTCTAAAAGTATGTGTACAAATAATATTAATACAGTCTTGATTAATAATAAAAATATACATGAAATTTAAATGTCTTTTCCCCAATCTAAGCACGGTTTCTTTTTTATCTGTCCGTCAGCACATAATTGGGGGTTTCTCAATCCTTGACACATGAATGTTGCACAAACCTTGAAGAATGTGATTATGAAATCCGCTGGATCTCCATTAATTCTGAATTTACGCTACAATTAAATTAATATAAATTTTATTAAGATATACATATAGTTTTACAAAAAAAAAAATACGTGTAAAATGCAAACATAATTAAACTTACGTCGAATATAGTCCACATGTGTTCCCGGCACTCGGAAGGTACCATGGCCCAGTTTGTCCATTTTGGGTCAAGGTACTTGCAACATATGCCCCGTACCACATTATTCACACAGAATCCAAATCGTGCGATGAAACTGTCGTGTCCAAGCAGTTTGTCCATATTTAGAATTATATAATGTTTAAAAAAAAAAAACAAACTTGAGGTTTTTATAAAAATTAGATATTACCTTCCATCTTTGTCCAACCACAGCAATGGCGGGGGTCTTTCCTGGTTATCGATACTGCTGACATTTTATGATGTTCTTTTTTTAGCACTCATCTTTTACTAAGATATACAAATAGATTAGTTTTTTATAAATTTAGATAAGTAAATTGTCTATTATTATTGATTGTTAAATAAGTTTATTTATATTAAATTACTAAAAAACGCAAAAAGTTAAAAACTTTACATCAAGAGGTAAAAAAATGGATAATTAATTATCAACTTAAGCAAGTTATTACAAATACCCATCAAACATTCAAATTACAAGATGAATATAAATGGACTACATGTTATTGCCGTCGTCGGGGTTGTTGGGCGGGTTTTGTAAATATGGGTACATGCCCCACCAACCAGGCTGCATAAGAAGCGATTTATACAAAAACGTTTTACGTGGTTACATAACCATGCCAGATTTTGAAAAAACACTTGAGCACATCGACCATTTTGCCCTACCAGACAAATGATTTTCATTACCTGAACATGGATACCTCGTTGCAACCACATATAACGTTTGTAATGACATTTAGTGAACATGGCGGTTTTTTTTGTCTTTCTGCAATAACCGATGAGTATAGAGGACTTCCGACCATGAAATTGGTCTTGGGGAACGTGCACGACAATTCTCATTGGATATTGGTAAGAAAAAACTATAATAATGTTATTTTAAAAATTTTTAATTTCTTAATTTTAGTTAATTATAATTATAATTTTTTAACTGTAATTTCAGTTGCATATGACAACCCCATCAAAGATCCAAAGACCATTCATATATCTCATCTTTGGGAACAATCACATGACCCTTCTGTCAATGGTATACATTTAGATTTTGAAAGCAGGATAGAGCTATTCCGTACATTACACAACGAGGATGAACCGCGACGTCGTGCTAATTATGAGTCTAGAAAGAAAGAGAAGGATAAATTTTATACATTTTTTTAATTTTTAATTCAAATTTTATACGAGAAAGAAAAAAAATTATATATATATATATTTTTTCATATAATGTGTATATTTATTTTTTCATGTAGTTTGTGTATTTATTTTTTCATGTAATTTGTGTATTTATTTTTTCATGCTTAAATTGATAATTGAACTAAATTTTTTTTAAAAATGGACTAATAACAAGTAACTAATTAATGAAACAACTAATACTTTATAATTAAATAATTTATATATTTAAATTATTTAAAAATTTCGCTCGTAAAAACACATGAAAACAGTAAATGTGTACGTTATTATGGGACAGGGGAAGTATCAATTAATACTTTTAATTTTTGTGGGATTAATTATAATTAATAAATTATAAATTAATTCAAATTTATTTTTTTTTAAAAAACCAAAAAAAAAATAAATAAATAAAAAATCGCGCGACACACGCAGATTCTGTCTTTCACGCCGGGCGACACGTCTGACACACACACAAATGTCACACATCTTTTCGGATGTGTGTAGATTTAGCAATTGTGGGTCTGCATGTTATGTGTGAATGACTGCGAATTATATGTAATACTCTTTCTTTTTATTTAGAATTTATATTTATTAGCGAATAATTTATACTACTACGGGCGTGTTTTAAAACACTTAAAACAGCATTTAGAAGCACTTATTTTCAAAAGCTGTGAGAGGGAGCTTTGAAAATAAGTGTTTCTGGAAGTTGTTTTAACTGTTTCAAAACACGTCCTACATCATTTCACTTTTGGCTTGTGTTTTAGCGAACGAATTGTTTATTAGTATATTAAATGATACGTAGGATAAATGAGGGGTATGACTATCATATCCAGTGACGGATTCAGAAATTTTAAACAGGATATGCACAATTATAATAATACAAAAATAAAATTAAAATAATAAAATTCAAAATGTAAAACATTTCCTAAAAATACAAAAACTCGTACGAAACGATCTCATACATGAGACAGGTCGCAAACTAGCACAAATTATTACCCACCTTTCCAAAGTATAAGTGTTAAAGCAGCATTCTCAATTATACCCCGTTTCACCATGAGATTGTCTTACGCAAGTGTTACTCCCTAAAAAAATTACAAACAAAAAATAAACTGTCGAAATTTTGAAAACATATAATATTAAAGAGAATGAGTCTTCTATGCACGGTGTAATTCGTAGTGTATTTTAAAAACATAAAATTTGTTACACTAAAAATATAACATGTGTTCGCAAAACAAGTACAAGTTTCAATGTAACAAATTATATGTTTTTGTGCAATAAGTTGTATTCTCTAAAATACATTATGAAATGCACTGTGCACTTAATTAAAATAAGACATAATCTATTAAACATTACAAATTAAAATAAAATATATTTTTTATAATTCAAAAATTAAAATACATATACTCAAAAACTTGTATGCAATATTGCATACAAGCCAAATGTGCAATTATAGGTTCATTGAGTTTTTTTGTTTTTTTTTTCACAGGCCTGGAACTTATGGGTCGGGCAGGGCTTCTTCTTCCTCGCGTCGCGCAGCCGCCAGATTTCTTCAGTTTGATTTTCACAACGCTGCTTTTTCAGGTTCTTCCTTTTCCTCTCTTCTCATGTTCTTATTTTTCTTTTTTCTCTTCCATATTCTTCTCAATTTCACAATCTGTAATTTTAGACTGATGATTTTTTTCGCATTTGACTTGTTTTGTTCAAGTAGTAACACTCTTTTGCTCATAGGGTAACACTCTTTTGTTCATGTAGTAACACATCAAGTTGTTATGTAAATCTGTAATTTTGGACTGGGAATTTCTTTTTCGTTTGTTCTGGGTTTGTTTATGCGTTTGTACTGATTTTTGTTCATGTAGTAACACTATTTTACTGATGATATTTTTCGCGTTTGTACTGATTTTTGTTCATGTAGTAACACTTTTTTTTTCATAGGGTAACACTCTTTTGTTCATGTAGTAACACATCAAGTTGTTATGTAAATCTGTAATTTTGGACTGAGAATTTCTTTTCCGTTTGTTCTGGTTTTGTTTATGCGTTTGTACTGGTTTTTGTTCATGTAGTAACACTCTTTTGCTCATAGGGTAACACTCTTTTGTTCATGTAGTAACACATCAAGTTGTTATGTAAACTGAACCCACCCCCCGCCTCCATACCATACGACCACGACCCGCCCCGACGACCCATGAAATTTAGGCAATTTTTGATTTATGTTGTATTGCACATAACACTAGTGTGCAATATTTCACACAAGACTTTCTCATACATATATAGGAGTAATTATTTAGCAAAAAAGAGGGTATGCACTTGTATACCCTTAAACCTATGTGGATCCGTCATTGATCATATATCACATTAAAAATCTCTTTATCATTTCAAATACTAATAAACATCTCGTTCGTTAAAACACGAGCCAAATAGTATTTGGACAATCTAAATCAAGACGGATGGAGTATTATTTTTGTCATCCTTTGAAGTATAATCTTAGACCTGTAGCTGGAACAATTGGAAACTGAGCCAACAACTCAAAAGTTCAGTAAATTATAAATTAAAGTTATACTCCATCTGTCTCAATCTTAAGGGAAGTCTTATTGTTCATAAGGATTTATTGAAATAGTGAAAAAGTGTTGGGGATAGAAAGGGTGTGTTTTGAAACACTTAAAATAGCTTCCAAAAGCACTTATTTTCAAAAGTTGTGAGAGAGAGCTTTGAAAATAAGTGATTCTGAAAACTATTTTAAGTGTTTCAAAACACGTCCAAAGAGTTGTTTATTAATATTTTGTGTGATAAAGTGATGGGTAGTTGGGGGTAGAAAGAGTTGTTTATTAATATTTTATGTGATAAAGTGAGTATGTTCATTTTAGGAAAGATTCTCTTAAGATTGAGACAAAAAAAAAATGAAAATTAAAGAGTTCCCTTAAAATTGGGATGGAGAGAATATGTTTTAATGCAAACAAATTTTATATATTATTGAAACAAGTTGAATACTTAAAAAAGATATTTAAATTGCATATTTTATGCCCAGAAGACCTATTTTTATTTAAAATATAACATTTAATTATATTTATTTTACATAAAAATAACACTAAATTGTACATAAACATATAATAATATGAATATAAATTTATATATATACATATTTATATATAAAAATATTAATAGTATATATGTGGCTGGTCTGGCTTGATGAGATAAGTTCGTGGGGCAGGTTTTATTCAGGTGATGCTAGGTTTAAATTCTTCAATAAAAATGAGAGACACATGAGTTACACATTGGAGTTATTATTATTAGGTACAAATTGGAGTTACACATTGCAATATAATACTACTTCAAAAAAAAGTTATTAACCAATACAAAATAAGAAACACATGTACAAAAATACCCTCAATAATCATTTAATCTTTGTATTTCCTTTTCTATTCCAATTTTGCAAAAGAAAATTGTACATGCACATGAGTCTTCATCTCCAATCAACTGCAATCTTGACCATTCAATAATGTCCTACAAATGAAGGCTTAGTCGTGCATAGAATTTTTTTTGTGACAAATAAAAAAATTGATGAGCGTGATATACTCGATCCATACAATTTTCTATTATCGGGCCCATAAAATGTTGCACATGTGTAAAGAAATATTTCATAATTACAAAATAATTTTGCACGCACGTAGAATTTTTTTTGAACATATGCAATTTTCGGGCTCAGAAAATTGTGTCAAATAAATTTTGCACACACGTAATGAACTTTGTAAACATAATTAAAAAAATATTTTTAAATGTTCAATATAATTTTACACATACTCTAAAATAAGTGCAACGTGTGCAAAAATATTGCATAAAATATCTTTATAATATGCAATTAGAGACTATTAACAAAGTCTATTAACAATGAAGAATAGGATATGAAAAATATAAAACACAAAATTAGAAAGAAAAAAAATCAAATACTATTAAATTATGAGATATTTTTTTGATACATAGGAACACGATTGCAGTCATTTTTGGATAGATAAATTTTGAAGAGGAATATTCTAAATAAATAAGGCGTGATTGATGTTTCTTATTGGAGAAAAAATTTATGTGCCTAACTAGAATTGAAAATGACAAATTTGGTATTTAGGATGCAATAATTTTTTAGAGAAGGAAGGGGGAGGGGAAGAGGAAGCAATATTTTTTTCCAATTAAAGATGAGTATTCAATAGGAGTATAATGGATTTTTCTACCACTAATTTTTATTTAGTAGTAATATAAAATTAAGGTAGTATTTATTAATAATAGACACTTAGAAATAATATCTATTAGTAAATTTTTTTTTTGTGTATGCCCCTGAATATGTTGGAGGAACGATTGTCTCCATGGAACTTACATAAAACTATTATTTGAGTCGATTACTTGAAATCAGGCTCGATTCGAGTAGTTACCGAGCCGAGCTCGATAATATTAACGAGTTACAAATAGAGTCCTGCTCGACTCGGTACAACTTAAGCCTAATGAAAAATTAAAGAAAATTCTTAACTATGAAGCCTAATGAATCGAGTTTGAGTAGACTCGTTAGCAATTTGAGTATTTCACGAGCTCTACTTTTTTATTTAACAATTCTAGACTTACATCAATAGTGTTGGTGCTCTAATTTTGAAAAATAAAAAGGCAACAAAAAAAGTTTTTGGCTGCGCAATATAGAAATGATTGAGAAGAAACAATTGTACAATGTAAAAAAATTGATAAAAAATGAGTAATGATTACTTTATAATGAGAGATATTGTCACTAATCATCTTTTCTTCCCTTAATCGAGATATGCTATATACACATGTTTGACAAACCCTTGATGGCGCCAATAATTGTGTGTGTCGCGTGGGGCAGGCGACGCAGACGCGGTCTGTCGCGCCGCCCACGCGACAATTTTTTTTTATTGCTGTTTTTTAATCAAATCACACTAATTAATTAATCACACATTAGTAATTAATTTATGGTTTTTAATTTATAATGATTTAATTAGTGTAAAATTAATTAATCCCACACTAATTAAATGTATTCATTGTTATTATTTGATTAATTTAATAATATTAATTGAAAAGTATTAATTTATAATTTATTAATTATAATGAATTAATTTTACACTAATTAAATGAATTAATTTATAATTTATTAATTATAAAGTATTAATTATAATTCTTTGTCTAATATTATTTATTTTTATATAAGTTTATTTATAATAAATTACTAATGCTATAAAAAGAAGATAAAAAACGTCAACAATAAAAAATTTAACAAGAGGTAAAAAAATTAAGTATATTAATTCATCAACTTAATAAATTTATTACAAATACCCATCAAACATCAAAATTAATATATATGGACTAGTTGTTATTGCCGTTAGTTGTTATTGCCGTCGTCGGTGTTGTTGGGCGGGTTTTGGAAATATTGGCCCCACCAACCAAGCGGTATCGGTTGGGCGAATTGGTCAGCGTCATATCCTTGTTGCGGTCCCCAATATCCAGGATTAGACACTTGTTGCATACTAGCATGTTGACCAATTTGGTTAATTCCAGTATGGACAAAATCTAGAACTTGTGGATACTGGTTAACTTGCTGCTGGAACAACTGCGTGTCTTGCATCACGCGTCCCAACCTATGATGCGCTGAACGAGGGTTGACGTGCACATTGTTTGCGCCGAATTCAGGGTTGTGCACTCTAAGATGTGTAATATTTTCATACCATTCCATATACTCTGGCGTGGTCTGAGTCGGAATTACAGCTTCGCGACCAAGGCGCCCGAGTGGATAGTAGTGATTCTCCATCTCGTTCCAGTATGCAATTTGGGGTCCATACACCTTCTTGTAGCCCCTTGCATTAGGACCCAACCTTGAAAGATTTTTATCGAAGTCGAGCGGTGCTGGTGGGATACCTTGAACTCTCCCGAATTTTCGTGCAACCCTTTTAGGCATATAACCTTCGGCATAGTCCATACAATTGATGCAACTTTGGAATAACGATGCAGGAGGGATAATAGATGGAACGCCGAACGGAGTCCAATTGATCTATAATGTATGTATGAAAAATAAAATTATAAGACATTTTGCTAATTAAATTATAAATGACGAATTTTCTATTGATATGTATTGAGAATGAGAATGAGAAACATACATGAGTTGATGGGTAATTTTCCAATAATTTGCGATAATGAACAAGATCCCGTGCATAAGTGCTGTTATCGAATCGATGCAATTTGTTCCATTTCAATGCACGGGGAGTTGTTTCATCATAAAAATTAGCTTCGCCGCGTTTGCTCAACTCGGTGAAGTACTTGTATATCAAACACTGAAAAATTGTAATGAGTTGGTATTATATAACAATATATTGATAACAATATATTAATTATCATTGAAAAAATTATTGAATGGAATTTTGACCTCTAGTAGTGTTAAGCACCCCGAAATCTGTGCCGTCTCACGCCTGGATGCCTGTCCAAGTTGGTGATATAAATACGCCAACGCGGCGGCTCCCCATGCATAATTAGGGACAGTGCCGATCAAATCACCCAACACCTTTAGGTACCTTATGGGGACAGCATCACGCGTTCTATCAACGAATAGTGTAGCCCCCATAGTGTACCACAGGTAACCTCGAGCAATAGATTCATCACTCAGGTTAGTGTTAGGATTTGTACACTCCCCTTTTATTGTTTCAAAGTAACAGACGGTTGGTTTTTCGCCACTGTTCCCGCATGCACTCTTAGTGCTTGGTCAGTTTGATTTGCTCCTTCCCGAACAATGACGGGGCTGCCATTTATGTTCAAGCCTACATTGAAAGTATAATGATTTTTTTATTAGTAAAATTGAATAATAATAATAAAAGAAAATTTCTTTAATGTTTAATTCAATAAAAATTAGTTTTATATTTAGTTTACCTAGGATAGCTTGAACGTCGTGGAGTGTGATCGTCATCTCCGCGAAAGGCATATGAAAAATGTTCGTCTCAGGATGCCACCGTTCGACGAAAGCAGTAATGAGGGGCATGTTATTCTAGTGAAACATCATTCCCTCCATTTCGGCCAATCCAGACATATTAACGAGGTGTAAGGAAACACCGAGATTGAACGAATTCAATGGTCATCTCCTTATACTTTTTGAACGAGTTTGGGGATCGAAGACCCTAATAAAGTTCTACATATTTTTCACATAAAAAATAAACCCGTTAATTTATATATCGTACTCGTTTGAGATAATAATTAAAATAAAAAATATTTTTTACTTACAAGATCCTCCCATATTTTTTATGTCTTGTGTGCTTTCAAGCACACAACATTGATGGAAGTTGAGGTCCTCCAGGCATGGACGTCCTCGTCAACCATTCTCTAGTTTGTCGGGACAAGTGTGAGGCTTGTGGTTCACCTTGATCATTCTCATAAGGATCTTCGTGATGAGACATAGACGTGCCCTGGAGATGATGTGATGTAGACGGGCCCTGGTGATGATGCGACGTAGACGGCCCAATGTTAAGGGAGAATTGAGATGTTTCCATAGCCGGAATATGGTCGGAGGACATGAACGGATGGGTTGATGGTGAAAAAGTGGGGAAGGAAATTGGGGTTATGAAATTTTCAATGTTACCCAAATTGTAATCACCAGAAGACTGGTAAGAAGTAAACTGCCTAAACTGCTCGTCAATTGGTTGTAGAGTAGGGGTGTTTAGGTCGATGTCGAAGAGGGTTGAGAAATTGAAAAAATCAGCTGGAGGAGGAGGAGGAGGAGGATTGTACGAGAAATTCGATTCTATTAGTTGTGCATCGCGTGTTACGCGGTGTTCCGCAAGAACACATCGGTTGCACACTCTACAAAGCCGGGAGCACTCGGGACACTCGAGTTCTGACATACTAAACAAAAAAAAAATATAAATCATAACAACTAATACCTTACAGTAAATCAACTAATACTATACAACATATCAATTAATACCTTACAACAATTGAACAATACAATAAAAAAAATTAGAGTATACTGATTTTTTTAATTAGAGTATACTAATTTTTTAATAAAAAAAAATAATACCTTACAGCATGATAACTAATACCTTACAGCATATCAATTAATACCTTATATCATTTAGCAACATAATATATACCAAAAAAAGACTTTGTGACAAATAAACTTTGGTGTTTGTTATGTTAATCATTTTCGGGTATAAAAATTCAATCTTTGATGTTATCAACTAATACTTTACAGAATATCAACTAATACTTTACAACATATCAACTAATACTTTACAACATATCAACTAATACTTTACAGCATATCAACTAATACCTTACAGCATATCAACTAATACCTTACAGCATATCAACTAATACTTTACAGAATATCAACTAATACTTTACAGCATATCAACTAATACTTTACAGCATATCAACTATACCTTACAGCATATCAACTAATACCTTACAACATATCAACTAATACTTTACAGCATATCAACTAATACTTTACAGCATATCAACTAATACTTTACAGCATATCAACTAATATTTTACAGCATATCAACTAATACTTTACAAATAAAATATACCTTGAACGTGGCGACGACGGGCACTCACAAGATGGCTGCGGTGGTAAGTAGGCGATCGAGGGACTAATTATTCGACTGTGAAACAAGAAAAATATGTTATTACGTGTCGAAAAATAATGGGCACAAAAAATCTTAAAGAAATAAAAAATACAAAAACCGGCGGGCGGCGGCGGCGGCAGAATGTAAGGTTTGTAGTGTTGGGTATGGTAAGTAGAAGGAAGTAAGTTGAGTATGGTAAGTAGAAGGAAGGGTAAGTTGGGTTGGTTGGGGGTAGAAATTAAATGTTGGGATGGTGGGAAATTAATGTTGGTGGTGGATGGGGAGCAAAATTCGAATAGAAATAATAATAAAAAAAAAAATTCAAAATATTAATTTTTTTGCCTAAAATATAACATAATTATGTCATTAATAAATTATTATTAAGAATTTTTTTTTGAATAAATTATCAATTATTGATACTATAATATATATAGTTGGACATACATAAAGAACACCAACAATAAATACTGACTAGAATAATATATATAGTTGAAACACCAAATAATACTTTCAACCTAAACAACTAATACTTTTCAGTTATTAAAAATTATACTTTTGAATTAAGCATCTAATACTTTTATAAACACTGATAGTTTTTTTTCATAACAGTGATAATTAATATACGAATCAGTCAGAGCGCGTGCATATAACAGTGATACTTAAATAACCGACTGTAGTAGTAGAATACAGTAATAATCCGAGTCCAAAATTAAAAGCATGCGTGCCTGTGTAGTCAAATCAGATTCAGACTCGTGAGGCACGTGCGGCGCGTAACGCGCGCGTGGCGCGACACGCACCAACCCCTCGCGCGAGTGGAGCGACAGAGAAACCCGAGGCGCGTGTGCGGTGCGATACCTTATCGCGCTGGCGGCGCGAACCGCTCTCCCCTGGCGCGCGCGTGCCATGCCACTTCCCACTTTCCGGTCCTTCATTCCGGGTTTTTCTCCTTTTTCAGACGTACACAATAATTTCGATACCAATATTTTTCCTTTATATACTTCATAATCGCAAACTCAAATCTTATACCATATTTTTTCCTCAAACAGCTTTGTTGTTGAGTACCATAATTTTCTCCTCAAAGTTTATACCATATTTTCTCCTCAAACAGCTTTGTTGTTGTGTACCATATTTTCTCCTCAAATTTTATACCATATTTTCTCCTCAAATAGTTTTGTTGTTGTGTACCATATTTTCTCCTCAAATTTTATACCATATTTTCTCCTCAAGCAGACATATTATCTTGATTTGTACCATATTTTATCCTCAAACTTTTATCAGCCATTTCCAAAAAAAGGAATCCTTATCATGATGCTCATTATGTATCCACAGATGTGTCGGAGGATTTTAGTACACCTCCAGGGGGTTTAAAAGGAAAAGAAGGAGTTGTATTTTATGTTACGACTATTGCTAGAATGAGAAATATCACATTGGCTATTCATAATTCTAATGCAAACGAGGTAAGATACATATGTAGTGAAGGTGGCGAATATGTCCCTAGAAAAACAAAGAATGAGCGAAATACAAAAACCGCCAAAAATTCATGTCCTTTTCGTTTGGTTGCTTGACTTTCTGATCCCGAGCGTGATATGTGGGAAATTAATGTTTTGAAAGGAACACACAATCATCGATTTCCAAATAACGCAGAGGGTTCCAGAATTGGTCAATTAACACCCGAAGAGTACAAACATGTACAACTACTAGATTCAATGAATGTTACTGCAACAAACATTATGGGATATATAAAGACAATCAATCCCGAGAATCGGACGGACTCAAAGCAAATGTACAATTCACAGCAAAAGATTAGGAGAGACAACCGCGAGGAGCTTACCTCAACGCAAAACTTCATACACCTACTGCGAGAGCGGAATTACAGGTATAAATCCTCAAACAGTTTTCATGATTGTTTTATAAATTATGTCATTTTCTCAAAACGTCATTCAATTAAACATATTGATTACTTTAAATTTAATTTTTATTTGTATTTATTAAAATTTAGGTACAATTTTAGGACGGATGACATCAATGAACTCAAAGATATAGTTTTCAGCCATCCATGTTCGGTTGTAATGGTTAACACGTATCCGGAAGTATTAATCATTGACACGACATACAACACGAATATGTACGGTATACCTTTGCTTCAGGCAGTTGGGGCAACGGGCACTCACAAGACGTTCACCATCGCATACGCATTTATGATCCGTGAAACGCAGGAACACTTCGAGTATATCCTAGGATTTATTCGGGGATTGTACGAGAGGCGAATACCAAATGTCGTTTTCACGAACAGGGCTTTCGCATTGATGAATGTTGTGGACGTGATTTTTCCAGAATCTCGAGCACATTTATGCAGGCACCACGTAGAGCAAGCTGTTTATGCATGGGCTCTAAAACTACCAGGATTTAAAGAAAAACATGCTAAAAATTTTAAATTTCAGTGGAATTGTGCAGTCCAGTCGTGCACAGATGAAGATTTGAAAATTGGGTAGGCTCATGTAAAGAAAAAATACGGCAGATTTCTGGATCTAATTGAGTATTGCGAAGATACGTGACTTAGGCCGCATAAAATAAGAATTTTAGGGGCACATCTAGATTATCGCATGCACTACGAAAACTACACCACGAACATATAACTTTAACAATATTTATACTTTTAATGTTAGTTAGCTATTATATTTAAATTTACCTATGAAACCAAAACTATTGCACTATTACCATATTGAGACAAGTAATATATTTATTGAGACAGACAAGTAATAAATTAAAATTTTGTTCATTTAATTATTGATGTAGGGTTGAACAAGAACACCACAGGGTGAAAAAAAACCTGGATGGTCATCTTCAAAAAAATTCACCAGGTCATGGAGTTGCAAATATGCGAGATAAAAAAATAATGCAGGTTTACCGGCCACAAAACAAGGACTGATATTCTAGAGAATGAATTCTACAGCCAAGGACGGATCCAGGATTCAATGATGGGGTGGGCTAGAGATAACGGAAAAAATTAATATCATAAATTATTATATAACAACATTAATTTTGAAGTTCATAAAAATTGAGCCCCATCAGACTATAAAAGATAAAATAAAGACAAAAACTTATATGAGACGACTACATGCATGACTATATAAAATAAATTAAAATGAGAAAAAAATACAAAATATCACATATTATACAATCAAGTATCAACCACTCAGTTGACATACAGTAAAATAAAAGAAAAATTTCAGAAACCAAATGCATTAAATTAGAAGTATACACATCTAATGATTTAAAAAAATTACAAGTAATATTGATCATAATCGCAATTCACTCACTATTTTACCACAAACTGCTCAATACGAATTTGAATATTTATAAAAAGAGAGATAATTCACATTGGATTGAATACTAAGGGGATGTATTGGTTGTGGAGTCTGTATAATTTTTTTAAACTTTCAAAATTTGGGGGTATTCAATCGGGATTTTCAAAAGTCTTTAAAAATCTCGAGGTATTCAATACGGATTTTAAAAAGTCTTAAAAAATCTTTAGGTATTCAACAGTCTATGGATTTTAATACTCTATGGATTTTATTTGATTCTCTTCAAAAATATAAATAGATTTCACTCTCCAAAATCTTTTCTAACAACCAGAGATTTCTACGTATTCTCTCGTAGAACTCTGAAAACGAAAGGTCAGAAGAAAAAAATCTTCGTTGTTCTCCTGCCATCACCGCCGCCCATTGCCGTCGCCGCCGTTCTCCTGCCACCGGACGACGCAGCGCTCACTCCATCCATGGCGTCAAAGCAGATGGGGGATTTCAATAACAGTCGAATTCACTGGGGGCGGCGGAGATAGCGGCCGGGACTCGGCGCCAAAGGAAGGGAAGATAGAGATGTTCTCGCCAGCGTATTATGCAGGTTGTACGGCAGGGGGAATGCTCTGCTGTGGTCTCACTCACACCGCCGCTGCGCCTCTTGATATTGTCAATTAAGTGCAATATGCAGGTTAATTAACTATATATTTCTAGATTATTCTTATTTAAAAAAACATGATTATAGTATTTCTGCTTCAGAATAATAATGTATTTTTTTAACTAATGTGTTTTTGGTATTTTTTCTAAACAATTTGGATAACTTTTTTTATATACAAGTGTGTTCCATATACATTTACATCAATGGTTCCAGCGCCGGAGTCTATGAAAATCCATGTAAATCAATTAAAAAAGTGTATTCCACAATCCTGTCAAGTCTATGAAAATTCATATAAATCAATAAAAAAAGTCAGTCAAACTCTGCATGGAGTCTATGAATTTTCTAAATCCACAGACTTTTTAAAGTCCAAAAAAATCCAATAGAATCTCAATTGAATACATCCTCCTAAATTTCATGAACGAAGTTTTTTTTTTTTTTTTCTTTTTTGAAATTATTATTTTTGCCACCCTCTATAATTGATTGTTTGATAAAAAGTTTGTAGGATATAATTTTGGATGAATTAACATAACAAAAAATAAAGGATGAATTAATTTAAAGGGTGAGCTGAGGCCACAATTAAGTAAATTTAGTACTAATAAAATAGGTTTCTAGGAATGTTGCCCTAGGCTCTAGCCTAGTGGAGACATAAGGTAAGTCCGTCCATGTCTACAACCAACAAGTGCGCAATATCACGTTCAAAGCGTTGGAACTCATTGTCGAAAAAATAGCTAGGAATCTGGGTGGAAAAATATGCGGTTGCTATCTCAGGAGAACACATGGTCTTTCGTGTCAATGTGAGTTTACAAGGTACTTTCAAAACAACTGTCAAATACCTTTAAATTGTATAAACTCATTTTGGAGAACATTGGATATAGATTTTTCTAGTATTCCTACCACCACCGACAAAACATATGATGACGGTGGTGATAAGACTAGGAAAAAATTATTCGATGATGACACGGAAGACATTCTTCCACCGAAGGTTGAAAAAAAAAGATTTAAAACAGAAGAGTTCAAGCAGCGATCGTCAACCTTCTTGGTTTGAGTGGGCGGTAAAAAGTGTGGGATTAAAAAAGTCTACTAAAAAAAGGGGTAAGGGGAGAGTGCCAACAACTAATGCGCACCAGGATATTCCACCAGAAGCTGATCGTAGACATAGCACATCAGAAAGATGTACGATGAGTTTTTCTGAAGATACTCAAAACAGATTTTCCCAAAATCCCGGCCACTCCCCCAATACTCCTACTGTTGGGATAACATATGCCAGGATCTATCGGGATGACCTCATAAACATAAATTTAAATTAACAATTATTACTAGCATGAATTTACCTAAGTGAATTCAAATAATAATTAATCCAACAACAACATGCAAATAATATTTCACGTAAAAGATCCTAGCATGCAGAATTTCTAGGAGTTTACGTAAACGTATCCATTGGAGAGACGATCTGAGACAGACAGGATCAAGTATCTGGATACCCACCAAAAGTCCTTCTCAAGTATTCCCAAGTCCTCATCCAATAACCCCGGTGGAAGGTTCTCCGATGAACGATTTATAAAACAAGGAAAATAAAATATTGTTGCACCACCTTTGTGGATTTCTAATATTTCCAACACATGGAACACTCATTGGGAATGAAAAATTCATCCCCTATTTATAAGTAAGGGGGTTTTCGAAATTTTCAAGGTAATTAGGGCTAGGAAAGATCTTTTCTTGATCTCCAAGAAATCTTGAATATATCTAATATATTATTCTTTCCATGTGTATTTTTCCACAAAAATCTCACACCTTTATTTAGCCTAAATTTTCGAAAAAAAACAAGAAGATTTGCAAGATTGGATCTTTCTTGAATTTATGAGATATTCTTGTATTCCAAGGATACATATCTTTCTTCATAAAATCTTTCCAAGAAAATCTTTCTTCCCTTTCTTATACATAATTTTCGAAAATTCCCTATTAAAGAAGCCAAGTGGGAGTTTTCTTGAATTTATGGGATAATCTTGTATTCCAAGAATACATTATCTCCTTTCCATAAAATCTTTTCAAGAAAATCCTTCTCCCTCTTTTCTTTAATATTTTTGAAAAATTAGGAAATATTGCAACAATAAATTTATTTTATTTTAAACATATTTTATTTATTGGACTATAATTTGGGCTACTTGAGGGGCCTTTAGAAGAATTAAGATGGACCTTCCAATGGACTTCTGAATTCCAATATTGAGCCACAATATAATTCAGCCCATTAATATTAATTAGTACCACTATATAATTAATATTGCACTATCCAATCTTAACCCATATTAAGGTAATATGGCTCCCGGTTATTATTTCCTGTGTTTAAGGTTATTTAGTCCATTAATTAATTAAGCCACTGAAAAGCTTTATATTAATTAATATCTTTATCCTTGGAGTAAGGACAGTCCAACTTTATTATCCATATCGAAAAATTAATTCCACTTGCAAGATTTGGTATGATAAAGGTTCCGGGCCCACCAAGGGGACCAATCAAGCAAGACTTTTGCAAGCACACGATTCTCTATATTAATTCCACTTTTAGCAACTGTCGTGCAATTAATATTATTGCCCAAGATATAGGGTATCGAAGTCGCAATGATTCTCTTCCCATTTATAAGTCAAAGCAATAACTACTAATCACTCACGGTCCTTATTAAGTGACAGGGATTAAGAAATCAACAACCATTGAGGTCTAACTCTTCATCCCTTAAGTTAGTGCGAATGAGTTTATCCTATCTGTAGGTCCGCTTCAGCGCATCGAATGCAGTAGTGTAATCTCTTTGTCAAGACAAGTAAATCTGAGCCTTACACATCAACTTACCAATAGATTGTTCGGATCTATCTAAGTTGTGAAACACACACTCGTATACAAGAAACTGTTAACGTGATCTTCTGTGATCTGGTATCACCACGTTAACTACAATGTAACGCTTGCTACGAACGGTTTGCAATAAATATATATAACATCCAATCATATTTAAAGCAACAGTGATAAACAATTTATTTCAGTAAATAAGTGTTTAATACATAGGTTATACAAAGTAAAAACATACTTTCACGTATAACCCCAACAATCTCCCACTTATACTCAAAGTCTGCTTTTAAGTATACCACAGCTTGTCTGATGTATTATCTGGTGACATCAAATGTCACCTACGTCAACCTAATAACTTTTCTCACACTTATACTCAAAGCAGATTGGCAACGCTCTTGACACTCATTCCTTCCACATGTCTCTCGAATGTTAACTGAGGCAGACCCTTTGTGAATAGATCAGCTAGGTTGTCTTCCGACGCGATCTTTGCCACCTCTATATCTCCTCTCTTAATGATTTCTCGTATAAGATGGTATTTCTTTCAATGTGTTTGTTGGCCTTGTGGGCTCTCGGTTCCCACTGAAAATAAACCGTCTGATTGATAAACCATCATTCTATCTCGAGTTCTTTTCAGATACTTCAGGATGTTCTTAACAGTAGTCCAATGTTGATTTCCTGGATTACTTTGATATGTCGCTACCATGCCTACGGCGTAGCAGATATCCGGTCTCGTACACAACATTGCATACATGAGACTTCCTACTGCCAACGCATAAGGAATGCCTCTCATGTCATCTATCTCCCTTTGTGTCTTAGGGCACATGTCTTTCGATAGATGGATTCCATGCCTGAAAGGTACAAAACCCTTCTTGGAATCTTGCATGTTGAAACGCTTCAAAACGGTATCTATGTATGAAGCTTGCGATAAGCCGATCATTCTTTTCTTTCGATCTCGAGTGATCTTGATCCCAAGAATATGACTGGCTTCCCCTAAGTCCTTCATATCAAACTGTTTTGACAGCCATACCCTTACGTCTGACAAAACCTTTACATTGTTTCCGATGAGCAGAATATCGTCTACGTATAGTACTAGGAATACCAAGGCAATTTCGTCACACTTTCTATAAACACAACTCTCGAAATCGTTTTGATCAAACCCATAAGATTTTATTACATGATCAAAACATTGGTTCCAAGCCCGAGATGCTTGCTTAAGTCCATAAATGGACGTTCTCAGCTTGCACACAAGGTGTTCTTGGCCTTTTTCGATGAAACCTTCGGGATGTTGCATATAGATTTCCTCGTCAAGACTCCCGTTAAGGAAAGATGTCTTGACATCCATTTGTTAGATCTCAAAATCTAGTTGCGCAGCTATTGCCAAGAGAATACGGATGGACTTAAGCATGGCTACAGGCGAAAAGGTTTCTTCATAATCGATACCCTCTTTCTGAGTGTATCCCTTTGCCACAATCCTAGCCTTGAAGGTTTCCACCTTCCCGTTTGGTCCTCTTTTCCTCTTGTAGACCCACTTGGATCCAATGGGTTTTACCCCATTGGGTGGTTCAACTAGCTCCCACACCTGATTATGATCCATTGAGCCCATCTCGGCTTCCATCACAGTTTGCCAGGATTCTGAATCCTTATCTTGGACCGCCTCCTTGTAAGACCAGGGGTCTGATTCACTATCCCCGGGGACCAAATCCGAAGATTCTCTTATCCCCATGAATCTTTCAGGTTGTCGAACAACCCTCCCACTACGACGAGGTTCCGATTGTGTCGGTGTGACGCTTGGTATATCAACCTGTACAGTTGGTATATGAGTTTGCCCTCTTATTTCATTTAAGGTAATCTCACTTTTGGGCTTTCGATTGTTCATAAAGTCTTCTTCCAAAAATCTAAAGTGCGTACTTATTACCACCTTCTGATCTTCGGGACCATAGAACATGCACCCTTTCGTTTTCATGGGATATCCTATAAACAACCTTAGTTCCGATCATGCATCCAACTTACCGGCTTCCTTGTCTAGCACGTATGCCGGACACCCCTAAATCCTGAGGTGTCTCAGACTGGGCTTGCGCCCGGTCCACAACTCTTTAGGGGTTTTGGAAACCGATTTGGATGGCACTAGATTCAGAACGTAAGCCGCTGTTTCCAAGGCATGACCCCAAAATGACTTGGGTAGATCTGAATAACTCATCATGGATCTGACCATTTCTAAGAGTGTTTTGTTTCTTCATTCTGCAACCCCGTTTTGTTGAGGGGTTCCGGGTGCAGTCAACTGGGAAACAATGCCCTCGTCTGACAGGTAGTTCAAAAACTCATCGCTGAGGTATTCGTCTCCACGATCAGATCATAGAAACTTGATACTCTTTTCCTGATGATTCTCCACTTCGGCCTTGAACTCCTTGAATTTATCAAAGGTTTCCGATTTGTGTTTCATGAGGAAAATGTACCAGAACCTTGAGTAATCATCCATGAAAGTCACAAAATACGCATAGCCACCTCTAGCTTTGGTTGACATTGGACGACACACGTCAGTATGAACGATTTGCAACACTTCTGTGGCTCTATTCCCCTTGGCTCCAAATGTCCTCTTGGTCATCTTACCTTCTAAACATGATTCGCAGGTTGGAAGTGGTTCTAATTGTAGGTCCGACAGCGAACCATCTTTCACCAACCTTTGGATCCTATTTAGATTAATATGACCCAGCCTTAGATGCCATAGAAGTGTCTCGTTCACGTTTTCTGAACGTTTTCTCTTATTGCATGAAATAGTCGATGTGTTATAAGATGCATTTCGTGAGTGGTATGTGTTGGGGTTATACGTGAAAGTATGCTTTTACTTTGTATAACCTATTTATTAAACACTATTTACTGAAATAAATTGTTTATCACTGTTGCTTTAAATATGATTGAATGTTATGCATATTTATTGCAAACCGTTCGTAGCACGCGTTACATTGTAGTTAACGTGGTGATACCAGATCACAGAAGACCACGTTAACAGTTCCTTGTAGACGAGTGCGTGTTTCACAACTTAGATAGATCCGAACAATCTATTGGTAGAAGTTGATGTGTAAGGCTCGGATTGGCTTGTCTTGACCAAGAGATTACACTAGTGCATTCGATGTGCTGAAGCTGACCTACAGAGAGGATAAACTCATTCGCACTGACTTAAAGGATGAAGAGTTAGACCTCAGTGGTTGTTGATTTCTTAATCTCTGTCACTTAATAAGGACTGTGTGTGATTAGTAGTTATTGCTTTGACTTATAAATGGGAAGAGAATCATTGCGACTTCGATACCCTATATCTTGGGAAATAATATTAATTATACGACATTTGCTAAATTAATACAGAGAATCGTGTGCTTGCAAAAGTCTTGCTTTATTGGTCCCCTTGGTGGGCCCGAAACCTTTATCATACCAAATCTTGCAAGTGGAATTAATTTTCCGGTATGAATAATAAAGCTGGGTTGTCCTTACTCCAAGGATAAAGATATTAATTAATATGAAGCTTTTCAGTGGCTTAATTAATTAATGGACTAAATAATCTTAAACACGAGAAATAATAATCGGGAGTCATATTACCCTAATATGGGTTAAGATTGGATAGTGCAATATTAATTATATAGTGGTATTAATTAATATTAATGGGCTGAATTATATTGTGGCTCAATATTGAAATTCAGAAGTCCATTGAAAGGTCCATCTTAATTCTCCTAAAGGCCCCTCAAGTATCCCAATTAAAGTCCAATAAATAAAAGGTGCTTAAAAATAAAATAAATTATTGTTGCAATATTTCCTCAATTTTTCGAAAATTATTAAAGAAAGGAGGGAGAAGATTTTTCTTGAAAAGATTTTATGGAAATGAGATAGTGTATTCTTGGAATACAAGATTATCCCATAAATTCAAGAAAACTCCCACTTGGTTTCTTTAATAGGGAAATTTTTGAAAATATTAAATAAGAAAGGGAAGAAAGATTTTCTTGGAAAGATTTTATGGAAGATATGTATTCTTGGAATACAAGAATATCTCATAAATTCAAGAAAGATCCAATCTTGAAATTCTTTTCTTGAAATTTTCGAAATATTAGGCAAATAAAGGGTGTGAGATTTTTGTGGAAAAATACACATGGAAAGAAGAATATATTGGATATATTCAAGATTTATTGGAGATCAAGAAAAGATCTTTCCTAGCCCTAATTGCTCCAAAATTTTTGAACCCCCTCTTATTATAAATAGGGGATGAATTTTTTCATTCCCAGCTAGTGTTCCATGTGTTGGAAATATTAGAAATCCACAAAGGTGGTGCAACAATAATTTTATTTTTCTTGTTTTATAAATCGTTCATTGAAGGACCTTCCACCGGGGTTATTGGACGAGGACTTGAGAATACTTGAGAAGGACTTTTGGTGGGTATCCAGATACTTGATCCTGTCTGTCTCAGATCATCTCTTCAACGGGTATGTTTACGTAAACTCCTAGAAATTCCGCATGCTAGGATCTTTTACGTGAAATATTATTTGCATGTTGTTGTTGGTTAATTATTAGTTGAATTCACTTAGGTAAATTCATGCTAGTAATAATTGTTAATTTAAATTTGTGTTTATGAGATCATCCCGATAGATCCTGACGTATGTTATCCCAACAGTATGCACAGTTAATAGTATAGAGATTGTTCCGCAAAATTCCATGACAGATAAACACATCGTTACGGTGAACAGTAACTTTCTTAGAAAAATGAATAGAATATCCATCATTAGTTAGTTTTGAAACTGAAATAAGGTTTTTGCGAAAAACTGGAACATAAAGAACATCTCTTAAAACTAAAATCTTGTCTTCAAAAGACAGGTGCACGTCTCCCACTGCTTCAGCTGCTATTCTCGTAGCATCGCCCAGTGTGATGAGGACCTCAATCCCACTAAGTTGCCGGGTCAACTTGAACCCCTGTAACGTGAAACAAACATGATCAGTGGATCCTGTATCCATTACCCACGAGTGGGTAGCATACGCCTCTAAACAAGTTTCAACAACTAGTGCGTGATAATTGTTAGGAATTAAACAAGCAATTATGGAGAAAATAGTAGAACTAGAAATTTAGAAACAAACAATTTGGTTACCCAGTTCGTCAAGAATGACACGTCTAGGGGCACTACCATGCCAGGAGATTCACTATTTTTGTGTGTTATTTTCGTACAAAGAGGCAAATACAATGAGTCAAGGTATTTAAATGAGACATGGGCCAAAGCCCCAATTCACTCACACAACTGCGGAACCCGCTCGACCACGGGCCTTGGTCGAGCGATTCCGCTCGATCAGATCGCCAGCTCGAGCACCTCCAATGCTCTGGTCTCCCGTCGTGCTCGACCTCCTTTAGTCGAGCAGAAGTGCTCGACCTAACACCATGTTCTAGAGCCTAGCCCTTGCTGGATCCCTTCTCCGACTCAGGCTCCACAACCCAACAATCTCCCACCTGGAGACTGACTCCAACTGTAACTTGTCTCCCCCTTTCCAACGGTTTCTCTCACTGGTAGTAGTGTCGGGCCTTATGCTCAGTTTCCAAGGCCAGTTGAAGTCATGCATAACTTCAACTTCTCTAAGGTCACAACCTTAGTCAACATGTCAGCAGGATTCTCACTTTCCCGGATCTTCATCAGCTATAAGATCTTGTTCTCGATGAGGTAACGAATGTAATGATACCTCAACTCAATGTGCTTCGTCCTCGAGTGAAAGGCCGAATTCTTCGCCAAGTGAATAGCACTCTGACTGTCACTATACATAATACTATCCTTTTGCTCCTTCCCCAACTCACACGACAGATTCTGCAACCAAACCATTTTTTTACTAGCCTCAGTAACTGCAACGTACTCTGCTTCTGCAGTGGACTGAGCTACGATCTTGCAACTTAGAAGCCCAAGAGATAGCTGTACCACCAAAAGTAAACACATACCCTGTAGTACTCCTTCTTTTGTCGAGATCATTTGATGCCAAGTCTGCATCAACATATCCTGCCAACCCAACGCTTTTGCCCTCAAAGCACAAATCTTGTTCAGTAGTACCTCTCAAGTACCTTAGGATCCACTTCACTGCCTCCCAATGTTGTTTACCCGGATTGCCTATAAACCGGCTAACAACTCCCACCGCTTGTGCAATATCAGGTCTTGTACACACCATGGCATACATCAAACTTCCAATTGCGAAGCATACAGAGTGTTTTGCATGTAGGTCCGCTTCTCTTCGCTACTAGGCGAGTCCTTGTTGGATAGCTTGAACTGACTTCCCAACGGGACCCGAACTGGCTTTGCATCTTCCATACTAAATCTCTCCAAGACTTTCTTTATGTATTCAGCCTGTGAAAGATACAACTTTTCTGCCACCTTGTCACGATCGATTCGCATACCCAAGATTTGCTTGGCCTCTCCAAGGTCCTTCATAGCAAACCTTTCAGATAATTTTTCCTTCAACTTGCTCACCTCCCGAGCACTAGAGTCTGCTATCAACATGTCATCAACATATAATAGAAATAATGATATAACCATCATCATACCTCTTGAAGTAACAACAATGGTCAGCCTCACACCTATTGATCTTAATCTCGTGCATGAACCCATCAAACTTCTTGTACCACTGTAATGGAGCTTGTTTCAGACCATACAAGCTCTTCTTCAACTTGCAAACTAACTCACTACTCCCCTTAGACAAGTATCCCTACGGTTGCTTCATGTAGATGTCCTCATCTAAATCACCATGAAGAAAGGCGGTTTTTTACGTCCATCTGTTCTAACACCAAATTTTTTGCAGCCACCAGACTCAGAACCAATTGAATGGTAGTTAGCTTCACCACTGGAGTAAAAACATCAGTATAGTCAATACCATATTTCTGTTGAAACCCCTTCACAACCAATCTTGCCTTGTAGTGTTTGCTTCCATCAGCCTCCTCTTTTATTCTGTAAACCCACTTGTTATGCAGTGCTTTCTTGCCCTTAGGAAGCTCAACTAGCTCCCAAGTTCCATTGGTCATCAATGAATTCATCTCATCATCCATTGCAAGTTTCCACTTGTCCACCTGTTCACTACGTGTTCTGCATAACATTCAGGTTCACCACCATCAGTCAACAATAAATAATTGAGGGAGGGTGAATACCTATCAGTAGATCTCTGATCTCACGTGGATCTCCACAACGAAATTGTTGGTGGTGGTGTACTTGGTTCTTCCTCAACAATCACCTGATCATCTAGAACCCCTTTGCTCCCACCCGAGTTCGAAATGTCTAACTCCACAACCTGAGACTCAGAACCACCTTCTTTGGATTTCCCCAACCTGTCTTTGTACATCACCTGTTCATTAAATATGACATCTCAACTATGAATCACCTTTCGGTTTTCCTCATCCCAAAATCGATAGCCAAATTCATCATCGCCATATCCAACAAACGTACACTTAGCAGATTTTGCATCCAACTTACTTCTACTCATAGAATCAACATGAACATATGCAACACACCCAAATACTCGAAGAAAAGACAGATTTACCTCCTTTCCCGACCAGGCCTCCTCCGGTATGCCATTTTACAAAGGAGTTGAGGGTCCTCTATTAATCAAGTAAGTTACTGTGTTAACTGCCTCAGCCCAAAACATCTTTGGCAGCCCACACTTCAATCTCATGCTCCTAGCACGTTCACATAGGATCTTGTTCATACGTTCTGCCACACCATTCTGCTGTGGGGTTCCTCTCACGGTTTTCTCCATCCGAATTCCATTCATCTCACAGAATTCCTTGAACTCACGGAGCTCGTACTCTCCACCATTATCAGATCTCAAACACTTCACCTTGAGACCTGTTTCAGTTTCTACAAGAGCCTTCCACTTCCTGAAAACATTAAAGGCATTAGACTTATTTTTCAAGAAATAAACCCATACATTCCTCGTAAAGTCGTCAATGAAAGTCATGTAATATGATGCTCCACCAAGGGATGTCACTTGTGCTGGACCCCACAAATCACTGTGAACTAACTCCAGCTTCTGCTTCTTCAAAGCACTGCCTCCCTTCGAAAAACTCACCCTTTTCTGTTTTCCGAATACACAGTCCTCACACAAACCAATGTCAACTGTCTTGAGATCTGGCAGTTTACCCTTCGAGCACATAACTTTAATCCCCTTTTCACTCATGTGGCCTAGACGACAATGCCACAATCTTGCATTCCCTTTTTCACTAGCAAGAGCAATGCTATCCCGGGTGTTGCCTGTCATATACAATGTCCCCTCTTTATTTCCTCGAGCCACTACCATGAAACCTTTGGATATCTTCCACATGTTACACCAAAAAGTCACCTTGTAGCCCTCATCATCAAGTTGCCCAATTGAAATCAAATTCCTCTTCAAACCAGGAATATGTCTCACATCTTTCAACTGTAACACAGTCCCATTTGGTGTCTTAATCCGAACATCCCCCTTCCCTTTGATTTCCAACGGCTCATCATCAGCTAGATAAACCCTCCCAAAGTTCCCGGGAGTGTACCTCTCCATTACGTCAGCACTGCTGAACGAATGAAATGATGCTCCAGAATCTAACACCCACGACTCCAATGGACTGCTTACACTCAGAATCAATGCATCTGAGTCCTCATCAGTGGCAACGTGGCTGAGTTGTCATTCTTGTTTGATTCATTCCCTTGTGCCTTGCACTCCCTCTTGTAATGACTAAGCTCATGACATTTGTAACACTCAACCTTACTCTTATCCTTCTTGGGCTTATCTTTGCCCCTTGACTTTGATCTACCCCGATTTGGCTTTCCCTTGGATTCAGATCTGCCTCTATTTCCTGTATTCAAAGCAGATCCTGTGGCCACACCCAACTCTTTCCTTCGAATTTCTTCGCTCATGACCAAATCCCTAACCTCATCGAATTTTAGTTTCACTTTACCCGCTGAAGCACTAACAGCCGTTACCGTTCCACTCCAACTTTCCGGTAAAGAAGACAACAAAATTAAGGCTTGAACTTCATCATCAAAATCAATCTCAACCGAGCTCAATTGGGCTATGATCATATTGAACTCGTTGAGATGGTTGACTACCACAGTATCCTCCGCCATCCTCAGGTTGAATAACCTCCGCATCAGATGAACCTTGTTCGCTGCAGATGATTTTTCATACATCTCAGTCAATATCTCCAGCATCTCCTTTGTGGTTTTTGCTTTCACCGTATGCAGGGCGACGTTCTTGGATAACGACAAACGAACCACACTCATCGCCTTCCTATCCAGTAACTTCCACTCGTCGTCCTTCATATCTTCAGGCTGTTCACCCAACGGTTGATACAGATCTTTACCGTACAGGTAATCCTCAATCTGCAATTTCCAATTTCCAGAATCCAAAATCCGTTCTATCAAACTTCTCAACAGGCGATTTCCCTTCAGCTATCAAAATTGCTCTCCACAGATCCTCTAACCAGATGCTCTTGATACCAGTTGTTAGGAATTAAACAAGCAATTATCGAGAAAATAATAGAACTAGGAATTTAGAAACAAACAATTTGGTTACCCAGTTCGTCAGGAATGACTACGTCTGGGGGCACTACCAAGCCAGGAGATTCACTATTTTCGTGTGTTATTTTCGTACAAAGAGGTAAATACAATGAGTCAAGGTATTTAAATGAGACATGGGCCAAAGCCCTAATTCACGCGCACAGCTGCGGAACTCGCTCGACCACGGGCCTTGGTCGAGCGGTTCCGCTCTATCAGATCGCCAGCTCGAGCGCCTCCAATGCTCTGGTCTCCCGTCGCGCTCGACCTCCTTTGGTCGAGCAGAAGTGCTCGACCTAACACTATGGTCGAGCGCCTCGCCCTTGCTGGATCCCTTCTCCGACTCAGGCTCCACAACCCAACAATAATTACCTTTCTTTCCATTCCGCTTTGGTTTGGAACAGGCAGACCTCCATTGTCCCGAACTTCCGCACTCCGAATGTTTCCTCTTGCTTGAACCTTCACTCTTGAGGGACTTTGAGCCCACTTGGTTTAGCCTCTCTTTCTCATCATTCTTACCATCAATTGGCCTAGAAGGAAAAGAAGACCCTTTTGTGACCAAGTACTTTTTCTTGCGCTCCGTTTCCTCTTCGACCAATGTGAGAGCATTTACTAGATCATCCACAGTAAAATCTAGATCTTCCATTAGGTACTCTAGATAAGGATGATCGTAGCTCTTTGGCAGAGTATGGAGAATGAAATCAACCTTGGTTTTGAAATCACATTTTTTGCCAAAAATCTCAAGTTCCTCAAAGAGAACCATAACCCTAAGAACGTGCTTTCTTGCGGTCATTCCTTCTTCCATTTTTATCTTGGACATTTCATGCCTTATGCTTTGGACTGCCATATAGGTCGAATGTGAAAACATCCTTTCGAGATTTTGCATAATGTCTGCAGCTGATTCAAATCCTTGATGAAGGCGTTTCAACAAATCCGTCATATTTGTCAAGATTGTTTCCTTCACCAATTCATTAGTCAACTCCCATTCACTATGTTCCATCTCGTCCCATATTCCAGCATCCTCAGCTGGTTTTTCGGGTTTTGGTGTGTCAAGCACCCATTTCGCACCTTGTGCAGTTAGGAGAATCATAATTTTCCGTTTCCAAACAACGTAGTTTTCACCAGTTAATTGATGGTCTTTAAGTATAGAATACAGTGGATTAAAAGATTGCGACATGCTAAACTGAAATAAATAACAATTTGTATAAGCACAAAATTATCACTCAATTCGATCACATAGTTCATATCAAAATCTCAAAACAATATGAACATGCATCAGCCGACATCTCAAAACAGTTTAAATAGGTCACGTTGGGTGAACTGTCTATTTAAACACATTCAAGCAGGTTACAAACAAGAACAATTACAAACCTTTAATTCAAAATTAATAATGGGCTCCCCACTTGACCAATATAAAATTGGCGAGGGACTTGAAGAAGTATATGCATATCAATTTTATACCTAAGTAATAACCATGATTAAATACAGAATTATTACTTTGCTTTGTACGAGCCTCGTTGGGAGGGTCATCGTCGCCACTAATAATAATTCACAATCATCCTTTTGGGAATTTATTAATGTGAAATCCATCTTTTGGCCATTCCATTGGGGAAATTTCTCCAAAATAATTCACAAATAAATAAATTATGGAGGTCAATTTGACGTAATTTTATTATCTGGAATAAAATTCGTCAATAAAACATACTAAGTAATTTTTGAAAGTGAGATTTTCTTTTAGACAATTCTAAATCATGCAAACACATTTAATAAATAAAATTGCACGAATTTAAAACAAGCATGCACCTAAGCGTACGTCCCGGTCCGGATCGGCCATCTCGCCCCATCGCCCATGCACATTCGCACGGAGCATCGCCCGGACGCACCCGCGTCCGGGTCCCGCGCCCCGTCGTCCGAAATAGCCCTCATGCCAGCCCTTCGTCGTCGGCGCCCGTCTGCTGCTGTGCGTGAGGCTTCCAACGCGCGTCCGCCTCGCCCCGTCCCCAACCGCCCGGGTGGTGCGCGCGGTCGCTAGGCCTTCGGCCTAGCCCGCGTGCTCTACCTTGACTCGCGTACGTCCGGGCACTTGGACGTCCGCCTTTAATTCTTCGTCTCCGTCTTCGTTCACGATCCTCTCAAGTAACCTCTCAAGTATAAGAGGGTCGTTGAAGTGTCCGGTTTAATATCAATCCACGGGACTAGGTGTGAAATATAACCCAATTGTTATGTGTCGGCGCGGAATTATAGTGTAACATGTTTGGTAAAATAAAAGCAAGCAATAATCAACAAGTGAAACAAAGATCAAATAATAAATGAGCAAGCTAAGAGAAAACAATTAAATAGCAAACGATTTTATTTACTAGCGAGAGAAGATGTGCTCGGGTGTTTTTCCTTGTGAGACGATTGTCAAAAGATCAATTATGGTGTTTGCCTCTATTTCCGATTATTCCATAAGAGCGATCACTACACAATATACCATTCCAGTACTTGGTAAGCCTAGGGTCCGATATCATTTGAAATCCTAGGATCTGGAGGAGAATCTCCACTTTCTAGCTCGGGTAATTGCATAAATAAGGTCATCTAATTAACTAACTACTCCGTCTCCGTGTTTCCCCACTTGTATACTAAGTTTAATTCTCCTATATGCTCTTCACTCTCCACTCTAGGTGTTAACTAAAGTAGTTAATGTAAATTAGGGGGTTCTTATGTTTCTATCCAACTCTCGTTGCAATAGAGCATAATTAACTAAAATCCGGTGAATTAAACCAATATCCATATGCCTAATCTCATCTACCCAACTCTCGTTGCGATAAACTAGCATAAACACACAAGCTAATAGAAAACTCAGCCAAATTAAACAAGAAAATTCTCCTAATATAAAGGATCACCATCAATAAAGATAAACAATCATAATCAAAACAATTAAACAATCATCATCACAATTCCAAACACTCAAACACTAAAAAAATTAGTCAACCATGATTCTAGTCAAACCCATAAACAATAGAAAACATAAACCCATAAACATAACAATTAAATTAAAGAAAGTAATAAAAAGAGATAGAATTAACCTAATAAAGTAATTTCCACTTGAATCTTCAAATAGCTCTTGAATCTCAAAGAAATTTACTCTAAAAATCAATAAATTTATCTACTAGGTGTTTTGGTGTGTGTAGAGAAAGAGAACTCCCAAAACCCTATCTAAAACCTCTCTTTCTAAAACTATTCTACTGCTCCTAAAATAAAAATGCTACTACTGGTGCAAAATAATCCCCCACTCTGCGTTACTGCCTTCCGTTTTTATTCTCCTACTGCTGCCTTTTTTTTCTTCTTAATGAAATCGCTGAATTCCTTGTAGTACTTTCTCCATTAATTGAGCCCACAAAGTTTATCATCTTTTTGTCAATCTGCACTTTCCACTTTCCAAAAAGTCAAGGCAGGTGCCTTTTTTTTCTTTGCAGTCAAATGTTGCTGCTGGATTAATAAAACAAATGGGCTGCACAACTGTTGAATAGGGGCGCCTGTTTTGGGCTTTTAATTGCTGTGATGGGCCTTTTTCGCGAATGGGCCGAGTGGTGTTTTTTTACTACGCATCATTTTTTTTTCGCTCATAACTCGAGCTCTCGAACCCCGATTGAGTTGATTCTTTTTTTGCTGCGAACCTCACTTCAAGCTCCTTCACATGGTTCTATATTTGACTTGACTCCAAATAATATTGAACTCGTGTTTTGCTTCCAAAATCCACAATTTTCCTACAAAGATAGCAAAATAAAAATCTTTCTCATTTCAAGTGCAATTAGTCCAATTTGAGCAATAAAAGCATGAAATTGGGTCAAGAGCGAGCAAGAAAAGCACATAAATCTCAAGTAAAATCACCACTAATCAGACGCCCGCCTTTAATTCTTCGTCTCCGTCTTCGTTCACGATCCGGTTACAATTTATTTACGAAAAATAAATAAACCTAGATCTAGACTAGTCTATTATATTGATCAAATCAAACAAATCCTAATTTACTCGTGGATTTTCTCACGAGGCAAGACGAATCCGAACGAATCGAATTAAAAACCAACAATTTATTTGCATGTAAATAAGCACATTAAAATACCATGACAATTGGATACCTGCAAAACAGATCTAACAGTTCTACTATCCAATTTTAATTTTAATGAACAACAATTTAAATTACAGTTTAAAAGATCAGAGCCCGGACCAGGACTCTGATACCAGTTGTTGGGATAACATATGTCAGGATCTATCGGGATGACCTCATAAACACAAATTTAAATTAACAATTATTACTAGCATGAATTTACCTAAGTGAATTCAAATAATAATTAATCCAACAACAACATGCAAGTAATATTTCACGTAAAAGATCCTAGCATGCGGAATTTCTAGGAGTTTACGTAAACGTACCCGTTGGAGAAACGATCTGAGACAGACATGATCAAGTATCTGGATACCCACCAAAAGTCCTTCTCAAGTATTCCCAAGTTCTCGTCTAATAACCCCGGTGGAAGGTTCTCCGATGAACGATTTATAAAACAAGAAAAATAAAATATTGTTGCACCACCTTTGTGGATTTCTAATATTTCTAACGCATGGAACACTCGTTGGGAATGAAAAATTCATCCCCTATTTATAAGTAAGGGGGTGTTCGAAATTTTCAAGGCAATTAGGGCTAGGAAAGATCTTTTCTTGATCTCCAAGAAATCTTGAATATATCCAATATATTCTTCTTTCCATGTGTATTTTTCCACAAAAATCTCACACCCTTATTTAGCCTAAATTTTCGAAAAAAACAAGAATATTTGCAAATTGGATCTTTTTTGAATTTATGAGATATTCTTGTATTCCAAGAATACATATCTTTCTTCATAAAATCTTTCCAAGAAAATAAAGAAAATCTTTCTTCCCTTTCTTATACATAATTTTCGAAAATTCCCTATTAAAAAAGCCAAGTGGGAGTTTTCTTGAATTTATGGGATAATCTTGTATTCCAAGAATACATTATCTCCTTGTTGGGAAATTAGGGGTGCCCGGTCTATTCGAGTTGAATTTAAATACATATTTAAATTAATCAATTAATTACTAACATGAATTAATCCTAATTCAATTCAACATAATAATTAATAAACAAATAAACATCATGCGTACATGTATTTCACGTAAAACCTAAGCATGCGGAATCTAGGAATTACGTAAATACTAAACTCTCGTAGTGACAACCGTTGAGACGATGGATCAACCCAAAGTGCCTTCTCAAATATGTCCCACGTCCACGAACGTAATCCGGTGGGAGGATTATCAACGAACGATTTTAATCTAAAGGAGAAAATAAAATATTTGGCCACCACCTTTGTAAATTTCTAATTTTTCCAACACATGAAATTGCACTTGGGGATGAAAAATTCATCCCCTATTTATAGAGTAGGGGGGGACGAAAATTAGGTCATTATTGGGCATTGGGAAATTTCCTTGCTTCTTCCTCAAGATACAATCTAGAATATATCCAATATATTCTATTTCCCAAAATATCTCCCAACAAAATTTCCTCCTCCTTTCTTGTTCAATATTTTCGAAAAAATCACATGAAAATAGGAAGAAATAAGATCTTTTTCCTTTCTTGAATTTATGGGATAAACTTGTATCTCAAGAATACTTATTCCATAAAATCTTTCCAAGAAAATCAAGAAAAAATCTTTTTCTCTTCCCTATCCAAATTTTCGAAATTATTGTGGAAAAATAAGCCAAAATATTTTCTTCTCCTTTTCATTAATTGGACTTTTGTTTGGGCTATTTGAGGGGTCTTTAGGAGAATTAAGATTGGACCTACAACGGGCTACGAAGCTTTAATATTTAGCCAAAATATTATTCAAGCCCATTAATATTAATTTACTCCACTATAAAATTAATATTGAACTATCCATCTTAACCCACATTACGACTTCACAATAATATGGCTCCCGGTTATTATTTCCCGCGTTTAAGATTATCTTAGTCCATTAATTAATTAAGTCACTGAACAGACTTTATATTAATTAATATCTTTGTCCTTGGAGTAAAGACAACTCAACATTATTATCCATACCGGAAATAAATTTCCACTTGCAAGATTTGGCATGATAAAGATTCTGAGCCCACCAAGGGGACAAATCAAGCAAGCCGTACTTGCACGTGATTCTCCGTATTAAATCTTAGCAATCGTCATGTAACTAATAATATTGCCCAAGATACAAGGTATCAAATCACATTGATTCTCTTCCCATCATATGTCAAAGCAATAGTTATTAATTTCACATGATCCTATTTAAGGAACGGAGATTAAGAAGTAACGCACCACTGAGGTCTAATTCTTGTATATTCAGTACTGAAGAATTTATCCTCATGTAGGTCCTTTTCAGCACAACATGATGCACTAGTGTAATCCCTTGGTCAAGACAAGTCAATCTGAGCCTTACACTTCAACCTTTCATGATGGGTTGTTCATTTCCATCTGGGTTGTGAATTTGTACTTAGTCACGAGGAACTGTTAATTTGATATTCTGTGATCTGGTATCACCAAATTAACTACAACGTAACACGTACTGACTTTATCGAATGGGTATGCAGTAAATATAACATTCATTCATATTTAATGCAACATGTGATAAATAATTTATTTCAGTAAAATAAATAAGAAATTCAGTTTGGTTATACAAAGTAAAAGCATACTTTTCAGTATAACCCCAACAATCTCCCATTTATACTCAAAGTCTGCTTTTAAGTATACTACAACATGTCTCGTGTTCTATGTGACATCTAATGTCACCCTACACGAACCTAATAATATTTCTCCCACTTATACTCAAAGCAGATTGGCAATGCTCTTGACACTCATTCCTTCTACATGTTTCTCGAATGTACTCTGAGGCAGACCCTTTGTGAATGAATCTGCTAGGTTGTCTTCAGACGCAATCTTTGCCACCTCTATGTCTCCTCTCTTAACGATTTCTCGTATAAGATGGTATTTTTTTTCTATGTGTTTGATGGCCTTGTGGGCTCTCGGTTCCCTAGAATTTGCAACTGCTCCGGCGTTATCACACTAAACCGTGATCATTCTAGGCAAATCTGGAACGACGTCCAAGTCCACCAGGAAGTTCTTGAGTCAAACCGAATCTTTCGCTGCTTCACAAGTAGCTACATATTCGGCTTCCATGGTAGAATCAGCGATGCATTTCTGCTTAACGCTTCTCCACGTCATGGCTCCTCCCCCATACAAAACAGACTACCCGAGGTTGACTTTCTGGAGTCTATGTCTGATTGGAAATCTTAGTCCGTATAACCGATGGGGACTAGACTATTCGATTGATAAACCAACATTCTGTCCCGTGTCCTCTTCAGATACTTCAGAATGTTCTTAACCGCAGTCCAATGCTCTTTCCCAGGGTTACTTAGATATCTTGCAACCATTCCTACGGTGAAGCAGATATCCGGTCTCGTGCACAGCATCGCGTACATGAGGCTTCCCACAGCCGAAGCATAAGGGATGCCCTTCATGTCATCTATTTCCTTTTGTGTCTTGGGACACATTTCCTTGGATAGATGGATTCCATGTCTGAAAGGTACAAATCCTTTCTTTGAATCTTGCATGCTGAATCGCTTTAAAACGGTATCTATGTATGAAGCTTGCGAAAGCCCTATCATCATTTTCTTGCGATCTCGAGTGATCTTGATCCCTAGGACGTGACCGGCTTCTCCCAAGTCCTTCATATCAAACTATTTTGACAGCCATGC
This sequence comes from Stenogyne calaminthoides, assembly GCA_037126765.1. NCBI lineage: Eukaryota > Viridiplantae > Streptophyta > Magnoliopsida > Lamiales > Lamiaceae > Stenogyne > Stenogyne calaminthoides. Next base: position 34,658,827 of record JBBCBC010000010.1, on the reverse strand, counting down.
CCTTACGTCTGACAACATCTTTACATTGTTCCCGATGAGCAGAATGTCATCTACGTATAGTACCAAGAATACCAAGGCAGTTCCGTCACGCTTTTTATACACACAACTTTCGAAATTATTTTGATCAAAACCGTAGGATTTTATCACTTGATCAAAACACTGATTCGAAGCACGGATGCCTGCTTCAGCCCATAAATGGACTTTTTCATCTTGCAAACGAGATGCTCTTGGCCTTTTTCAATGAAGCCTTCGGGTTGTTGTATATAGATTTCTTCGTCAAGACTTCCGTTGAGGAAAGCTGTCTTGACATCCATTTGCCAGATCTCAAAATCTAGATGCGCAGCAATCGACAAGAGAATTTGGATGGACTTAAGCATGGCTACAGGCGAAAAAGTTTTCTCATAATCGATCCCTTCTTTCTGAGTGTACCCTTTCGCCACGAGTCTTGCTTTAAAGGTTTCAACCTTCCCGTCCGGTCCCATTTTCCTCTTGTATACCCACTTGCATCCAATGAGTTTTATCCTACTAAGTGGTTCGACTAGCTCCCACACTTTATTGTGATCCATTGAACCCATCTCAGCTTCCATTGCTGTTTGCCAAGATGTCGCATCCTTGTCTTGGATCACCTCGTTGTAGGACCATGAATCTGATTCTTCTCCTGAGATCAAGTCCAAGGACTCTCCGATCCCTAAGAATCGCTCAGGTTATCTGACAACCCTCCCACTACGACGAGGTTCCGGTTGTGTAGGCGTGACACATGGTATGTCTTCTTGTACAGTTGGCAACGGAGTTGGCCCCTTAGTTCTTCTAAGGTAATATCGCTTCTAGGCTTTTTATCGTTCATGTAGTCTTCTTCCAAAATCTAAAGTGCGTACTGATTACGACCTTTTGATCTTCGGGACCATAGAACATGCATCCCTTCGTTCCTTCGGGGTACCCTATAAACAATCTTAATTCCGAACGTACATCCAATTTCTCAGCTTCCCTATCCAACACGTATGTCGGACATCCCCAGATCCTCATGTGTCCTAAGTTGGGCTTGCGCCCTGTCCACAATTCCCTAGGGGTTTTTGGAACCGATTTGGATGGTACTAAGTTCAGAATGTAAGCTGTTGTTTGCAAGGCGTAACTCCAAAACGATTTTGGTAAATCCGCATAACTCATCATTGATCTTACCATTTCTAGAAGCGTTCTGTTTCTTCGTTCTGCAATCCCATTTTGTTGAGGGGTACAGGGTGCAGTCAACTGGGATGTAATCCCTTCATCCGACATGTAGTTCAAGAATTCATCACTGAGGTATTCGCCTCCACGATCAGATCGTAGAAACTTGATACTCTTTTCCTTATGATTCTCTGCTTGAGCCTTAAATTCTTTGAATTTATCAAAGGTCTCAGATTTATGCTTCATTAGGAAAAAGGTACCCAAAGCGTGAGTAATCATCGATAAACGTAACGAAATACTCGTAGCCACCTCTTTGCTTTGATTTGCATTGGACCACATACATCGGTGTGAACGATCTCCAACACTTCTTTAGCTCTAAGCCCTTGGCTCCAAATGCCCTCTTGGTCATCTTACCCTCCAAACATGATTCATGAGTTGGAAATGGTTCAATCGGGAGGGACTCCAATGAACCATCTTGGACCAACCTTTGAATCATTTTTTTTGAATAATATGACCTAATCTTAGGTGCCAAAAAGTGTCTCTCTGCTTCACGTTGGTTGAACGCGTTCCTTTTACTCAAAAACAAAGAGATGTGTTATAGGATGCATTGTGTGAGTGATGTGCACCATTAATAATATAGAGATTGTTTCGTAAAGTTCCATGATAGATAACCACATCGTTACGCATAACAGTGACATGTTTAAAACGAACAGAATATCCATCAGCAAATAGTTTTGAAACAGAAATTAGGTTTTTGCGAAAACAGGAACATAAAGAACATCTCTTAAAATTAAACTCTTGTCTTCAAAAGACAATTGCACGTCTCCCACTGCTTCAGCTGCCACTCTCGTAGCATCGCCTAGCGTGATGAGGATCTCACTTCCACTAAGTTGTCGAGTCCGCTTGAACCCGTGAAGTAAACATGATTAGTGGACCCCGTATCCATTTCCCACGAATGGGTAACATACGCCGCTAAACAATTTTCAACAACTAGTGCTGAGAATTACCTTTCTTTCCGCCCCTTTTGGGGTTGGAACGGGATGACCTCCAATGTCTTTTTTCACCACAATTGAAACACTTTCCCTTGGCCGGTTTCTTTTCTCCACCCTCCCTCTTCACCTTGCCCTTGGTAACACTTGAGTTAGCTTCACTTTTGGTCTTCTTCTTCTTCTTCTTACCTCCTCTTGGTCTAGAAGAGGAAGATGGACCGGCTGTCGCTAGGGCTTGGCTGCTCTCTCCCAATATTCCTCAGCCGAAACTATAGCTTGTAGCAGATCAGGCAGGAAAAACTTCTGATTGTTCATTTGGTAATTGAGCCTGAACTGATCAAAGCTTTTGGGCAGGGAATGGAGTATGAAATTGATCTGGGTCTCGATGTCATATTCAGCACCAAGCACCTCAAGTTTGTTAAGGTGAGCCATCATCTGGAGAACGTGTTTCCTTACGGGCGTTCCCTCCACCATTTTCATTGAGAGCATGTCTCTCATGGTGATCTGGCGAGCCACACGGTTCTGATGTTGGAACATCGCTTTAAGATTGACCATGATGTCTGCAGCAGTTTCAACGTTTTGGTGTTGGTGTTGCAACACATCTGACATAGAAGCCAAGATGGTACACTTTGCCATTTCGTTGGAACGCTGGGGTCAGCATACTCTTTCTCTTCCGTTTTACTGGACTCATCAGTCGGCTTTTCTGGCTTGGGTGTATAAGTAAGGAACCAGTTATGGTGTTGTGCAGTGAGGACAATAGTAAGTTTTCGATACCAATCAACAAAGTTTTCTCTAGTAAGCAAATTGTCTTTCAGTATATTGAACAGTGGATTAAAAGGTTGCGACATGATGATACTGAAAAATAAACATACATCTTGTGTCAATATCCGGATCAACACAGAGAAAATCACATAATTCGATCACATGATTCATATTGAAATCTCAAAAAAAATATGAACATGCATCAGTCAACATCTCAAAACAATTTTAAATGAGCCTCTTGGGAGGGTCATCATTTAAATCACATTCAAGCAGGTTACAAACAAGAACAGTTACAAACCTTTAATGCTTAAAAAAAATTAATAGTTGGCTCCCACTTGACCAATATAAAATTGACAGGGACTTCGGCGAAGTATATGCATATCAATTTTATACCTAAGTAATAACCATGATTAAATATAGAATTACCACTTCGTTTTGATCGAGCCTCTTGGGAGGGTCATCATCGCCACTAATAATAATTCACAATCATCCTTTTGAGAATTTATTCAAGTGAAAGCTATCTTTTGGCCGTCCCTTAGGGGAATTTCTCCAAAAGATTTCACAAATAAATAAATCATGGAGGTCAAAATTAATTCGATTCAAAACCGAATTAATTATTTAAAATATACTTAGTAATTTTTGAATTTGATATTTTTCGTTGGACAATTCTCATGCCAACACATTTAAACAAATTAAATAAAGCATAAGAAAATACAACAATAAATCAAGCAAAGCAGAAAAATAAACATATTGGGCACAAATTATCCAATTGTCATGGTTTGATTTTTCTTGGCTTGATATTTAAGAAACGCCGTCTTGAATTTCTCCCACTCGAACGTCTCGAAAAGTCATGTCTCGTGCACCGATCAGCTCGCGGGTCGGGGTGCACGCCTTGCACCCGACCCGGCCATATCGGTCATCGCCATACTAAGCCTCAGCACCCAAAGGCTTGCGAAGACCGGTGCCCAGCGCCCGCGTGTCGGCGCTTTTCCAGCCCGCTTCCCAAGACTGCGCCCGCTTTGGCGTCCAGACCCCGCCTTTCCGCCAATATGATTATCTCAGATATACCATCCGGCGTCGATCCCGATCACTTTGTGCAAGGCCAGCCGTCCCGACTTACAGCAACATAAGCATCAAGGCGTGCCTCCTTTTGACGTTTACCTGACGCGACGTCACCCACGCACGATTCGATCCGCTTTTTATTTCGGCCTCGCCTTCATCTTCGATCGACGTTACAATTTATTTTACAAAATAAATAAACCTAAATCTAGACTAGTCTATTACATTGAACAAATCAAATAGCCTAATCTACTCGTGGATTTTCTCACGAGAAAAATAAATTTGAACGAGTCGAATTAAAACCATTCATAAGCATGAAATAAATAAACACATTAAATACCATGACAATTGGATACCTGCAAAACAGATCTAGCAATTCTACTATCCAATTTCCAATATAATTTAATGGCCAACATAATTTAAATAACAATTTAAATACGGAGCTCGAAACCGAGGCTCTGATACCAGTTGTTGGGAAATTAGGGGTGCCCGGATGTATTCGAGTTGAATTTAAATACATATTTAAATTAATCAATTAATTACTAACATGAATTAATCATAATTCAATTCAACATAATAATTAATAAACAAATAAACATCATGCGTACACGTATTTCATGTAAAACCTAAGCATGCGGACTCTAGGAATTACGTAAATACTAACCTCTCGTAGTGACAACCGTTGAGACGATGGATCAACCCAAAGTGCCTTCTCAAATATGTTCCACGCCCACGAACATAATCCGGTGGGAGGATTATCAACGAACGATTTTAATCTAAAGGAGAAAATAAAATATTTGGCCACCACCTTTGTGGATTTCTAATTTTTCCAACACATGGAATTGCATTTGGGGATGAAAAATTCATCCCCTATTTATAGAGTAGGGGGGGACGAAAATTAGGTCAATATTGGGCATTGGGAAATTTCATTGCTTCTTCCTCAAGATACAATCTAGAATATATCCAATATATTATATTTCCCAAAATATCTCCCAACAAAATTTCCTCCTCCTTTCTTGTTCAATATTTTAAAAAAAATCACATGAAAATAAGAAGAAATAAGACCTTTTTCCTTTCTTGAATTTATGGGATAAACTTGTATCTCAAGAATACTTATTCCATAAAATCTTTCCAAGAAAATCAAGAAAAAATCTTTTTCTCTTCCCTATCCAAATTTTCGAAATTATTGTGGAAAAATAAGCCAAAATATTTTCTTCTCCTTTTCATTAATTGGACTTTTGTTTGGGCTATTTGAGGGGCCTTTAGGAGAATTAAGATTGGACCTCCAATGGACTATGAAGCTTTAATATTTAGCCAAAATATTTTTCAAGCCCATTAATATTAATTTACTCCACTATAAAATTAATATTGAACTATCCATCTTAACCCACATTACGACTTCACAATAATATGGCTCCCGGTTATTATTTCCCGCGTTTAAGATTATCTTAGTCCATTAATTAATTAAGTCACTAAACAGACTTTATATTAATTAATATCTTTGTCCTTGGAGTAAAGACAGCTCAACATTATTATCCATATCGGAAATAAATTTCCACTTGCAAGATTTGGTATGATAAAGATTCTGAGCCCACCAAGGGGACAAATCAAGCAAGCCGTACTTGCACGCGATTCTCCGTATTAAATCTTAGCAATCGTCATGTAACTAATAATATTGTCCAAGATACAAGGTATCAAATCACATTGATTCTCTTCCCATCATAAGTCAAAGCAATAGTTATTAATTTCACAAGATCCTATTTAAGGAACGGAGATTAAGAAATAACGCACCACTGAGGTCTAATTCTTGTATATTCAGTACCGAAGAATTTATCCTCTTGTAGGACCTTTTCAGCACAACAGGATGCACTAGTGTAATCCATTGGTCAAGACAAGTCAATCCGAGTCTTACACTTCAACCTTTCATGATGGGTTGTTCATTTCTATTTGGGTTGTGAATTTGTACTTAGTCACGAGTAACTGTTAATTTGATCTTCTATGATCTGGTATCACCAAATTAACTACAACGTAACACGTACTGACTTTATCGAACGGGTATGCAATAAATATAACATTCATTCATATTTAATGCAACATGTGATAAATAATTTATTTCAGTAAAATAAATAAGAAATTCAGTTTTGTTATACAAAGTAAAAGCATACTTTTCAGTATAACCCCAACACTCCTTTCCATAAAATCTTTTCAAGAAAATCCTTCTCCCTGTTTTCTTTAATATTTTCGAAAAATTAGAAAATGTTGCAACAATAAATTTATTTTATTTTAAACACCTTTTATTTATTGGACTATAATTTGGGCTACTTGAGGGGCCTTTAGGAGAATTAAGATGGATCTTCCAATGAACTTCCGAATTCCAATATTGAGCCACAATATAATTCAGCCCATTAATATTAATTAATACCACTATATAATTAATATTGCACTATCCAATCTTAACCCATATTACGGTAATATGGCTCCCGATTATTATTTCCCGTGTTTAAGATTATTTAGTCCATTAATTAATTAAGCCATTGAAAAGCTTTATATTAATTAATATATTTATTCTTGGAGTAAGGACAACCCAGTTTTATTATCCATACCGGAAAATTAATTCCACTTGCAAGATTTGGTATGATAAAGGTTCCGGGCCCACCAAGGGGACCTATCAAGCAAGACTTTTGCAAGCACACGATTCTCTGTATTAATTTAGCAACCGTCAAGAATTAATATTATTGCCCAAGATATAGGTATCGGGTTTGCAATGATTCTCTTCCCATTTATAAGTCAAAGCAATAACTATTAATCCAACACAAATCTTATTAAGTGACAGAGATTAAGAAATCAAAGAACCAATCGAGGTCTAACCCTTCATCTCTTAAGTCAGTGCGAATGAGTTTATCCTCTCTGTAGGTCCGCTTCAGCGCATCGAATGCACTAGTGTAATCTCTTGGTCAAGACAAGCCAATCTGAGCCTTGTTGGGATAACATATGCCAGGATCTATAGGGATGACCTCATAAACACAAATTTAAATTAACAATTATTACTAGCATGCGATAACAACATGCAAATAATATTTCACGTAAAAGATCCTAGCATGCGGAATTTCTAGGAGTTTACGTAAACGTACCCGTTGGAGAGAGACGATCTGAGACAGACTGGATCAAGTATCTGGATACCCACCAAAAGTCCTTCTCAAGTATTCCCAAGTCCTCGTCCAATAACCCCGGTGGAAGGTTCTCCGATGAACGATTTATAAAACAAAGGAAAATAAAAATATTGTTGCACTACCTTTGTGGATTTCTAATATTTCCAACGCATGGAACACTAGGGGATGAAAAAAATTCATCCCCTTATTTATATATAGAGGGGGAACGAAATTTTGGTCTCAAAATAGGGTTAGGAAAGATATTTTCTTGATCCCCAAGAATCTTGAATATATCTCATATATTCTTCTTTCCATGTGTATTTTTCCACAAAAATCTCACACCCTTATTTAGCCAAATTTTCGAAAATAATAGGAGATCCTCAAGATTGGATCTTTCTTGAATTTATGAGATATTCTTGTATTCCAAGAATACATATCTTATAAAATCTTTCCAAGAAAATCTTTTTTTCCTATTACTACTCTATAATTTTCAAAAATTAACTATTAAAGAGGCCAAGTGGGAGATTTCTTGAATTTATGGGATAATCTTGTATTCCAAGAATACTTTATCATCTTTCCATAAAATCTTTTAAAGAAAATTCTTCTCCCTCTTTTCTTTAATATTTTCGAAAAAATAAGGAAAATATAATGCAACAATAATTTATTTTATTTTAAGCACCTTTTATTTATTGGACTTTAATTGGGCTACTTGAGGGGCCATTAGGAGAATTAAGATGGACCTTCCAATGGGCTTCTGAATTCCAATATTGAGCCACAATATAATTCAGCCCATTAATATTAATTAGTGTCACTATATAATTAATATTGCACTATCCAATCTTAACCCATATTACGGTAATATGGCTCCCGGTTATTATATCCCGTGTTTAAGATTATTTAGTCCATTAATTAATTAAGCCACTGAAAAGCTTTATATTAATTAATATCTTTATCCTTGGAGTAAGACAAATTTCAAATTTTATTATCCATACAGGAAAATTAATTCCACTTGCAAGATTTGGTATGATAAAGGTTGCGGGCCCACCAAGGGGACTAATCAAGCAAGACATTGCAAGCACACGATTCTCTGTATTAATTTAGCAACTGTCGTGCAATTAATATTATTGCCCAAGTTATAGGGTATCGAAGTCGCAATGATTCTCTTCCCATTTATAAGTCAAAATAATAACTACTAATCACACACAGTCCTAATTAAGTGACAGAGATTAAGAAATCAATAACCATTGAGGTCTAACTCTTCATCCCTTAAGTCAGTGCGAATGAGTTTATCCTCTCTCAGAGGGTCCGCTTCAAACAAGATCGAATGCACTAGTGTAATCTCTTGGTCAAGACAAGTCAATCTGAGCCTTACACATCAACTTCTACCAATAGATTGTTCGGATCTATCTAAGTTGTGAAACACGCACTCGTTTACAAGACACTGTTAACGTGATCTTCTGTGATCTGGTATCACCACGTTAACTACAATATAACGCGTGCTATGAACGGTTTGCAATAAATATATATAACATTCAATAATATTTAAAGCAACGGTGATAAGTAATTTATTTCAGTAAATAAGTGTTTAATACATAGGTTATACAAAGTAAAAGCATACTTTCACGTATAACCCCAATAATCTCCCACTTATACTCAAAGTCTGCTTTTAAGTATACCACAGTACGTCTCGTGTAGTTCTACGTGACATCTAATGCCACCTACACAAACCTAATAATATCTCTCCCACTTATACTCAAAGCAGATTGGTTACGCACTTGACAACCATTCCTCCCACATGTCTCTTGAATGTTTCCAGAGGCAGACACTTTGTGAAAGGATTAACTAGGTTATCCTCCAATGCGATCTTAGCCACCTCTACATCTCCTCTCTTAACGATTTCTCGTCTAAGATTTCTTTCCTTCAAATAGTGTTTGTTTTGACTCAGGGACTCTTGGTTCCTTTGAATTTGCAACTGTCCCTAGCACATATTGCTAGACAAATTCGGAACTCCATCCAAGTCCACTAAGAAGATCTAGAGCCAAACTGGTTCCTTCACTACTTCAAAAGCAGCTACTTACCCGGCTTCCATGGTTGAGTCAATGATGCATTTCTGCTTCACACTCGTCCATTTCATGGCTACACTTCCCAAATGAAAACACACTAACTGAGGCAGATAGTCTGGAATCTAGGTTTGATTGGAAATTCGAGTCCATGTATCCCACTGGAAATAAACTGCCTGACTGATAAACCATCATTCTATCTCGAGTCCTTTTCAGATACTTCAGAATGTTCTTACCAGCAGTCCAATGTTGATTTCCGGGATTAATTTGATATCTCGCTACCATGCCTACGACGTAGCAGATATCCGGTCTCGTACACAACATTGCATACATGAGACTTCCTACTGCCGACACATAAGGAATGTCTCTCATGTCATCGATCTCCCTTTGTGTCTTAGGGAACATATCTTTCGATAGATGGATTTTGTGCCTGAAAGGTACAAAACCCTTCTTGGAATCTTGCATGTTGAAACGTTTCAAAATGGTATCTACGTATGAAGCTTGCGATAAGTCGATCATTCTTTTCTTTCGATCTCGAGTGATTTTGATCCCAAGAATATGACCGGCTTCCCCTAAGTCCTTCATATCAAACTATTTTGACAGCCATACCCTTACGTCTGACAAAACCTTTACATCATTTTCGATGAGCAGAATATCATCTATGTATAGTACTAGGAATACCAAGGCAGTTCCGTCACACTTTCTATAAACACAACTCTCGAAATCATTTTGATCAAACCCATAAGATTTTATTACATGATCAAAACATTGGTTCCAAACCCGAGATGCTTGCTTAAGTCCATAAATGGACTTCCTCAGCTTGCACACAAGGTGTTCTTGGCCTTTTTCGATGAAACCTTTGGGCTGTTGCATATAGATTTCCTCGTCAAGACTCCCGTTAAGGAAAGCTGTCTTGACATCCATTTACCAGATCTCAAAATCTAGATGCGCAGCTATTGCCAAGAGAATACAGATGGACTTAAGCATGGCTACAGGCGAAAAGGTTTCTTCATAATCGATACCCTCTTTCTGAGTGTATCCCTTTGCCACAAGTCTAGCTTTAAAGATTTCCACCTTCCCATCCGGTCCTCTTTTCCTCTTGTAGACCCACTTGCATCTAATGGGTTTTACCCCACTGGGTGGTTCAACTAGCTCCCACACCTGATTATGATCCATTAAGCCCATCTCGGCTTCCATCGCAGTTTGCCAGGATTCTGAATCCTTATCTTGGACCGCCTCCTTGTAGGACCAGGGGTCTAATTCACTATCCTCGGGGACCAAATTCAAAGATTCTCCTATCCCCATGAATCTCTCAGGTTGTCGAACAACCCTCCCACTACGACGAGGTTCTGATTGTGTCGGTGTGACGCTTGGTATATCAACCTGTACAGTTGGTATAGGAGTTTGCCCTCTTATTTCATCTAAGGTAATCTCACTTTTGGGCTTTCGATTGTTCATAAAGTCTTCTTCTAAAAATTTAAAGTGTGTTCTTATTACCACCTTTTGATCTTCGGGACCATAGGACATGCACCCTTTCGTTCCCATGGGATATCCCATAAACAACCTTAGTTCCGAACGTGTATCCAACTTACTGGCTTCCTTATCTAGCACGTATGTCGGACACTCCCAAATCCTGAGGTGTCTCAGACTGGGCTTGCGCCCGGTCCACAACTCTTTAGGGGTTTTGGGAACCGATTTGGATGGCACCAGATTCAGAACGTAAGCCGTTGTTTCCAAGACATGACCCCAAAACGACTTGGGTAGATCTGAATAACTCATCATGGATCTTGACCATTTCTAAGAGTGTTTTGTTTCTTCGTTCTGCAACCCCATTTTGTTGAGGGGTTCCGGGTGCAGTCAACTGGAAAACAATGCCCTCGTCTGACAGGTAGTTCAAAAACTCATCACTGAGGTATTCACCTCCACGATCAGATCGTAGAAACTTGATACTATTTTCCATATGATTCTCCACTTCGGCTTTGAACTCCTTGAATTTATCAAAGGTTTCCGACTTGTGTTTCATGAGGAAAATGTACCCGAACCTTGAGTAATCATCGATGAAAGTCACGAAATACTCATAGCCACCTCTAGCTTTGGTTGACATTGGACCACACACGTCAGTGTGAACGATTTGCAACACTTCTGTGGCTCTATTCCCCTTGGCTCCAAATGCCCTCTTGGTCATCTTACCCTCCAAACATGATTCGCAGGTTGGAATTGGTTCTAACTGTAGGTCCGACAGCGAACCATCTTTCACCAACCTTTGGATCCTATTTAGATTAATATGACCCAGTCTTAGATGCCATAGAAGTGTCTCGTTCACGTTTTCTGAATGTTTTCTCTTATTGCATGAAATAGTCGATGTGTTATAAGATGCCTTTTGTGAGTGGTGTGCACAATTTATAGTATAGAGATTGTTTCGAAAAATTCCATGACAGATAAACGCATCGTTACGGTAAACTGTAACTTGCTTAGAAAAACGAACAGAATATCCATCATTAATTAGTTTAAAAATTGAAATAAGGTTTTTACGAAAAACTGGAACGTAAAGAACATCTCTCAAAACTAAAATCTTGTCTTCAAAAGACAGGTGCACGTCTCCCACTACTTCAGCTGTTACTCTCGTAGCATCGCCCAGTGTGATGAGGATCTCACTTCCACTAAGTTGTCGGGTTAGTTTGAACTCGTGAAGCAAACATGATTAGTGGATCCCGTATCAACTACCCATGGATTAGAAGTATACGCCGCTAAACAAGCTTCAACAATTAGTGCGTGAGAATTACCTTTCTTTCCGACCCTTTTGGGGTTGGAACAGGCAAACCTCCATTGTCCTCTTTCACCGCAGTTGAAACACTTCCCCTTTGGATTTTCCTTGACACCACCAGCATTCCTCATCTTACCATTGCCCTCGGCAACAATTGAGTTTTATTGCTTATGACTTTTGGTCCTCTTATTCTTCTTGTCTTCCCTTTGTTGGGGTTATACCGGAAAGTATGCTTTTACTTTGTATAACCAAACTGAATTTTCTGTCTTATTTACTTAAATAAATTATTTATCACTGATGCTTTAAATATCATTGAATGTTACATATATTTATTGCATAATTGTTCAATAAACAGTACGTGTTACATTGTAGTTAATTTAGTGATACCAGATCACAGAAGATTAAATTAACAGTCCCTTGTAACTAAAAGTACGTTGTTCACGACCTAGATGGAAATGAACAATCCATCGTGAAAGGTTGAAGTGTAAGGCTCAGATTGGCTTGTCTTGACCAAGAGATTACACTAGTGCATGACTGATGCACTGAATAGGACCTACAGGAGGATAAATTCTTCAGCACTGAACCAGGAAGAATTAGACCTCAGTGGTTCGTTATTTCTTAATCTTCGTCCCTTAAATAGGATCGTGTGTGGTTAGTAATTATTGCTTTGACTTATGACGGGTAGAGAATCAATGAGATTCAATACTTTATATCTTGGGCAATATTATCGGGTCACACGCGATTGTTAAGATTTAATACTTAAGAATCGTAATGCGAGTCTTGTTGTTTGATTTGCCCCCTTGGGAGGTTCATAAGATTTATCATACCAAATCTTGCAAGTGGAATTTGTTTCCGGTATGGATAATAATGTTGAACCGTTCCTTGACCAATGACAAAAGATATTAATTAATGGAAAGCTATTTCAGTGGCTTGAATTAATTAATGGGCTAGATAATCTTAAACACGGGAAATAATAACCGGGAGCCATATTAACAGTAATATAGGTTAAGATGGATAGTGCAATATTAATTATGTAGTGGGATTAATTAATATTTATGGGCTTGAATAATATTGTGGCTCAATATTAGATATTCAAAGTCCATTAGAAGGTCCAATCTTAATTCTCCTAAAGGCCCCTCAAGTAGCCCAAACATAAAGTCCAATAACTGAAAAAGGTGTTTAAAATAAAATAAATTATGGTTGCCTAATTTTTCATTATTTTCGAAAATCACAAATAAAAGAGGGAGGAAGATTTTCTTTGAATTTTGTTATGGAATGAGGATAAGTATTCTTGGAATACAAGATTATCTCATTAAATTCAAGAAATCTCCCACTTGGCTATTTGTTGTGATATTTTCAAAAAATACCATAACATAAGGAGAGGAAGATTTTATTTGGGAGATATTTTGGGAAATAGAATATATTGGATATATTCAAGATTGTATCTTGAGGAAGAAGCAAGGAAATTTCACAATCACCCAATAACCCAAAATTTTCGTCCCTCCCTTAGTATTATAAATAGGGGATGAATGTTTCATCCCCAAGTGAGCACGAAAATTGGTTTTTCGGAAAAATATTAGCGTCGATAAAATATCAAATATTTTGAAACGTCGACAGATTGTCTATTTTCGAAAAACTTCAATTGTGAGTGTGCAATTCCATGTGTTGGAAAAATTAGAAATCCACAAAGGTGGTGCAACATAATTTTATTTTTCCTTTTTGTTAAATTGTTCGCGAGTTCCTACCAACAGATTGTTGAACAAGGAGAAGGGAATACTTGAGAAGGACTTTTGGTGTGTTCGTGTGAACGGGATCCATCTTCTCAACGGTTGTCACTCCGAGAGGTTAGTTTACGTAAACTAGTAGTGATTCCGCATGCGTAGGATTTACGTGAACTATTTGTATGCATGATTGGTTGTTGAATTATTATTTGAATTAATATAGGATTAATTCATGCTAGTAATAATTGTTAGAATTAAATTTGTATTTAAATATTCAACCCGAATAGATTCGGGCAATTAATTCCCCAACAACTAGTATCAGAGCCTCGGTTTCGGGCTCTGAATTTTAAATTGTAATTTAATTCATTTTCATTAAATTTGAAATTGGATAGTAGAATTGCTAGATCTTTTTTGCAGGTATCCAATTGTCATGGTATTTAATGTGTTTATTTATGCATGCATATAAATTGTGGTTTTTAATTCGATTCGTCAATTCGCTTTTTGCCTAAATGAGAAAATCCACAAGTAGATTAGGATTTGTTTGATTTGATCAATGTAATAGACTAGTCTAGATCTAGGTTTAGTTATTTTTTGTAAATAAATTGTAAACCGGATCGGAAATGGAGGCGGAGACGAAGAATTAAAAGACGGGATCCGGAACCGGGTGCAAGCGGCGTGTGTCGTGCGAAACATGCCAAGGGAGGCACGCGCACGACGCGGACGTCTTGTGAGTATTTTCGGCATGGGGCGAGGGCCCTTGGATCGACTTAGCGACGGCGCGAAACCTCGTCTTATTTGAGTACGCGGAAGAAGCCGCCTTGCCGAAGGCGTGATAGGCGGCGCCGATGACATGCTACGACGGGGCGGCGATGCGTAAGCGGGATCGGGATCGAGCATGGCGCTTGGTAAGTGATGGTACACGGCGGGCCGAGATCTGTCGGCCGAGCCGGCCGAGGCCGAACTTGGCGGCGTATTGCGCAAGCGCTATGACAAGACGCGATGGACATGGCCGAGTCAGGTGCAAGGCGTGCACCCTGACCCGCGAGCTGATCGGTGCACAAGACGTGATTTTTCGAGACGATCTAGTGGGAGAAATTCAAGACGACGTTTCTTCAAAATCAAGCCAAGAAAAATCAAACCATGACAATTGGATAATTTGTGCCCAATATGTTTATTTTTCTGCTTTACTTGATTTATTGTTGTGTTTTCTTGTGCTTTATTTAATTTGTTTAAATGTGTTTGCATGAGAATTGTCCAACGAAAAATCCCATCTTAAAAAATTACTAAGTATGATTAAACAATTAATTGACAATTTTATTCCGGATAATAAAATTGAATTAATTTTGACCTCCATGATTTATTTATTTGTGGATTCTTTTGGAAAAATTCCCCCCACGGGACAGCCAAAAGATAGATTTCACATGAATAAATTCCGAATAGATGATTGTGGGTTATTATTAGTGGCGACGATGACCCTCCCCACTAGGCTCGTTCAAAGCGAAGTAATAATTCTGTATTTAATCATGTTTATTACTTAGGTATAAAATTGATATGCATATACTTCCCCGAAGTCCCTGTCAATTTTATATTGGTCAAGTGGGAGCCAACTATTAATCTGGATATTAAAGGTTTATAATTGTTTCTTGTTTGTAACCTGCTTGAATGTGTTTAAATAATGACCCACCCCACGTGGCTTATTTAAACTGTTTTGAGATGTTGGCTGATGCATGTTCATATTTTTTTTGAGATTTTAATATGATACATGTGATCGAACCTTGTGATATGTTTGTGCTTATACAAATTGTTATTTATTTCAGTTCAGCATGTCGCAACCTTTTAATCCGTTGTTAATATACTTAAAGTCAATAGAATAAGTATGAAAACTATATTGATTGGAAACGAAAAAATTATTATTTTCCTAACTGCACAAAAACACAAGTGGATTCTTGACACACCAAAATCAGATGAGCCAACTGACGAGTCAAAAATGCGGGACTCGTCAGATCACCTTGCGAGAGATATTGTCGCTGAAACTGGTGGAGGGCAACCCCGTAAGGGATTACGTCCTCAAAATAGATGGCCCATCTGAACAAACTTGAGGTTATGGGTGCAGATTATGATCTAAAGACCCATATCGATTTGGTACTTCACTATCTGCCCAAAAGTTTTGAGCATTTTGGCCTCGCTAGCTGACTTGTTGCAAGCTTTGGTCACGGCAGAGACGTTGATGGGGCACCAAACTCAAGCTTTGAAGGCAAGTGGTTCGTCCTCATCTTCTAGGCCAAAGGAAGGCAAGAAAAAAGAAGAGGACCAAAAGCCATAAGCAATCCAACTCAACTGTTGCCAAGGGCAATGGTAAGATGAGGAATGCCGGTGATGTTAAGGAAAATCCAAAGAGGAAGTGCTTAAGCTGCGGTGAAAGAGGACAATGGAGGTTTGCCTGTTCCAAGCCCAAAAGAGCCGGAAAGAAAGGTAATTCTCACGCACTAGTTGTTGAAACTTGTTTAGCGGCGTATACTTCTCATTCGTGGGTAGTTGATACGGGATCTGCTGACCATGTATGTTTCACGTTACGGGGTCCCAGCTGACCCAACAACTTAGTGAGAGTGAGATCCTCATCACACTGGGCGATGGTACGAGAGTGGCAGCTGAAGCAGTGGGAGAAGTGCACCTGTCTTTTGAAGACAGAGTTTTAATTTTAAGAGATGTTCTTTATGTTCCCAATTTTAGAAAGAATTCACTTTCAGTTTCTAAAATTCTGTTAATGGATACTTAGTTTCTTCTAATAAGAATGACATCATTTCTTGAAATGATGAGTGTATCTGTTATGGGACATTGATGGACAATCTCTATACAATTAACTGTGCACACCACTCACGAAATGCATCCTATAACACATCGACTGTTTCCGATAAAAGAAAACGTTCATCAGACGTGAACGAGACACTTCTATGGCATCTTATATTGGGACACATTAATCCAAAAGGGATTCAAAGGTTGGTAGAAGATGGTTCATTGGAGTCTCTCCGGGTTGAACCAATCCCAACTTGCGAATCATGCTTGGAGGGTAAAATAACCAAGAGGGCATTCGGAGCCAAGGGGAATAGAGCCAAAGAAGTGTTAGAAACCGTTCACACGGACGTATGTGGTCCAATGTCACTCAAAGAAAGAGGAGGTTATGAGTATTTCGTCACCTTCATTGATGATTACTCAAGGTACGGCTATATTTTTGTTGGGATATTTTAGTTTTGATGAATTATGCCAAAACATTATCAACTTGTGTTATTCAAGCTAACTTACAGATAACAAGTTGAGGGGGAACGAAAGAACAAGTAGAGGGGGAACCCACGAAATTAGAAGTAGATGATCGAGATCAGACGAGGCTGCAGACGAGACTGATCGAGATCAGATGAGTAAGATAAGTTCCGAGTTAATCACGAAAGCCGAAAGCAAAATACGTAAGAGAAGAAAAGCTAAGCCAAAGAAATCGGCGAGAGAGTCACCGATCATATACCCGTAACAGACTGATAAGATGATCAAGAATCGACGAGAAATGATCTAGTGATCGTAAAAGGCATGTCGATCGTAAAGAAATTGACCGTAAGATCGTAAGAGAAGGTTGCAGATCGTAAGAGGAGTGGGTGATGAGACCGATCAAGATCGACGTGATCGAGATCGATAAGATAACCCCGATATGTTAACCGGTGTAATCGACCGATGCATCCCGACGATATGTTGACTGAAGATGTGGTTGATCCGATCACCGAAATGATCGATCAAGAAGAAATCGATACCCGAGTCAAGCGACCCGAGGGTCAGCCGAGTAAAAAGTGACTGGACGGGGATCGACGATGTCGTCAAGAGTCAACTTCGAAGCTCGATGTCAAGATACCCGATCGGACAAAGGTCCGAAGAGAAGTCTGCTTGAATCAAGAATCCGAGACTCAAGAATCTTAAAGACTCAGAAGAATCCTGAAGACTCAGAGAAACCTCAAGACTTCGGAAGAAACCCGAGACTCGGAGAAGAATCCTCGAAACTCGAAAGATCCTGAAGACTCAGAAGAATCCTGAAGACTCGGAAGAATCTCAAGACTCGTGAGAACCCTCAAGACTTCGTAAGATCCTCAAGAATATAAATTGCCAGATTCAAATTGACGTGGACCAATGAGAGGAAGACAACCAGCCTGAAAAAGTTGTAGAACTTACAGAATAGTATGGATTTGAATGTGATTCTCTCCAACGGTAACATTCAAATTCACACTATAAATACAAGGTCTTTCATCATTCTAAAGTGTGGAGAATGTGGAAAAAGATGCTACAGAGCCAAGAGCCATATACTCAAAGCATTCCCACCATAGAACACAAATTTGTAGACATACAAATACATCCATGAGTGTTCTAAAACCCAATCTAAGCAACCCACGATATATCCTAAGCTTAGCATTGAGGCTAAACAAATGTAAGGGAAAATCTCAACCTAGTTGGAGACACCAACCAAACCCAAACCCTCTTGTTAGGTAGTTTGTGTGATTGTTCGAGTAGTAAAGAGTGAGTAAGCTGCAGAGTAGTCAGCCAGAAAACTCTAGAGAAGAAGTGAATAAACTATCTTGGATAGTCAGAAAGCTTATGTGTGTTTGAGTAAGTAAGCTGCAGAGTAGTCAGCCAGAAAACTCAAATAGAAGAAGTGAGTAAACTATCTTGGATAGTCAGAAAGCTTATAGGCAATCCCGTGGAGGGAGATAAGTCCCGTTTGAAGGAATTTCCCTAGGAACAAGGAGAGTGGATGTAGGAGCTTGAGTCTCCGAACCACTATACTTTGTTGTGTTCTTTATTGCTTTATGTTCTTACTTGTCATATGCATTTGGTTATAAGCAAAACACAACACATGGGCTCAGTGAAGAAAATAATTTGGAATCACCATTCCTTCACCCCTGTTTTATATGCATTACATGATTTTTCCGCATTTCATGGGTTTTGCACCGGGAGCAACAAGTGGTATCAAAGCGGGAGTTCAAAAGTTCATTGATTTCAAATGTGATAACCTGAACTGATCTAATTTTAAAACTTGTTTCTGTACTGATACCAACAAGTGGTATCAGAGCAGGAGTTCAAAAGATCACTTTTAATGTGATCACCTGAACTGATCTTTTTAAACAAAACTCCGTTTCTTTAAAAATGCATATATTTTAATGTTTTGGCGTCATTATCAAAAAAGGGGAAAATTGTTGGGATATTTTAGTGTTGATGAATTATGCCAAACATTATCAACTTGTGTTATTCAAGCTAACTTACAGATAACAAGTTGAGGGGGAACGAAAGAACAAGTTGAGGGGGAACTCACGAAATCAGAAGTAGATGATCGAGATCAGACGAGGCTGCAGACGAGACTAATCGAGATCAGATGAGTTCCAGAGTTAGCTGATGAGCTGAGCAAAATACAGAAGAGAAGAAAAAGCTAAGCTAGCAAAATCGTAAGCGAGAGAGTCACCGATCGATACCTGTATCAGACTGATCGATGATGATCAAGAATATACGAAATGATCCGGTGATCAAGAGCGCATAAGCCGACGTAAAAGAAACGCACCAAGATCAGAAGAGAAGGTTGCGATCGTAAGAGAGCAGATGAGACCGATCAAGATCGACGCGGATCGAGATCGATAAGATAACCCCGATATGCTAACCCCGATGTAATCGACTGATGCTATCCCTGAGATGCCGACTGAAGATGGTTGATCCGATCACCGAAAATGATCGATCGCAAGAAGAAATCGATACCGAGTCAAGTGACCGAGGGTCGCGAGTAAATATGACCGAGGGTCGGGATGTCCGAAGTCGGAAGAGCCGGACTCAATAAAGCCCGAGTGTCGGATGCCCGGTCGACAAGGTCCACAAGAAAAATCTGGAATCAAGAATCCTCGAATCAAGAATCCCGAGACTCGGAAGAATCAAAGACTCGTAAGAATCTCAAGACTTCGGAGAAACCTGAAGACTCAGAAGAAACCTAAGACTCGGAAGAATCCTGAAAACTCAGAAGATCCTGAAGACTCAGAAGAATCCTGAAGACTCAGAGAACCCTGAAGACTCGGAAGATCCTGAAGAATATAGCCGTT
Organism: Stenogyne calaminthoides; assembly: GCA_037126765.1. NCBI lineage: Eukaryota > Viridiplantae > Streptophyta > Magnoliopsida > Lamiales > Lamiaceae > Stenogyne > Stenogyne calaminthoides. The sequence continues at coordinate 34,639,052 of JBBCBC010000010.1, read as the reverse complement.
AGATTCAGCTGACGTGGACCAATGAGAGTAAGACAACCAGCCTGAAAAAGCTGTAGAACTTACAGAATAGTATGGATTTGAATGTGATTCTCTCCAACGGTAACATTCAAATCCACACTATAAATACAAGGTCTTTCATCATTCTAAAGTGTGGAGAATGTGGAAAAAGATGCTACAGAGCCAAGAGCCATATACTCAAAGCATTCCCACCATAGAACACAAATCTATAGACATACAAATACATCCATGAGTGTTCTAAAACCCAATCTAAGCAACCCACGATATATCCTAAGCTTAGAGAGATTTTCCCAACCTTAGCATTGAGGCTAAACAAATGTAAGGTAAAATCTCAACCTAGTTGGAGACACCAACCAAACCCAAACCCTTTTGTTAGGTAGTTTGTGTGATTGTTGGAGTTGTAAAGAGTGAGTAAGCTGCAGAGTAGTCAGCTAGAAAACTCTAGAGAAGAAGTGAGTAAACTATCTTGGATAGTCAGAAAGCTTGTGTGTGTTTGAGTAAGTAAGTTGCAGAGTAGTCAGCCAGAAAACTCAAATGTAGAAGAAGTGAGTAAACTATCTTAGATAGTCAGAAAGCTTATAGGCAATCCCGTGGAGGGAGACAAGTCCCGTTTGAAGGAATTTCCCTAGGAATAGGGAGAGTGGATGTAGAAGCTTGAGTCTCTGAACCACTATACTTTGTTGTGTTCTTTATTGTTTTATGTTCTCACTTGTCATATGCATTTGGTTATAAGCAAAACACAACACATGGGCTCAGTGAAGAAAAAAATTTGTAATCACCATTCCTTCACCCCTGTTTTATATGCATTACATGATTTTTCGCATTTCATTGGTTTTGCACCGGGACCAACAATTTTCCTTATGAAGCATAAATCTGAGACCTTTGACAAATTCAAAGAATTTAAGGCTCAAGCAGAGAATCGTAGGGAAAAACGTATCAAGTCTCTACGATCTGATCGTGGAGGCGAGTACCTCAGCGATGAGTTTTTGAACTACTTGTCAGATGAAGGGATTGTATCCCAAATTAAATCGCACCTTTAACCTCTCAACAAAAATGGGGTTGCAGAGCGAAAGAAAACAGAACTTTTAGAAATGGTTAGATCAATGATGAGTTATGCGGATCTACCCAAGTCGCTCTGGGTCACGCCTTGAAACAAATGGCTTATAATCCGAACTTGGTGCCATCCAAGTCGGTTCCCCAAAACTCCCAAAGAATTGTGGACGGTATGAGACCCGGTTTGAGACACATGAGAATTTGGGGTGTCCGCCCACGTGTTGGACAAGGAAGCCGGAAAATTGATCCACGATCGAAATTAAAAATTTGTTTATAGGATACCCCGAGGGAACAAAAGGGTGTATGTTCTATGGTCCCGAGAATCAAAAGGTGGTAATAATTACCCACTTTAGATTTTTGGAAGAAGACTATATGAACAAAAGAAAGCCCAGAAGTGAGATTACCTTAAATGAGCTTAGAGGGCTAACCTCAGTGCCAACTGTACAAGATGACATACCAAACGACACACTTACACAACCGGAACCTCGACATAGTGGGAGGGTTGTGAGATAACCCAAGAGATTCATGGGGATAGGAGAGTCCTCAGACTTAGTCCCCGGTCAAGATGAATCAGACCCATGGACTTACGACGAGGCAATCCAAGACAAGGATGTGGTTTCTTGGCAAACAGCAATGGAAGTCGAAATGGGTTCTATGGATCATAATAGAGTGTGGGAGCTAGTCGAACCACTTAATGGGGTCAAACCCATTGGCTGCAAGTGGGTATACAAGAGGAAAAGAGGACCGGACGGGAAGGTGGAAACCTTTAAGGCAAGGCTTGTGGCGAAAGGTTATACTCAAGGGACCGACTATGAGGAAACCTTTTCACCTGTAGCAATGCTCAAGTCCATCTGAATTCTCTTGTCGATTGCTGCGCATCTCGACTTTGAAATCTGGCAAATGGATGTCAAGACGGCTTTCCTTAACGGAAGTCTTGAAGAAGAAATCTATATGCAACAACCCCAAGGCTTCATTGAAAAAGGCCAAGAACACCTAGTTTGTAAGCTCAAGAAGTCCATTTACGGACTCAAACAAGCATCCAGAGCTTGGAACCAATATTTTGATCATGTAATAAAGTCTTATGGGTTTGATCAAAATGAATACGAAAGTTGTGTGTAAAAGAAGCGTGTCGGAACTGCATTGGTATTCTTAGTACTATACGTAGACGATATTCTGCTCATCGGAGATGATGTAAAGGTATTGTCAGACGTAAGGGCATGGCTTTCAAAACAGTTTGATATGAAGGACTTAGGGGAAACCGGGCATGTCCTTGGGATCAAGATCACTCGAGATCGCAAGAAAAGCATGATAGGCTTATCGCAAGCTTCATATATAGATACTGTCTTGAAGCGATTCAGCATGCAGGATTCCAAGAAAGGCTTCGTACCTTTCAGGCATGGAATCCATCTATCCAAAGAAATGTGCCCTAAGACACAAAGGAGATAGATGACATGAAAGACATTCCTTATGCTTCGGCTGTCGGAAGCCTTATGTATGTAATGTTGTGCACGAGACCAGAAACTGCTTTGACGTTGGCATGGTGGCAAGATATCAAAGTAATCCGGGAAAAGAGCATTGAACTGCAGTTAAGACATTTTGAAGTATCTGAAAAGAACTCGGGATAGAATGTTAGTTTATCAGTCAAACAGTCTAATCCCCATCGGTTACACGGACTCGGATTTCCAATCAGACATAAATTCCAGAAACTATCTGCCTCAGTTAGTGTGCTTTCATTTGGGAAGTGTAGCCATGAAATGGACGAGTGTGAAGCAGAAATGCATCACTGACTCAACCATGGAAGCCGGGTAAGTAGCTGCTTGTGAAGCAGTGAAGGAACTTACTGCTTGGCTCTAGACCTTCTTAGTGGACTTGGATGGAGTTCCGAATTTGTTTAACAATATTTGCTAGGGGCAGTTGCAAATTCAAGGGAACCAAGAGTCCAAGAGTCAAACAAGCACACTGAAGGAAAGAAATCTTAGACGAGAAATCGTTAAGAGAGGAGTGAAGAGGTGGCTAAAATCGCATTGGAGGATAACCTAGTTAATCCTTTCACAAAGTGTCTGCCTCTGGAAACATTCAAGAGACATGTGGGAGGAATGGTTGTCAAGTGCGTAGCCAATCTGCTTTGAGTATAAGTGGGAGATATTATTAGGTTCGTGTAGGTGACATTAGATGTCACGACAGAACTACACGAGACGCATCTTGTAGTATACTTAAAAGCAGACTTTGAGTATAAGTGGGAGATTGTTGGGGTTATACTGGAAAGTATGCTTTTACTTTGTATAACCAAACTGAATTTTCTGTCTTATTTACTGAAATAAATTATTTATCACTGATGTTGTAAATATCATTGAATGTTACATATATTTATTGCATAATTGTTCAATAAACAGTACGTGTTACATTGTAGTTAATTTAGTGATACCAGATCACAAAAGATTAAATTAACAGTCCCTTGTAACTAAAAGTACGTTGTTCACGACCTAGATGGAAATGAACAATCCATCGTGAAAGGTTGAAGTGTAAGGCTCAGATTGGCTTGTCTTGACCAAGAGATTACACTAGTGCATGACTGATGCACTGAATAGAACCTACAGGAGGATAAATTCTTCAGCACTGAACCAGGAAGAATTAGACCTTAGTGGTTCGTTATTTCTTAATCTTCGTCCCTTAAATAGGATCATGTGTGGTTAGTAATTATTGTTTTGACTTATGACGGGTAGAGAATCAATGAGATTCAATACTTTATATCTTGGGCAATATTATTTGGTCACGCGATTACTAAGATTTAATCTGAAAGAATCGTGTGTGAAATACGCTTTTTGATTTGCCCCCTTGGGAGGTTCATAAGATTTATCAAACCAAATCTTGCAAGTGGAATTTGTTTCCGGTATGGATAATAATGTTGAACCGTTCCTTGACCAAGGACAAAAGATATTAATTAATGGAAAGCTATTTCAGTGGCTTGAATTAATTAATGGGCTAGATAATCTTAAACACGGAAATAATAATCGGAGCCATATTAACTTGAATATGGGTTAAGATGGATAGTCTGATATTAATTATGTAGTGGGATTAATTAATATTTATGGGCTTGAATAATATTGTGGCTCAATATTAGATATTCAAAGTCCATTAGAAGGTCCAATCTTAATTCTCCTAAAGGCCCCTCAAGTAGCCCAAACATAAAGTCCAATAACTGAAAAATGTGTTTAAAATAAAATAAATTATGGTTGCCTAATTTTTCATTATTTTCGAAAATCACAAATAAAAGATGGAGAAATATTTTCTTTGAATTTTGTTATGGAATGAGGATAAGTATTCTTGGAATACAAGATTATCTCATTAAATTCAAGAAATCTCCCACTTGGCTATTTGTTGTGATATTTTCGAAAAATACCATAACATAAGAAGAGGAAGATTTTATTTGGGAGATATTTTGGGAAATAGAATATATTGGATATATTCAAGATTGTATCTTGAGGAAGAAGCAAGGAAATTTCCCAATCACCCAATAACCCAAAATTTTCGTCCCCCCCCTTAGTATTATAAATAGGGGATGAATGTTTCATCCCCAAGTGAGCACGAAAATTGGTTTTTTGGAAAAATATCAGCGTCGATAAAATATCAAATATTTTGAAACGTCAACAGATTGTCTATTTTCGAAAAACTTCAATTGTGAGTGTGCAATTCCATATGTTGGAAAAATTAAAAATCCACAAAGGTGGTGCAACATAATTTTATTTTTCCTTTTTGTTAAATTGTTCGCGAGTTCCTACCACCGGATTGTTGAACAAGGAGAAGGGAATACTTGAGAATGACTTTTGGTGTGTTCGTGTGAACGGGATCCATCTTCTCAATGGTTGTCACTCCGAGAGGTTAGTTTACGTAAACTCGTAGTGATTCCGCATGCTTAGGATTTACGTGAACTATTTGTATGCATGATTGGTTGTTGAATTATTATTTGAATTAATATAGGATTAATTCATGCTAGTAATAATTGTTAGAATTAAATTTGTATTTAAATATTCAACCCGAATAGATCCGGGCTATTAATTCCCCAACACCCTTGGCCTAGAAGATGAAGACGGACCACTTGCCGTCAAAGCTTGAGTTTGGTGCCCCATCAACGTATCTGTCGTGACCAAAGCTTGCAACAAATCAGTTAGCGAGGCCAAAGTGCTCAAAACTTTTGGGCAGAGAGTGGAGTACCAAATCGATCTGGGTCTCCAGATCATAATCTGCACCCAGAACTTCAAGTTTGTTCAGATGGGTCATCTATTTTGAGGATGTAATCCCTTACGGTGTTGCCCTCCACCATTTTCAACGACAACATCTCTCGCAAGGTGATCTGACGAGTCCCACATTTTTGACTCGTCAGTTGGCTCATCTGGTTTTGGTGTGTCAAGAATCCACTTGTGTTTTTGTGCAGTTAGGACAATTATAACCTTTTGTTTCCAATCAACATAGTTTCCTATACAATTCTATTCACTTTAAGTATATTAACAGTGGATTAAATGGTTGCGACATGCTGAACTGAAACAAACAACAATTGTGCAAACACAAATTATCACATAATTCAATCACATTGTTCATATCAAAATCTCAAAACAATATGAACATGCATCAGCCGACATCTCAAAACAGTTTAAATAGGTCACGTGGGGTGAACTGTCTATTTAAACACATTCAAGCAGGTTAAAAACAAGAACAATAACAAACCTTTAATTCAAAATTAATAGTCGGCTCCCACTTGACCAATATAAAATTGATAGGGACTTCGGGGAAGTATATGCATATCAATTTTATACCTAAGTAATAATCATGATTAAATAGAGAATTATTACTTCGCTTTGTACGAGCCTGGTTGGGAGGGTCATCGTCGCCACTAATAATAATTCACAATCATCCTTTTGGGAATTTATTCATGTGAAACCCATGTTTTGGCCGTTCCGTTGGGGAAATTTCTCCAAAAGAATTCACAAATAAATAAGTCATGGAGGTCAATTTGACGTAATTTTATTATCCGTAATAAAATTTGTCAATAAAACATACTTAGTAATTTTCGAAAGTGAGATTTTCTTTTAGACAATTCTAAACCATGCAAACACATTTAACAAATAAAATTGCATGAATTTAAAACAAGCATCAAGACTAAATAAATCACGTTGGGCACATATATCCAACTGTCATGGTTTAAATTCTAAATCTTGATTTTGAGAAATCGTCTTTTCTTTTTGCCTTCATTGTTCGTCTCGACAAGCTCCCACTGAATCCACAATAATTCTTTAAAACGTCCTCCGTTTTGGGTTAGTACGACATCCGGAAAACGAGTAGCTCACGACCGGAACCGCAAAGTCGCGTCTTGGCCTAAACGCGCGCCGGCCGGATCGGCCATCCCGCCCGTCGCCTGACCTTGCCTTGCCTTATCGCCCTTGTCCTTGGTCCTGCCAAGTAGTCCCGTGCCTCGTCGCCCGGCCAGTAGCAGCCGGTCACGTCCTGTCCACCGCCGCCTTGGCGTCTGGCGTCTACCGCCCAATCTGCCGTCGGCCAATCCACGTCCCTTTGGCGATGCATGCGGTCGCTAGGCCTTCGGCCTAGCCCGCATTCTCCGCCTTGGCTCGCGTACGTTCGGGCACTTGGACGTCCGTCTTTAATTCTTCGTCTTCGTCTTTGTTCACGATCCGGTTATAATTTATTTACGAAAAATAAATAAACCTAGATCTAGACTAGTCTATTACATTGAACAAATCAAATAAATTCTAATCTACTCGTGGATTTTCTCACGAGCCAAAACGAATTCGAACGAATCGAATTAAAAACCAACAATTTATTTGCATGTAAATAAGCACATTAAAATACCATGACAATTGGATACCTTGCAAAACAGATCTAACAGTTCTACTATCTAATTTCAATTTTAATGAACAACAATTTAAATTACAGTTTAAAAGATCAGAGCCCGAACTAGGGCTCTGATACCAGTTGTTGGGATAACATATGCCAGGATCTATCGGGATGACCTCATAAACACAAATTTAAATTAACAATTATTAGTAGCATGAATTTACCTAAGTGAAATTCAAATAATAATTAATCCAACAACAATATGCAAATAATATTTCACGTAAAAGATCCTAGCATGCGGAATTTCTAGGAGTTTACGTAAACGTACCCGTTGGAGAGACGATCTGAGACAGACATGATCAAGTATCTGGATACCCACCAAAAGTCCTTCTCAAGTATTCACAAGTCCTCGTCCAATAACCCCGGTGGAAGGTTCTTCGATGAACGATTTATAAAACAAAGGAAAATAAAAATATTGTTGCACCACCTTTGTGGATTTCTAATATTTCCAATGCATGGAACACTAGGGGATGAAAAAATTTATCCCCTTATTTATATATAGAGGAGGGAACGAAATTTTGGTCTCAAAATAGGGTTAGGAAATATATTTTCTTGATCTCCAAGAAATCTTGAATATATCTCATATATTCTTCTTTCCATGTGTATTTTTCCACAAAATCTCACACCCTTATTTAGCCAAATTTTCAAAATTAATAGGAGATCCTCAAGATTGGATCTTTCTTGAATTTATGAGATATTCTTGTATTCCAAGAATACATATCTTATAAAATCTTTCCAAGAAAATCTTTCTTCCTATTACTACTCTATAATTTTCAAAAATTAACTATTAAAGAGGCCAAGTGGGAGATTTCTTGAATTTATGGGATAATCGTGTATTCCAAGAATACTTTATCTCCTTTCCATAAAATCTTTTCAAGAAAATTCTTCTCCCTCTTTTCTTTAATATTTTTGAAAAAATAAGGAAAATATAATGCAACAATAATTTATTTTATTTTAAGCACCTTTTATTTATTTGACTTTAATTGGGCTACTTGAGGGGCCTTTAGGAGAATTAAGATGGACCTTCCAATGGGCTTCTGAATTCCAATATTGAGCCACAATATAATTCAGCCCATTAATATTAATTAATGACACTATATAATTAATATTGCACTATCCAATCTTAACCCATATTACGGTAATATGGCTCCCGGTTATTATATCTCGTGTTTAAGATTATTTAGTCCATTAATTAATTAAGCCACTGAAAAGTTTTATATTAATTAATATCTTTATCCTTGGAGTAAGGACAGCCCAACTTTATTATCCATACAGAAAAATTAATTTCACTTGCAAGATTTGGTATGATAAAGGTTCCGGGCCCACCAAGGAGACCAGTCAAGCAAGACATTGCAAGCACACGATTCTCTGTATTAATTTAGCAACTATCGTGCAATTAATATTATTGCCCAAGTTATAGGGTATCGAAGTCGCAATGATTATCTTCCCATTTATAAGTCAAAACAATAACTACTAATCACACACAGTCCTAATTAAGTGACAGAGATTAAGAAATCAATAACCACTAAGGTCTAACTCTTCATCCCTTAAGTCAGTGCGAATGAGTTTATCCTCTCTCAGAGGGTCCGCTCAACAAGATCGAATGCACAAGTGTAATCTCTTGGTCAAGACAAGCCAATCTGAGCCTTACACATCAACTTCTACCAATAGATTGTTCGGATCTATCTAAGTTGTGAAACATGCACTCGTTTACAAGGCACTGTTAACGTGATCTTCCGTGATCTGGTATCACCATGTTAACTACAATGTAACGCGTGCTATGAACGGTTTGCAATAAATATATATAACATTCAATCATATTTAAAGAAACGGTGATAAATAATTTATTTTAGTAAATAAGTGTTTAATACATAGGTTATACAAAGTAAAAGCATACTTTCAAGTATAACCCCAACAAGCCTTACACATCAACTTCTACCAATAGATTGTTCGGATTTATCTAAGTTGTGAAACACGCACTCGTATACAAGGAACTGTTAACGTGATCTTCTGTGATCTGGTATCACCACGTTAACTACAATGTAACGCTTTACTTCTAAGCGGTTTGCAATAAATATATATAACATCCAATCATATTTAAAGCAACAGTGATAAACAATTTATTTCAGTAAATAAGTGTTTAATACATAGGTTATACAAAGTAAAATCATACTTTCACGTATAACCCCAACACCTACGTCAAAGCCCCAAAGGCCCCCATCTCCTAATACTCCGCATCGCAAAAGTACCGCTAGTTCGAGTATGCCACCCAAATTTCAAACTAATATTAACCGGCCAATACCGTTTTTAAACTCTCCGGTTGAGAACAATTTCCCTCCATATATCAGAAAATATATTCATTCCTACAATGATGTAATTGGAGATGGGAACTGCAGATATAGAGTTGTTGCACTCGCAGTCTACGGATCCGAAGAATATTGGCCAAAGGTACGAATGGATCTTAAGTAGGAACTACAAATAAGATGCGATTTATACGATAACGTTCTACGTGGTTACATGGACATGTCAGATTTGGATGAATCACTTAATCATTTCAAAGGTTTTGCAGAAATATCTAAATGGTTTAGATTACCTGAACATGGATACCTAGTTGCAACCACATATAACGTCTTCGTAATGGCATTTAGTGAACATGACGGATTTTTTTGCCTTCCCGCAATAACAAATGACCATCGAGGACTTCCGACCATGACATTGATCTTAGGGAACGTGAACAACAATTCTCATTGGATATTGGTAAGAAAAAACTATATTCATGTTATTTTATAATTTTTGTTATTTACGATTTTTTTTATTATAATTATATTTTTTTAACTGTAATTTCAGTTGCATATGACAAACAATGATCATCCAGTACCGTTTATATCTGCATATTGAAAACGCGCACATCACCCTTCTGTAAACGGTATAGATTTACAATTTGAAAGCAGGATAGAGATATTCCGTACTTTACACGAGTTGGATGCACCGCGACGTGAGACTAATTATAGGTCTAGACAAAACGAAAAAGACAAATACTGTACATTTTTTAAAAATTTAATTCAAGTTTTTCTAGCAGCACGTCGCAGTCCATCCTCTGAATGTAATGTGTATATTTTTTTTCATATAATGTGTATATATTTTTTCATGTAATGTTTTTTCATGTTTAAATTGATAATTGAACTAATACTTTACAATTGACAAATTAATATTACTCAATTGAAGAACTAATATTGTTGATAACAGTAACTAGTACTTTGCAGTTAATGAACTAATACTTTATGACCAAACATCTATAACATTTTCAATGAAACAACTAATACTTTATAATTAATAAATTTCAAATTAATTCATTTAATTCGTGTGAAATGAATTAATTATAATTAATAAATTAATACTTTTCAATTAATATTATTAAATTAAACAAAATAATAACAATTAATACATTTAATTAGTGTGGGATTAATTAACTACACACTAATTAAATTATTATAAATTAAAAATGAGAAATTAATTACTAATAATGTGTTAATTAATGAACAAATACTTTATGACAACACAACTGTAATATTTTTCAATGAAAGAACTAATACACTTTATAACTATAACTAAACAATTAATATTTTTGCATTGTTTAATTAATTAGTTCATTTTAATTAATAATTCAATTCAATTTAATGAAATAAATAAGTAATATTAAAAAAAACAAAAATTATGTCGCGTGGACGGCACGACACGCGCCATCTGTGTCGTGCTCGCCACGCGACAGACGGCATCTGTGTCGCCTCTGCAGCGCGGCAGCTCCAATCATTGGAGAACTCTCATCAAGGGTAAAAAAACGTGTATTTAGCAATTCTGCCCTAAACCATCAAAATTACCCTCTTGCCATTCTCATTCTAATTAAAGAATTTTTCAATCACAAGTAGCTAAAATCCGTCCTAGACTCATTTGGGCAGGCAGATCCAAATTAACTTAGCCCCAATGCGACCGGCTGCTGGTGCATTCAGTGTACTTGGTATCTTTCTTTTTTTTTTTTTACAACAAGTGTACTTGATATCAAGTATACTACTTTATTATATGTACTATTTAATAATAAAAACGATCAAACAGTACTTGAGACTGATGAGTAGATCGGCATTAATTTGAATATACATTTTATATTAAATTAGAAACTGTCGACATCATTCTTCCTTAATATATCCACGAGACAAGCATTAATAACTAATACTCCACTATGGTGGTGCATGTTAGTTAAATCCGACGCTTAAACATTGGCAAGTTCTGTCAGCAAAATGTTTTAATTTCAGGAAAAACGAAGCATGATTACAGATTGGCGATATCCATTTTGGAAATGATTTCACCTGTAATTAGTTTATATTGTGCCTCTTGAGCGACCAAAAGAATAGGAACCAAAAACCAAGTTGACTTTTTGCTAAATAAACAATTTAAAAGAGAGAGTTGTCGTACGTAAACGAAAACAAAATAAAGAACAGAGATTTTTCGATTATGCCATGAACGAGACAACGAAAAACTATTTTTTACCTTAAGCTCAAATTATGGATGCAAGTAGAAGTAATTAATTTGTTCGTAATTTTCGCAGCTAGAACTCTTATGACGAGGGGATGATGTTTTTCCAAATTATTGTTGGAGATGGAGAGCCTCACAATTAGTCTATATAAATTAAGACTAACAATAAAAGTGAACCATACATTGAAATAAAAAAAATTGTAAGGAAGGGAAAAGCCAATATTATAGAATCACCACTTTTAGCCAATTTTTCATGGAAACGAAGAACTTTTTTTTACGTGTTACATGTTATTAGGGAAATTAAATAAATGAATTAATTTCATATCTCTCTATAAATTCAGCTTTTTAAATGAGATATAATTTTTTCATGGTATCAGAGCCTTTAAGCTCACGCCCACGATCTGGGTTCGATTCCCGCTGAAAGTAACTCCATCCATATTAAATTATTCACTTGATGGACCTCCGGGCTCCAGGCTCCAGCTTCCAATGATTGAGTAAGAAAATTCAGTCACGAGTAATGGGGAGTGTTAGGAAAATTAAATAAACGAATTAATTTCATTTTTTTTTATAAATTTGAACTTTTAAATGAGACGAAATCCTTTCATCTATCATTCTGGAGTTTATGTAATTCACTACGCGATAAATTCATGTACACTGAAAATTGAGTGGTACATCCACATTAAACTAGTTCAAAAATGACCACTTACATTTTAATTTAATGAAAATACGCTTCAAAATAAAATAATTTCCACAATGGTCAAGTTAAAATAAAACAAATGAACAGTGCTTAAATCAAACAAAATAAAATAAAAAGTAAGAAAAACAATTAATTATTGATTTGAAAAAAAAAAAAAAACATGTGAGGCTGCTGGCAACCTGACAGATGGTGAAAGAGTGAAATATTTATTTTGACGAAGTAAATTAATTGACTATATATATTAACCCACAAATAATATTGAAATAGTGTGATCTTAATTATTAAACCAGACTATAAAGTAAAGGGAGTATGTACGACGAGATTGCCAATTGTAATTATAAATATTTTACATGAATTTTAATATTATTATTCCACATAGTTGCCCATATGTAACAACGTGAGAGACTGAGTTATATTTGACTTTTACTTTTTGTCTAAAAAATCGAGTCGATCGTGTGCTACGTACTATATTGACTATTATATCACGGAAAGAATTGATTTGCCAAGAGAATATGCGCATGGATTTAATATTATTATTCCGCACAGCTGCCCACGTATAACTTATATGAGAAGTTATATTTGACTTTTTTTTTTTTAAAAAAAAATCTGAGTCCACTATGGGTGTATTTTGAAACACTTAAAACAGCTTTTAGAAGCACTTATTTTCAAAAATTGTGAGAGGGGGTTTTGAAAATAAGTGTTTCTGGAAACTGTTTTAAGTGTTTAAAACACACCCTATATTTTGAACCAATGAGGAAGTAAGAAAAAAAGTTTTTTTTTTTTTGTGATGGGTGTTTCTTAGAACAGTCAGGATGTCGTACTGACTGACAATAGTCAGGGTCTGAAAATTCGCCATGTGTCATCGTACTCTATCGTACTGACCTGATACCTGTTGTACAAGTTTAATATTTCTAAATTATTTTGTCATTTACCATCTTACCTTCTCTCAAACCAAATTAAAAAATAACATATTAAAATTATTTCTTCTAAACCTAAAAATCAATTCACACCCACAAAAATCAATTCCACTACCAATTTCAATAGGGAAAAATGTCAAATTGGACCCTCAACTTGTCTCTCAGGATAAGTAAGCCCCTAATATATTGTTTTGTTCATTCACACCCTTTTTCTTTTCAAATTGGATCAAACAAGTCCTCCATCTCCTAAAATCCAAACACATAAACCCCTGTAATCTATTTGAGTGAAACGGAGTTAATATTGGATGCTTATACGGACAACTATGCTTATAATTACTTCCACAGGGTCTCTATCTGTCATATTATGCATATCTGAAAGCAAACTCAGACTGCAACATCTATTATTGCAGCATCTATTTTGTAACTAGAATTCAACCTCTGTTTTTGTATAAGAATCCAACCTCCATAATTGTAACAGGAATCCAACTTCTCTCCCTCATTAACTAATCCAGTGTCTTTATGAATATAATTAAGATGCAAAGAATGACTTGAAAGATCGGCAAAAGGTATAAAATCGCCATTATGCGTTTCAAAGAAAATGCTCGGTCATTCCATTTCCCGTAAAGAAAAATAAAATGAATTATTAGTGAATTTATTTTGCCTCGAACATCAAGGTCTGCAAACACTTTAAGAGGAGATGCCATGGAGAGAAGACAATGTTTTTCTTTATAAAAAATGTCATGTTCTGTTTTTTTTTTTTTTTTTTATATATATACTAGAAAGAAGAATGAAATATCCTTCAACAAAGAAGAAGAGTGAAATATATATATATATATATATATTTATTTATTTTTAAAAAAAGTGTTATAAGGACAAATTTATAAATTGATAATTGTATATTTTAAATTATTTAATTTATTATAACAGTACGACAGTACGACACAATTCGACATATAGTACGATGCAGTACAATGGTCAATACGACACACAGTACAACAGGTTGCAGGTCATTAAATTTAAACCTTTGGATTTTAAATTTAATGGCTCAAATTAACTGACTATTGTCAGCCAGTACGACACTCTGACTGCTATAAGAAACACCCAACTTTCTTATAAGACAAAAACTTGTATAAATCTTGTTCATGCTATGAATTCAGGTCAAACTTTAACCATACCCTACAAATGAGTCAGATATATATATTTGACTCATTCTTTGAAAACAAAAATACGCACACGCACACGGCGACGCGATCCGATCCTTGCTTTCTCCACCCACGCCGCAGCCATCTCCTCGCCGCCGCCGCGACTCCTCCCCACACCACGCCGCTGCGAAGCACATGTCATATTCATTGTATTTAGCATCTGGAAATTTACCCTTAGCCGGTAGGGAGAAAGAATGGAAGTGTTTCCCAAGGGTTATGATAGTCCCTGGGAATATTCTTGAGCTAGATGATGAACAGGCTAGTAGTGTTACATCGGAGAATCAATCTACAGTTGCTGACTTGCTGGAGATAAAATTATTATTGTGGCAAATCTTCTACCTCTGAAAGCAAAGCGAAGGCCAGATAATAAGGGGTGAAGCTTTAACTGGAATGAGGATAACTTGTTGTTGAGGGTTAAGGATGGCTCGCATTTGTTGAGAGTGGCGTAGGCGATGGCTCTGGCAGCGATTGAAGCGTCTAGAACCTTGTTGAGGAGGTAGTAGGTGATGAATGTGTCTCGCCTGATCTGGAATTGAAAACAGTGTGAGTTGTCATTAATTGGGGGATTTAAAATTGGAATTGTAAATTTTATAAAATAACAGTGATAGTTTTATAGCGTAACAGTGAGAGTTTTATAGAAAAACAGTGAGTTTTTCTGAATAAAAGCGAAAGTTTTATAGAATAACAGTGATAAATTTAATAACATTATAGTGAGAGTTTTATAGAGTGAGAGTTTTATAGCGTAACAGTGAGAGTTTTTTTTAATAACAGTGAGAGTTTTATAGAATAACAGTGATAGTTTAATAACATGATAGTGAGAGTTTTATATAGTGATAATTTTATATCGTAACAGTGAGAGTTTTATAGAATAACAGTGAGAGTTTTTTTAAATACCAGTGAGATTTTTATAGAATAACAGTGATAGTTTAATAATATGATAGTGAGGGTTTAATAAAGTGATAGTGATTAGTGTGAAAATTGCTCGAAATTATTATGTTTAAGTTGACTAATTCAATAGGATTTCATGCATTTTTTGTACTAAAATTGACTAATTATACATAATTGTCGAGAAATGTAGTGTTTTATTATTTTGTAAAAAATTGAGAATATTTCAAGCAAAACACGATCCTATATTATATTGAGGTCAATCGAAGATGCAAAATCGGGAAGATGAGAAAAGAAGGCCCAATTTTCAAGGCATAAATAAAAAAGAAAAATCAAGTCAAAATTGGAGGCCCAAAGTTCCTCAAAGCCCGAAGGTGGTGGCACAAAATTCAGATCAGCAGCGCAAAGGGCAGGGGAATTTCCAACAGCAGAAAAAAAAACGCCACATTTCAGAATTTCAAAGGGGAAAATTAGGATTAGGTTTTGAGAGTCTCTCTCTACACACACTCCCACCCATTAGGTGGGGTGTTTACTTAGGGAAGAAAGAAGGAGTTTGGAAGCAAGAATATAAAAGATCCTCATACAAGATGTCATCTAGGATTTATTCTTTCCTTTATTTCTTATATTTTCAATTAGTTAGTTTTGTGATGTTTACCTTCTAATTTCTATCTTTGATTTTGGATTGTAAAATCATGAACTAAATTCTTAGTGCTCTTAGATGATGTGATATTTATGAATTTTGAGCTTATGTTTTAATTTAATTGTCTTGGTTCAATTTCTTAATTGTTTGATTAGGTTGGCGGATTTTCATTGTTCAATTACATGATTTCTTCTATTAGCTCATATATTGATGCTTGATTGTTGCTATGAGAGTTGGATAGTTGAGCTAATATGCATGGATGTGAGTTTAAATTGTGTAATTTGACTGTATATTGGTTTATCGCAACTAGAGTTGGGTAAATTTCATTAGAACCCCATCAATTTACATTGGTTATTTGAATGAGAATTTGGATGATTAGTGAAGGGACCATAGGAGCTAGGAGCTTGGGCCCTAGTATACGGGTGGAAAAGCATGGCTAGGGGTTAGAATAGATAGATATGTAGCTAGGTAGAACCCTCTTAGTTGTGTGATTACCCGGGTGGGAACGAGTCAATTCATCCTCTTCAATCTTAGGTGCTTAACTTGATACATTCGTTCTAGGCTTATCCAGTACGAATTGATGTAATTTTAAGTGATTGCCATGATCTCTCGATTAAGAAATGAACTAGGATAGTTTTATTAATTAATTTGTTTAATTTTTGTAAGTTGATCATCGTCTAAGTTCGTGATTCTCTCCCCTTGACTCCACCTAATTGGTTCATTTTTATTGTTTTCGTGCTTTTCTTTACTTGTTTTTCTTTCTTTTCTTGTATTTTTGCTCCGCAACTTCAATAACATGCCGACACATAGCTCTAGGGCCACACCGTACTCACTATTTTCCATGGTTCGATAATTTAACCGGGCACTTACTTTCTACAACGAGGATCCTCTTACACTTGAGAGGTGAGTATTTTGAAAAATACGTGTCAAGTTTTTGTAGCATAACAGTGATAGTTTTTGTAGCATAACAGTGATAGTTTTATAGCGTAACAGTGAGAGTTTTATAACATAATAGTGAGAGTTTTTCTGAATAACATTGAGAGTTTTATAGAATAACAGTGATAGTTTATTAACAAGATAATGAGAGTTTTATAGAGTGATAGTTTTATAGTGTAACAGTGAGAGTTTTATAGAATGATAGTTATAGTTTTATAGCGTAGCAGTGAGAGTTTTATAGCATAATAGTGATAGTTTTATATCGTAACAGTGATAGTTTTATAGAATAACAGTGACGACGCGAGAACAACTGAAGTGCAATGGCGAGAGCAGTGCGCGAGTGGGGCGAAATTTTGGGTCAACCCATCTTCAAAATGAGTCATGTTGAATTAGAGTAAATAGAGTGAATCTGGTTCACAGGAGTGTTACTCTTATTATAATCTATTTTTCGTTCTAAAAATTTTAATTATTTAATTTCAATCCATTAATTGTATATTTTGATTGTTCAATTTTGATCTCATATTTATTAGAAAATATAAAATTTTGTCGTTATCAGCCACGTGCATATTAAAATAGGGATTTTCCGAGCTCATAGTTGACGTGGACGCTGAAACTTCATTTTTTTTCTGCACTTGGAAGGAATTTTTTCGCTCTTTCTAAACTTTTAGAAAAACAAATTTGTTCTTTTAACAGCTAGCTACGAGCTCGAAAACGTACAATTTTAATCGATATGTGACTCACGTATGATTGAAGATGATAAAATTTTCTAGTTTTCGATGAAAATGAGACTAAAATTGGACAATCGAGATACTTGTTGGACCAAATTGAATAGTTAAATTTTTTGGGACGAAAAACTGATTAAAAGAAACTTATGGAACCAATTTTTTTTTTCTTGTAAGGAAGAAGATTCATTTTACTTGAAATAAAAGTTTTATAGAGATAGGGGGTGATTCACCTTTAGTAGATAAATAATTTTAAATAATGATCATTTGGGGAGGTAATTAATCAAATAAAAATAATAACTTAATTATGTATTATGAATTTCATTCCGATTAAATAAAAAATGCAAATTAATAATTTTTTACTCTTATTAATTAATAACTTTAATTATTTCATGTTCATTATCATCTAAATTTTTGGGACCAAATAAGCAAACACTAGGGTTTGAGCAGCCGCTCTCTGCCCTTTTTCTCAAAAAAAAAGTAATAACAGTGTTCTTCCTATCAAACCTGTTCATCTTTCAATATTAATAGGGTTCTAAATCGCACTAACGCGATTTGGAACCCTTGAAGAGTAGATCGTTCTTTATCACTTTATGGAAATTTTAATAAAGAGTAGACCGTTCTATAATTTTTTGTAAGTTTTTATAATGTCTTTTCATTTTTGTAAATTAGATTCGAGTTATCTTAACAATCACTGTGATAATTATATTACACTGTTGTCGTTCGTTGCCTTTCTAGATCGTGCAACCCTTGATTTTTATCCTTAGTTGAGAGTCTTTGATTTCTCTCCTGAGTTGAGTGCCTTTTGTTTAATTTATCTTGTGAGTTGAGAGCTTTGATTTTGTTTTTCATCGTGTTGTCTTGTGAAGACAATTTTTTGTTGTCAAATTATTTAACAAACATAGACCTCAAAAATCAAATCTAAGAAAGAGGTATTGATTGCACTGCGAGTGTGGTGGATCGACGAGAGAAACAATCAGTTGTAGAGGGTTGTTGTCTGTGAATATATGATAAAGATAACTTGTAAAGCTATACTAAAGCAAATTAATTATTACAAAATTTGTCTTATTCGTAGAAAAGTCAATAATTTGACTCATCGTTTTATTAGGGTATCTGATTATTTTTAAATTCTTATTATTGAGTCAAACCTCCATTTATTGTGGATGACCTGCTCGATATTTACTGTTTTTGCATTTAAGTTTTAAGTGTTATTTTGTTTTTTTTTTTAAATTGGGACCAAATATCCTTGATTTTAGTTTCAGGTTCCCCAAATTCTAACCTAGGTGGCTCGCTAGATCCAAGAAGCGTGTGTCAAGATTGTGTTCGTGGTGCGATGTACTTCACAAAATTTGTGAGGCGTGGCTTCATAGGAAATTTATAGCACGTAGGATATGTCATATAACTTGTTCGAAACGTAATGATGAATGATGATATACTGCAATTTATTATTTTGTATAAAAAGTAGTAGTTTCAATTTATATATTTTGTAAGACGAAATTTCGAATAATGGAGAATTTTATTCATAAGTAAAGATTTTCAACCATTAATAATAGGATTGTTCACGGAGTTTGGAGATTACCGAACCCGAACCGAAATCCAAATCGAAAAAGAACTGAACCGAAAATAACCGTTGACTTTTTGACTTTTTTCGAATCGAACCGAACCGAAGTTTTTTTGGATATGGACATGGATATTACTGAATTAACCGTACCGAAAAACCGAATGAAATCGCACCGAACCGTACTAGACCGAACTGAACCGAATAACCGACTTAAATATATAATAAATTTAATTATTAATTTATTTTGTATTCATTAAATTGTATTATAGATTATTGATATCCATGTAATTTAATATTGAATATATCATATGAATATTTTGGCGAGATATTAGAATATTTACTTTCTTATTTGTGATTTATAATTATCGAGAATCCTATAAAATTCTCAATTTGTAATTACGCATCCTTACTCTCTCGCACCAACTCATCGCTCTGTAGTCTGTACCTCTCATCAATTTGGACCGACAAAAATTCACAATAAATTTTTAAATGTGTATTTTATTAGTTATGTTTTAAATACACCATTGATGATGTCTTGGGTTATTTTATTATTTTTAATTAACTATTACTCTATCATGTAATATGTTTGAGTCTGAAGGGTAGATGCATGAATATGGTTGAAGATGTATTGAATTCATGTGCATTTTGTGTAGATTACACCAATATTCTTAAGAAAATTGTGATTAAAAAGAAAAATGATGGGTGATAGAAAAAAAGGAGAAAAAGGTTAAAAAAAATCGTTTCTTTTGTCCAATCCGGTCCGATCTGATTCCGTTATAATCGAAAATCCGTACCGAACCGTACCGAAAAATTAAAAAACCGTGCAGTTCCGAACCGAAGTTTTGGTTCGGACATGGACACTCTAATTTTAAAATAACCGAACTTTAGTACGGACACGGATAATTTTAAATATCCATTTTGGTCCGTACCGTGAACAACCCTAATTAATAACCTAGAATTGAAAGTAATAATATTTAAATGAGAAGTAATATATGTTATGTAATAAAATAAGACATACTCTCTTGTGCACCATTTGCATCAATTTAGAATTGATGTAATTGAATTTTTTTTTTTTTTTTTTCAAATTTTTTTCCAATTTTTTTTCCAGTTTCTCTACCCGATCCGAACCCATCACATCCTGACCCGAACTTGACCCGACTGGTTCATGGTTCACCCGACTCAAATGGGTTTAGTTTTTTTTTTTTTTTTTTAGTTTTTTTTAGCAGGTCCTATCCGAACCCGGCCCAAGTGGTTCATGGTTCACCCGACCCGAATAGTTAATGGTTTAAGGTTTAAATTTAGAGTTTATAGTACATCTAAATTAAAATTAAATTCAATTGCACCTTGTGCAATTGGTACACACAAACATCACTCATAAAATAAATATATAAAAAGTAAAATATTTGTACAAAAAGCTACAATATTTAAGGTGGAAAGTGAGTGTTTCGGTTCAAAATTATACGTTTCCAAAGGTATAATATTCAAAATTGATAGTGTTCAAATCAAAAGTGATGCGTTAATTTTGCAAATATAGTGGGTCTTATAAAAAAAATGTGTGTGTAAAAACTAGAGATGTTAAACGGGTCGGCCCTAACCCATTAGGGTCAACCCAAAAGGGCCACGAGCCTAAACGAGTTAGGACCTTAGCGGTTCACTTTTAAACGAGTATTTAAGAGTCGTAATCTAACTCTAACCCTAGCGGCCCTCGGGATAAACTGGCGGGTTACACTGTTTTTTTTTTCTTTTTTATGTTATATATATTTGGGCTATAATTGAATGATATATTAATTTGGTTAATTTAAAATACTAGCAACTAAAATGTACATACATGAGTTTCACGTAATGACTACAATTTCTTATGAGATTGGAAGTAATAAAACATTGATAGACAATTTATTATTTATATTCATTTATTATAATTATTTTATTTATATATTTAATATTTATATTTATATTTACCTTATTAATTTAATAAACCAACATAAATATATACTCTCTTCGTCCCACACATAGATTCCCATTTTTTTTTTCGTCAGTCCCACCCTAAGGTTCCCATTTTCTTTAATGGTAAGTGTGTCCTCACATTTTCTCTTCATCTCTCTACCCTTTCTCTCTATGTCCCTCTACTTTTTTTAATTTCCATATTATATCTCAACCATTTAATATTATATTTCTTAATCTGTGTGCCAAAAATAAAGGGAAACATTAATGTGGGACGGAGGGAGTATAAAAAAATATAAAAAAATAAAATAAAATTGGACCGAGTTGGCGGGCTGACCCTAACCCACTAGGGCCAGCCCTACAGGGTTACGGGCCTAAACGGATTAGGGCCTTATCGGTTCTCTCTTAAACGGGCCACCAATTGCCAACTCTAACACTATATTTTCTAGGGTTAAACAGGCTGACCCTAATGTAGGACATACCAAGGAGAAGTGTAAGAGCAACTCCAACAGTTGACTCTAAATTCAACTCAACACTACTCTATTATAGAGTCAATACAAAATCTACAGCACTTTGTCTTACTTTTTGCATTAAAATTGAATATTTTATAAAGATTTTTTATTAATGATTTTTTATGTTATATATAATTATCTATATTTATAATGTATTGTATACTTATTTCAATGTTTTCATAACCGAACCGGTGATCAAACCGGACAGACCACAGGTCAGCGGTTCAACCGGTCGGACCGGTTCAACCGGCGGTTCAACCGTTTTCTATGTTTAGTTAAAAAAACAAAATAAGTATACACCTACAAAAATTTAAATATATATTTTATAACTTTTCATATCATATTTTATAAATTTTATCCCACCTCATACATTTATCCCACATCGAAAGTGTTGGAGAAAAATGTGAGAGGAATATAAATTTAAAATTCTAAATATTTAATATAAATTAATAATTTAATTTTAAAAAAAAAGAAGAAAAAACCCGGTTATTTCCGGTTGAACCGGGTTTTGACCGGTTCAACCCGGTTCAACCTGAAATCCGGTTATATAGTGTTTTTTAACCGGGTTACCGGCCGGTTCCCGGTTCAACCCGGTTTTGAAAACAGTGCTTATTTTAATATAAATTAATTTTTATTTTATATTTAAATCTAAGTTTTGATCAAACTTTTAAAAAAAAATTGATAAAATAACTATGCAAAAGTAGAATTGAAAATTTAACATAATATTAGAACAAAAATTTAAATTACAATGATAACTTAATTGCAACTAAAATATAAATTGCAATACAATAGACACTGATTACTTAATGTTAGAATATTCTTCCCACAAATAATCAATTAGTGCATTACGGAGTGCGAAATGAGCCTCTGCACCTCTAATTTATCTAAACCTGCAAAGAAAATTTTGAAATTGATCATGTTTATTATTAAAAAATTCAATAACGATGACACTTCTTGAACTTTTTAATTCAATAATTTTTTTTTTTTATACTAAGTAGAAATAATTATTGAATTATATATAATATCACACAAGCTATTCTAGCTTCATCCACATAAAGAAAGAAAAAAAAAATTGAATTCTTGAATTATATATATCACACAAATTATTCTAATTTCATCCATTGCATCTATATATATAAAAGCAAAAACCGCCCCAAATTTGGAAACCATTAGATTTTCCCGCAAAAAACAATTACTAAATTGGGAAACGAATATTTGAAAAAAATATTAACAAATAATAATAGATTAAGAAAAATCTTTGAGAATATTTGAAAAAAATATTAACAAATAATAATGGATCGAGAGAAATCTTTGAAATAAATATCAATCTATATCTATATATATATATATATTGTTATAACCGGAATATATGTCGGCGTATGAACAATCACTCACACAGAGCACAATTAACACAAACACAGACAAAGATTTGGTGACCCGGTTCGCCAAATATGACTACGTCCGGTGGCAATACCAAGCCAGAAATTATATTAATATTTATGCCTAAGAACTAAGTTTTTTCTCCTCTTTCTATGAGTAATACATCGTGTATTTATAGGCTACAAGTAGGTTAGTTATCTTCATGGGCCGGATGATCTCGGCCTCTAAAGGTTTCTCGCTTGCCGGATAACAAACTCGCCATGTCGGCGCCGATCTAGCCAAACTGTGGACTTTCCTTATTCGCCCGAATATCAAAATGCCTTAGGTATCACGATCTCATGCCATATTCTATCCCGTCTTCACGAAGTCGTTAGGTAAAGGCGACCAATGCTCGGATAGTTACGCCCCAGAGGGTTATTATAACACCTCGTCGCCCGTCGGTGAGTAGCGCAAGTGGTCGCCTAAATGGTGGCGGCCTAACAATTACCCTCGTTGCCAATGAATGGCGGCTGGTCGAACGACTGAGACATACTACGGTACCTGGGGCGGCGATCGTGTGTGGGCCTGTCATCGATCGTTTGCCTCGAGAAGGTACATGATAGCGTAACCTGAAAGCGGTAATGATGGCGTGTGACCTTGCGCCCGTTATTTTCGTGATTTCCACGAATCGACCCGTTTTTGAAAAACTTATTTTGCACTCGGGCCCCATTGGCCTTATCTTATAAATCAAAACCCTCATTCACGTTGCAGACTTTCATCCTCCTCGAGTAAATTCTTGCTAGCTGCTTCCCGCTTCTTTCGTGCGATCTTTCCTTGGTAAGTGTGTTGTCTCTCTTCTTCTCTTTCTTGCTCAAAATGTCTCGCCTCCCAGTGACGATTGGTTCGGTTGGAAACACAGCCCGTTTTCAACTATCCGCGGACTCGGATTCCCCGATGAGGAGAGTTCTATCGTCCCGGCGACTCGGCGGCGCGGCCGTCATCCCATCGTAGCGGGTCTTCTCGTCACTTGGGAATTCCCCAATTGACTTGGATGTATTCGGCCTTATAGAGGACCTTGAATTCCTTACGCCAGAGAAGGAAACGTGGAACCCTCGGGGCCCTCCCGGAGAGGAAACCTCACTTCGCCCTTGACCGGGAACACCCGATTTCTTCGATTATCGGTCCCCTCAAAATTGGAGTCCCACCACCGCCGACCGTTCCTCGATTAAATGCGACCAGGTCTTGGTTCTTTATAAATGATAAGAAGTTCTGTTCCACTATGTCGGAGGCCGACCTAAACAAAGCTCACCATCGATACGAGACTCCGAGAGCTATGTTTTTCTATCGTCTGGATGATTCCGAGAGGGCCGACCAGCCCCCAGAGGGTATGATCGCCATCCATGAGGCGACCATGGATCTTGGTCTTAACTTCCGCTTCATCCCGCACCTCTCACCTCCGCAACTTCGCCCTGCCCACGGATAATTCGAATGGATGGAGCTACTCTTTGGTGACCTTGATTGCTTTGGCAATTTGTCTCTACCGTCTGCCCTCTCCATGGAAATGAACTATACGGTCGCCGGTCGCCAAAGATATCCTCTCGACGCGATCCCCCCCGTCGACGTCGACGCCACCCCCGTCACCTGGTCGTCAGTTTTCGGGTGACCGTACCTTCGTGGGGTTCGATGTGGATCTCTCCGGGGCATAAGTCTCGCCCCCTTTTTGTTTTCGTAGCTTTGCCTCGGTACTTATACTAACCAATGGTCGGCGGACTGTGTGGGGGATTGTAAATAAAATCAAGAACTGGCATCCTGGATGGTGGTTAAATGAAATGTGAGTGCCTCCCGGGCTCTCCGTTTGGAATTCCCATCCCCACCGATTTCGAGAGCGGACCCTCGTAAGGCCCCATTCGAGGTGACATTGGCGTCTCATGTCTTGATCTAATTTTCTTTGTCCCTTTTTGGGTTTGTATTGTTGCCGACGAGAGTCGGTGAACCCAGGACTTGAGGCTCATGCCGGGCGACTTTGATTACCCCTGGGAGCTACGTCACGTTGAGTTCTTTAACTCTCCCTCTGAGAGATTGTGGGGGGGGTTTGCAGACGTACCCTCGCGAGATCGGCCGCCTTCGTGAGTATTTCCCTTCTGCAAAATAGCCGGCTTCACTCCGGATGTCACTAAATCTGACTTCGTCGTTTTGTTTCCCTTGCAGCTTCCTCCGTGCCCGTACAGGCGACTGCCCCTTCAGCCGAACAGATGTCTTCACGCCGAAACCCCGCACTCAATTTCTCCCAAACTGGGTCTGCAACGCGGCCTGCCCCTTCGTCCCGCGGGGGCGCGTCCGAGGTGGGCGGATCTTCCCGGGGCGACCGCTCCAAAGAAAAAAGAAAAGCTAAGGAGGGGCGTGAAAGTGTTCGCCTGTCCCGCCAAGACACCTTCCCCACCCGCAAACGTGGCCGCATTGGCGACCATCCCAGGGGGAGTAATGCAGGGGAGCGGGAGCCGCTCCTGACTACCCATCCTCCTCCGTCGAATTTGACGCCGCCCCCGCCGCCTGGTCGTCAGTTTTCGGGCGACCGTACCTTCGTGGGGTTCGATGTGGATCTCTCCGGGGCGTAAGTCTTGCCCCCTTTTTGCTTTCGTAGCTTTGCCTTGGTACTTATACTAACCAATGGTATAACCTTTCAGGTTCATCAATTTCCCACCGCCCGTGGCCGACTACCTTCGCTCGAAGATGCCCCCGATCGTCGGTATCGCGACTGATTGGCCGCGATACATGCGCCATTCAGTGCGGGATGTGCCCAGGTGTTGGTCGCTGGACGACCATCACGCCGCCTCCTCCAACAGCAAGGAGAACAATCTTTACACCGCCTTGATCTACTCTCAAAAGGCGGCCACGTTTCTTGAACGGGTGGTCGAACAGAACGATCAAGATCTGGAGACCTCCTGCTCGGCTCTGGACAAGCAGAAGAATAAGTTGGAGGAGGAAACCGTGGCCATGTCCTAAATGGAGGCCGACTTGAAGGCTGCACAGGAGCGGTCGGCGGAGTTGGCTTTGCAAGTGGCGGAGGTGAACACGAAACACCGTACTGAGGTCGATTCCCCAACGCCTTTGAGCAGGTGACACCGGGGCCGGTCGGCCGACTCACTCACCCGGCAGCTGGCTGAGTCCCATGCCTTAGCGGTGGACTATGAGGCCAAGGTTGGGGAGCTCGAGCTCCAGATTGCAAAAGATGCTTCCCTCGGGCCGCCGATGACGCCGCGCTGGGGATCTTCTCCTACATCAGCCGTGACATGTTGATGTCATCCCAGACGTCTTCCATCGCGACCCCTTGCCGACCACTCAGGTGCAGGAGGACTTCAAAGCCTTCTTCTTGACCGCCCCGGAGAGTACGCGTGGTCCTCCCCGTGGCAATTTGGCCGATTTGACATAGTCGCCTCTTTACCCCTTTTAGTCGGCCGGTTTGGTCGGGCAGCGGGTCCCTGACCATGAGGGTCTCCCCGAGGAGGCGAAAAAGTTGGTACGATGTGGGTCAGTATGCCCCGTGAGGCGGTTGGGAGGTGACCAATCTGATGGTGGCGATCCCGTGGCCCGGTTAGATGGTGGTGACGATCAAGCGATGGTGGATAGGTCGGGGGAAAATGCTTAGAGCCCCCTTTTCTTTTTATGATCGATTTATGTATTTTTCTCTCTCTCTTTTTCCTTTTAGTTTGCTCGGCCCTCCGGGGTCTTACCATGTAATCGGCTTTAATGCCAAGAACATCTTTATATTAATGAAGGGTTTTTACCGTCTGCATTTGATACCCCCGCGTATTTATGTATTTGTTGCCTCTACATTTCTTAGAAAGTTGGTCTTTGCGAGCCCATGCATCAGCGCCTATGAATTCTTGCCTATGTTCTGATCGTCTTATCTTATGCAATGTAACCGAACTATGTTTTAACCGTCTTATCTTATGCGGCGTGACTAAACTTTGGCTTAGCCGTGTTACAGTGCTATCTCTCGAAAAACTTGCGAGGAAAAACCAAAAACAGAATCCAAAAATATCTTATTATAAACCGTTGAAAACTACCGAGCTATTACAGAATTTTGATAGTTAAGATAAAAGGTAGGCTCTTAGTTAGCCTTTACTGATAGTACTTCTTCGGTGAAATTCCACGTTCCGCAATCTTTGTCCGTCGTCGTCCGGGTCTTCGATCTCGTATGCACCATTTGCTAAGCATCTGGATATTCTGAACGGGCCCTCCCAGGTGGGGCCGAAAGTCCCTTTGGGTAACCCGAATACCTTTTTTAGGATGAGATTGCCTTTTTTGAACTGTCGGAGCTTGACCTTTGAGTTGTAGTATTTTTCTGATTGTCGTTTGTAAAAGGCATTTCTCAGGTTGGCCTCCATCTTTTTTTCTTCCAGTAGGTCCAAACTAGTTGTCATAGCCATGTCGTTGCTGCTCGAGGCTTCGTTACTTGTTCGGTGGCTTGGTACGGCAATTTTCGTTGGGATTACTGCCTCTGCTCCGAATGCGAGGGAGTAAGGTGTTTCTCCCGTGGAAGTTCTGCAGGTTGTCCTGTACGACCACAATACCTCGGGCGATTAAACCCATCTTCCCTTCCCCCCTTCAAGTCGCGCTTTCAGCGTGTGTTTGATAATTCTGTTGATCGCTTCGACTTGCCCATTGGATTGGGGGTGGTAAGGGGTGGAGAAAAGCTTTGCTATCTTCCATTTCCTGAAGAATGCGTCGACCTTGAGCCCGTCGAACTGCTTTCCGTTATCGGATACGATTGCTTGCGGGAGACCGAAGCGACAAATAATGTTTTTCCATATGAACTTTATCACGCTGTCCTGGTCGATCTTAGCGAGGGCCTCGGCTTCTGCCCACTTTGTGAAGTAATCGACCATGACGAGGGCGAAACGTACGGTCCCTGGAGCGGTGGGTAGGGGCCCGATGATGTCGATTCCCCACTTTGCGAACGGCCATGGGCTCAGGATGCTCGTTAACTCTTCTGGGGGCACCTTGATTGAGAGGGCAAAGATTTGGCAGCGGTGACACATCCTCGCGTATTCGAGGGTGTCCCTTCTTAAAGTCGGCCAGAAGTATCCCTGTCTGATGGTTTTATTGGTCAGGGATTGGCCTCCCGTGTGATTTTCGCAAGTACCCTCGTGGATTTCCTTCAAGATGGTTTGCCCATCCATCTTTGTTACACATTTGAGTAAGGGGATGCTGAAGCCTCGCTTGTATAAATGATTATCGACCATCACATACCTCGCCTCTCTCATTTGCAGTCGCCGGGCATCGACATTGCTGTCAGGTAAAGCCCATATTCTCAAAATTTTGATTATCAGAATCCTTCAGTCCTCGTGGTCGATCTCCATTGGGTTTATACTGGCGACCAGCGGATTCATAGTGGACGGGAAAGTTAGCTTTGTGATGGTGACATCTTTCATGTCCGCCGGTCCTTCTAATGTTGCTAACCTGGCCAAGGCGTCCGCTTGGGAGTTTGCATTCCTTGGTACCAGTTCTACATAGACTTGGTCGAACTTTTCGAGCAGGACGCAGACGACTTCCTGGTAGGCGGTCATCCCGACCCGCATCCAGACCTCATACTCCCGATACTTGACATGCGACCCCGATTGTGAGTCCGTATGTATCTTCAGTCTTTTAACTCCCATTGCCATTGCCATCTCCAGCCCTCCAATTAAGGCTTCGTACTCGGCCTCGTTATTAGTGGCCTGGAAGTCGAACACGATAGCCATCTGGAAGGAATGTCCATCCGGGCTAGTCAGGATTATGCCAGCCCCGGCTCGGGTTTGGGGGGTTGGCTGACCCATCCACATAGAGTTCCCATGGTGGGCCTGTCGATGCTTTTTGCGTGGTAGTCGGGAAGGTGAGCTCTACCACGCGAAATCCGCTAAAAGCACGTGCCTTGATGGTGGTTAAGTGGGCGTATATGACCCCGACGCCCGATCTCGTCGCCCGTTTCATGTAGCGACCGGTAGTTTGAGGCGTTGGGTGCATTTATTAAAAGGTAGTGAGGTCACACCTCCACGATGGTCAAAAAAATGGTGGTAAATAATTTTCTCACGCTCATTACTAGGCGTGTCGAGCTTCTCTAGCGGCGGATACCTTTGCTCGGCTTTGTTCGATTAATAAAACTTACATAATAGATTGGTGGCGGTCATGTCCCTCTATCCGAACGAAGGCCAGAGCTCGAAATTTCTTTTCGGATCTTGACCAAATAGAGGAAGAACTTCTCCTTGGGGGGCGGCTTGGCAGCAATGTTTTAGGGTCGGCGAGGTCTTATTGATCCCGTCCCAAGACCGCTGGGCCTCTTACATCCACTTTGAAATCATTTTAGATCTCTTGAGTATGTCGAAGAAAGGTTTGCACCTATCTCCCAAGCGCGAGATGAATCTGCTGAGAGCTGTCAGGCTTCCCGCGAGCCTCTGGACCTCCTTTGGGTTCCGAGAGCTACCCATATCGATGTGCCACGATCTTTGAGGGTTGGCCTCTATCCCCCGCTTCTTGACCAAGTGGGTGAGGAACTTGCCCGACTCCACCCCGAAGTTGCACTTCTTTGGGTTCAGTTTCATGTTGTATTTCCTCAGTATGGTGAATGCTCTGGCGAGGTCGCCAAGGTGGTCTTCCTTCTTCAGAATTTTGACGACTATGTCGACTATGTACACCTCCATGGATTTCCCGATTTCCTCTGCGAACATTTGGTTTTCCAGGCGCTGGTACGTTGCCCCGGCATTTTTGAGGCCGAAGGGCATTCTCTTCCAGCAGTATACGTTCTTCTCAGTGAGGAAAGAGGCATGTTGTTGGTCATCCTCGTGCATGGATATTTGATGGTACCCTGCAATGCGTCCATGAAGGACATTATTTCGTGCCCGGCTGTGTTGTCGATCAGATGGTCGATATGAGGCATAGGAAAAAAATCTTTGGGGCACACCTCGTTCAGATCAGTGAAGTCGATGCACAGCCTCCATGCCCCATTAGCTTTCTTGACCAGGACGGCATTGGAGACCCACTGGGGTTGGTCGGCTTACATGATTAACTCGTTGTCGAGCAGCTTCTTCACTTCTTCGGCCAGTGCGACATATTTTTCTGGTCAGAACTTTCTCTTTTTTTGCGTGACTGGTTTCCTATTGGGTCGATGTAAAGCCGGTGGCAAGCGACCTTGGGGTCGATTCCTACCATGTCCCTATGGGACCATGCGAACACGTCCAGATTTTCTTTGAGGAAATCGACCAG
This sequence comes from Stenogyne calaminthoides, assembly GCA_037126765.1. Taxonomy (NCBI): domain Eukaryota; kingdom Viridiplantae; phylum Streptophyta; class Magnoliopsida; order Lamiales; family Lamiaceae; genus Stenogyne; species Stenogyne calaminthoides. The sequence goes on along the minus strand of JBBCBC010000010.1, from coordinate 34,608,933 downwards.
CTGCCTTCTCAGTTCAGGGGAGATTTTAGAGCCTATTATAACCTCCAGGTCCTGTCGGGTTGGGTCTACGTTGACCCTTTCAAGTTCCTCGTCCGGTGTCGCGCGATTTTGATCTTTCCTGGGGTCACCGATTGCACCTTGGATGATGAATTCACTTGGCTCGGGTCCAAGTCTTGGATCAAAATCTTCGATTATTTGTTTATTTTGGTCGATTTCCATTGGATCAGTTAGGTTCATTAGGTTCTTTGTGATTTTTTGCATGTTATAATTTAAATGGGGTCGGATATAAATAGAACATCCTCTTGCATTCAACTGATCGCCCTTAATGGTGCCGACCACCCCATCTAAAGTGGGGAATTTTACACAGAAATAATAAGTGGAGGACGCAGCCTCGAATTCATGTTCGAAAGGCCTGCCGAGGAACCCGTTGAAGGTCGACGACAGGTCTATTACAAGGAAATCACAAAGTTTGGTGGCCCTAATGGCCTTGTCTACTGAGGAAATTAGTTCTACCACCAAGCGTATGATCCCGAGGGGCCTCACAGTTGCGTCGCCAAATCCTTTCACCAGGTGCTCGCTCGGCTCGAGGTAGCTGTGGTAATCGCCGAGCTCGTCAAAAGTCCTTTTGAATAGTATGTTGCAGAATGCCCCGCTATCTACGAGTAGTCGTTAACCGTTACTCCCATGATCCTTGCCGATATGACCAGGTGGTCAGAGTTCGGATACACGACTCCCATCTTGTCCTGTTCGCCGAACTGGATTCGATTGTTCTCTTTTGCGGTCGCGTTAATGGGCATACATGACTTTACTGCACTGATCATTTCTCTCAGCTCAGCCTTCTGACGTCTTTTTGATAGCGACATTGATGCGGACAGGCCGCCCACTGTCCCGAGGGGCGACAAGGTGTGAATGACTCTTTCCCCGTCATGCTCCGGCATGGAGGGAGCTTGTCGGTCGTTCCTCCGCCCCCCTTGTTTTCCGTTGTCCTCGGGTAGGGGTGGCGCAGCGTCGTGAGCTTGTTTAAGTTTGTACTGAGGTCGCCTGACGTGCTCGTCCAGCATCCCGTCTTTGTAGAGTTTCCAGAGCTGCCTCAGGAGGTCGCGACACTCGCTAGTGTTGTGGCCGACTGCCTCATGGTAGTGGCAATACTTTCCCGGGCTCTGTCTGTCGTCACTTTTTTTGATCGGGCAAGGATCGCCGAGTAGTCTCTTATCCTTGATCTGAGTGAATATGTATCCGGGGGAGACACCGAAAGCCTTTATTAGTTTGACATCCACTGATTCATTAAATGGCTTAAAATTGTCTGGGGTCTTATATTGTCCCAGCTTCTTGCCTGCTTTTGGTGGTATGGACTTTCTTTCCTCTCCCATTCTGGCCGCCAGTAGTTCCATAGTGTTGATGATGTCGCTCGCGCGGGTCCTGAACTCAGCGTAAGTCACCGGATAGTTGGCGATAACGTTTTGCCATAATTTTGTACCCTCTTTTAGCCCGGCGATTGCCCCTAATAGCTTGGCTTCGTCGCCCACCGGTTCGCCGTCCAGGATGAGCCGGTCAAACCTTCGGTCTCGCCCTGTCCGTCAATATTAGCGGTAGCTGTTTTCCGCGGGCGGGGCCATGTAGCGCGAAGTGTTCCATGAAAAAGTCGGCTCGATTGCTCGAAGGTTGATGGATTGAGGTTGATGGATGTGTACCACTTATCGTGTGCTCGCGTCGGTGAGGGGAACAATGTCGGCATGATGCTTGCTCCAGAGCCCTACGATCATGTATAAGATTATACTTGGCGGTGCGTCCTGGATCGAATCCCCCCATATCGATCGTAAGCGGTGTTGATCTTGCTTTGAGTGGGGCGGCTCAAGCTACCGATGGCGACCTTTGGAATCGCCAAGTTAGCCCTGTCCGCTGGGCGGTGTTTGTCCATTCTCTCTGGAGGACTCGACCCGATCGCCTCGAGGCGGTGAAACTCGGCCGTCTTTGGGCCACACCGGCAGCGTTCGGCATGATGGTATTTGGGTATGGTACTTCGCCGAATCAGATGCATGGTTCACTCTGTATTTCTTTTTGTTGATACCTTTCTTGAACACGGCCATCTGATGGGGAATCGTCGCCATCTTATCCTGGGCGAAACTATTATGTGCCGATTACTTACCCAGCGATCAAAGACCGAGTTCGGTGCTGGTTATCTCTGTCCGGTGAAAATCGGTGACTTCTCGCCCATCCGCATGTAAGCTTCGTTCATCGCCCACCGGGGAGGTTGGCCTTTGGCGGCGAACTGACCCGATTGAGGCCGAAAGTCACTCCTAGTTGGACTTTTTTCCCGGTGTTCCCTCGGGCGAGGCGGAGCACGCGATAAGTGCCGGTCATCGCCCTACATGAAAGTTCTGGTTTCGCCAAGCGTAGATATAGATCCGTATGTTCTTCATCTCTTGGGAGTTTTGAACACTTGAGCCAGTTTGCTCATCGCCATCTGCTCTGCAGGGGCCTTGATTAGGAGATAAGGGGCCCATACGCTCGCGTGGATCGGGTTTAGTAGGTCATTGGAATATTATTTTGCGCCATTGCTCCTCGTGAGTTCTTTATTTTTCCGCGGAACTGGTTGCGTTAGTTTCCCACAGACGGCGCCAAATTGTTATAATCGAAATATATGCCTGCGTATGAACAAGAATAAAAATAAATAGAAGCTGAGAAAAAATATTTGAAAAAATAAGTAAAGTAAAAATTAATAAAAATAAATAGAATAAAATATATAATTTTAATAAAAAATGGAGAATTAAAAAAAAAAAGCACGTCAATTACTTTGGAATATATATTTGATATAAAACAGAAAAAAAAATAGAGTTTAAGATATTTTATCTAATTAATGAAATGGGATAAAATATGGAATACATATAAATGTGAGATAGAATTGATTATGATGGGAAACTTTTCATATCTTAATCTTAATTGGGAAACGAATATTTGGAAAAATATTAACAAATAATAGTGGATTGAAAATATTTTTTGAAATAAATATCAACAAATAATAATGATGGGAAACTTTTCATATCTTAATCTTAATCTTAATACTATATATTGGTAAATCTGATTATGCTTATGTGGCAAAACCACGTTAACAAATAATAATGGATTGAGAACAATCTTTGAAATAAATATCAATAATAATAATGATGGGAGACTTTCCATATCTTAATCTTAATCTTAATACTATATATTGGTAAATTTGATTCTCATATTGTGGCAAAACCACGTTAATTCTGTAAAGCCCAATTCTACCAGCATATTTCGTTCCAAAATCGTTAATGACTAGAACATGTAGGCATAAATTGATTGTGAAGTTTATTTAAAAAAATTTAGTTCTTTTAATTTTTTTTATTTTTAAATTGTATATTAAATATGAATTATGAATTCAGAGTTCTTACAAATTAGTGTTTCTTGCACGTTATTATTGTAGAGTTTTTCGAAATCTATTTTACTATGAATTTTCCTGCAACGCGTGGGTTCAATTACTAGTTATTATATAATAATAGTTAAATCCAATTAAAAACAAAAAAAGAAAGAAAAAGTAGCGCAGCTCACAACTGCGGTATTATTAGCTCCCCAATTTGCCAAACAGCGGTAACTTCCACAATAGAGTTGGGATAACATCAAAAGCAAAAAAATAGAGTCTGGTGTTATTCTCTAAACATCTGATAGTTCCCCTTATGCATACATGGTCTAATCTTGAAATGTTCCAACATTAAAAAGTCACAAAATCCAACTAATCACATAAAATAAATTTCAATAAAAAGTGTTGCCCATGCGCAAAAACCATAAAAAGTAGGTGGCTCACCAAACCCGCTACCAAACCTTTAACCCCGTACGCCCTTCTTCTAACACATTCACATTATTTCACAACCCCCAATTTTTCCCCACCGTTAAATCTAACGCCGTCAAATCCCAAACCCCGCTGGGCCCCACCTTCCACAATCCCCTACCTACCACCTACCCCCCTCTCTATAAATCCCCACACTCCTTAAATCACACCTTAAACCATTTTCATAAACCACCCCAATTCCGTCGTAAAACAAGCGCAATTTGCCGAACGATTTCCTCAATTATGGATCTAATCTTCCTCGAGAAGACGCTAATCGGCCTATTCGTCGCCATTGTCGTCGCAATCGTTGTGTCGAAGCTCCGCGGAAAGAAATTCAAGCTCCCGCCGGGGCCAATCCCTGTCCCGATCTTCGGAAATTGGCTCCAGGTCGGGGATGACCTAAATCACCGGAATCTGACCGATTACGCCAAGAGATTCGGCGATCTGTTCCTCCTGCGCATGGGGCAGCGCAATTTGGTGGTCGTATCATCGCCTGACCTAGCGAAGGAGGTCCTCCACACGCAGGGTGTCGAATTCGGGTCGCGCACGCGGAATGTCGTGTTCGACATTTTCACTGGAAAGGGGCAGGACATGGTGTTCACTGTGTACGGCGAGCACTGGCGCAAGATGCGCCGGATAATGACTGTCCCGTTTTTCACCAATAAAGTGGTGCAGAGGAACCGCCAGGGGTGGGAGGCGGAGGCCTCCGCCGTGGTGGAGGACGTGAAGAAGAATCCGGCGGCCGCGACGGAAGGGATCGTTCTCAGACGGAGGCTGCAGCTCATGATGTACAACAACATGTACCGGATCATGTTTGATCGGAGGTTTGAGAGTGAGGATGATCCTCTGTTTGTGAAGCTCAAGGCGTTGAATGGGGAGAGGAGCAGATTGGCGCAGAGCTTTGAGTACAATTATGGCGATTTTATCCCAATTTTGAGGCCGTTTTTGAGAGGGTATCTCAACATATGCAGGCAGGTGAAAGAGAAAAGGTTGCAGCTGTTCAAGGACTATTTTGTTGATGAGAGAAAGTAAGTTCACTTTCCCCCTCTTTTCCATTTATGTCAGCATCATCTGTGGTTATTTCTGCTTATTACTTTTTTGTTTCCTTACTTTTTCTCAAACAAATAAACATACCTTTATGTAGAATGTAAGTGATTAAATGCTATTTTAGGGCCAGTAAGTCATATGTGGTGATTTATTTCACCACATATAGTATCTATAATTACGGTTTTAGTTGGATGAATCTTGATTAGGGGGTGAGAACTGGTCAGACAGATTTATTTCTCAAATTGGTTTGCAAAACCCGTAGATTAATTATCTGATTAATCTCAATTTGGTTTTCTTTGTTCTTATGTAGTGATAATTTTAATATCGATTACAAATAGATAAAAAAATATGTGATCTTGCCTTTTCTCATTAATAGTGATAATCACAGCAGAAATCTATGCTTTAGATTCACTTGCAAAAGAAGAAGTGCTCACTTTTAACGGATTTGCACTATTTCTAATGTCGTTACTGCCTAAAATATGTCAGGACCGACTCTGCCTCCCCTGCTGGTATAAAAAGAAGAGTTCCAGTTTCTTATTAATGGGGTTGCTTTTTTACTTTTTAATTAAATAAAATGAGTTAGGAGTTCAACAAATGTACGTCTTTTTGTTAGGTATAGATGGTGTACTCTACTTGCATGATTTGAAGACTATTGAGAAGAAAGAACACTAATTGGTATTCTTCTTTATTGTAACAGGAAGCTTGCAAGCACTAAACCTTCCGACAGTGACGGCCTGAAATGTGCGATTGATCACATTCTTGATGCCCAACAGAAAGGAGAGATTAATGAGGACAATGTCCTTTACATTGTTGAGAACATTAATGTTGCAGGTAACATTTCCACCTTATTTCGGTATTGCTTTCTTCTTTCGCCCTTTAATTATTTTACAAATTCATAATGTGAGGATTTAAACTTATTTTCACCCCTTCACCTAACTTCCAATTTTGACGGTTTAATTGATGCCAAATCCACTTCAATGGTGGTTGCATCAAATCAAGGAAAAAATAGTATACTTAAGATGTATTTGACTCCTTCAATGCATATTCCAAAATAGAGTTTGGAAATGAGGTTTTGAACATTATACTCTAGCAATGGAGTACTCTATATCAAAATTTTATACTATTTCATTAATATTTATAAATACATACAATTAATTGAAAATATTAATTACAATTCATTTGTTAATATAGTCAAAATTCTTTTATTGTATAAGTTATAATATGACTTTTTATTGTGTGTTTTTTTTCTTTGACTTTTATTATTAATACTTTATATATTTTTTTATTAAGAAAAAAATATGTAAAATACAACAAAACATTCATTGCATATTAAATATGACATGGCCACATTTTGTCTAAGACGAACAAACATGTCTTTCCTAATTAGAATGTTAAAAATGGACATAAAAACTAACTTTTGTTAGAATTGTAGGATTTTAAAAGAAATGATTTATATGAGTAGGGGGTGATTGGGTTGGAGAAGATTTATAAAATAGAATTTAGAGATCTGCATTTTAGAGCATAGAGATCTTCGTTTTGAAATTTTGGGTTGGAGATGGTTATGAAGAATTCTATTTTGACAAGGATAAAAATGAGTTGGGGCTTTGGGATAAAGATAGAGAGTGGTTAGTGAGTATCCAACTTGGATACGTTTAGTTCTAAAGTTATTTTTAGTGCGTTTATGTCATTCTTATGTCAGTACCCAAACAAAAGAATGTTCTCGAGGTATAAATAATGGAAAGTGGCGTCTATGGGTTTATTTGCTACGTTTTGAACAATTTCATCTTTTCTTGTAAGCTGGATAATAATTATATTTTTATAGATTTAGACATGATAGAATACAAATTTAACCTTATATTGTAGTGGTAGTTGGATGTCCACGTTACTTGTTCCAAGTGATCCCAACCTCCTCACCTAACGCCCTTGAATTTATGTTTACCCCAACTACCTAATAAATCAACCAGATTTGCTGTTTCATTCTTGTGCTTCTAATTTTTCACTAATACAAATAAAATACTGCATGCAATGATACAAATATCATACGTGTAAAACTCTTGTACACTAATTGATACTTTTCAATGAAATGATTAAAACTTAGTAAAATATCTAATACCGATTAATGATATACTTGAGCTGTATAGTGCATTATGTGTATACAAGTTTTTGTCAATACATATTGATAGGGATGCTCGCGGTTCCGGAACCGCCGGTTCCAAAATTTCCGGAGGTGGAACCGGAACTGAACCGCGGTCAAGGCCAAACCGCCGGTTCCGGTTCCTTTTTTTTTAATTTTTTTTTAATTTCTTGATTTTTTGGATCTAAAATTTGAAGGAATGTAGATGAGAAATTTAATTATTGTATTATTGTTAATATGAGAATTTAAATTAAAGATTACATTACAATAATTAAAAGTTAAAACATAACAATAACATTAGTACAATACCAAAATGCAGGCAACAATGGTAAATTAGTAAGACTAGTCTAGTAAAATTAAATTTCATCACCATTTGGACCATTTCCAACTTTCCATGTCAAATTGACTCATGTCTCGGATGCTTTGATTGTATATGTTTAACCAAAGCTCCATATCCTCCTCCACGACGAAAATGATAAACTTTGTTACAATGATTACAATGAAGTTTTATTTCGTTAGGATTTACCCCATAGCCATTTGACATATTTGAATTGATACTATAGTGAACCGTAAATAGAGAAGATTGAAGAATATGTTGTGGGATCGGAATATTAGTAGGTGGTGGTGGTGGTGGTGGAGTGTTTTCATCGGAAGTTATTGTTGATGAAGAAGAAGAAGCCACTTTTTGCTTAAGGAAATTATATGGGTTTTTTGAGTTTGATGTGGGAGAATTTATAGAAAAATGATAAAGAATAAAAATAAAAAATAAAAAGTAAAAAACAATAATTAAAAAACAAAAAGAAATAGCTTAGAATCTTAGTCTCTTGACTTGACTATTGAGTATTGATTATTTGACTCTTGAAAACAATGAAAAAATGAAGATGAAAACTTGAATAAATTAAATCAACTAACAATAATTTTGAATTAATTGAATTGTTGCAGTATTAAGTATGAACTAAGTATCTTGAATTCTAACATTCTAAGAAATACACTTAGAAATAATTGAATGAACTATTATAAAATACAAAATACAAAAAAAAAAAAAAAAAAAAAACCGGTGGTTCGCAGTTCCAGAAATGATGGAACGAAATCAACCGTGTATCTTCTGATTTTGTTCGATTCGAATCGAACCGTGGAACCGGCGGTTCCGATTGTTTTTTTTTTTTTAGCATGTCTACATATTGATGATATTGTTTCTTTGACTTTTTCTGGAACAGCAATCGAAACAACCCTTTGGTCAATTGAGTGGGGTATTGCTGAACTAGTCAACCACCCTCAAATCCAGCAGAAGCTCCGTGATGAGCTGGACACGATCCTCGGGCATGGAGTGCAAATAACCGAGCCTGATACATACAAGCTCCCTTATCTACAGGCTGTGGTGAAGGAAACTCTTCGTCTCCGAATGGCCATCCCTCTTCTAGTACCCCACATGAACCTCCACGATGCCAAGCTAGGCGGCTACGACATTCCAGCAGAAAGCAAGATCCTGGTCAACGCTTGGTGGTTGGCCAACAACCCGGCCCACTGGAAAAAGCCCGAAGAGTTCAGGCCCGAAAGGTTCTTCGAAGAGGAGGCCAAGGTCGAGGCCAATGGCAACGACTTCAAGTACCTCCCGTTCGGGGTTGGGCGGAGGAGCTGCCCCGGGATTATCCTTGCACTGCCAATTCTGGGCATCACTTTGGGGCGGCTGGTGCAGAATTTTGAGCTGTTGCCACCTCCCGGGCAGACCAAGATCGACACGAGCGAGAAGGGCGGGCAGTTCAGTCTGCACATTTTGAAGCACTCCACCATTGTCATGAAGCCAAGATCAATTTGATAACTTGTTCTTTATTTCATATGTGTATGCTGTAATATTTATGTGTTAAAAGTGTGACTGAATCCTTGGATATGCAGAAACAGATGTTGTTCCTATATCTTGCTTGTTTCTTATAAAGTTGACCCATGATTGATACTTCTGTATACTGGATTGGTATGAAACAAAATCTGAGTTATTAACTTCTGAATGAATCTTATGATGGAATTAATTGGAGGGCAGATGGCAGCATATATATTTGGATTATAAAAAATAAAGCTAGACCATAGTGAGTGTGGGCCTCGTAGTTCTAGTTGGGTTTTTTTATTGAGATTATATTTGATAAAATACATATAAATCTAAGTGGGGTATAAGTTATAAATTCAGGCCAGCTTAATAAATTATATATGTGAATTGTACTGATATACTACATGTTATATAAAATTAAAAAATCCAAGTACGTAATTAAACCCAGCGTAGCGTCACCACCACATGTGTTTGATTTTGGACAAAACAAACGTGTTCAATTTTTTTCCTGTTCAGCCAACAGGGTTGAAATTTGTTTAGTTGTAGTGTTCAATAGTATTTTTGGTCAAAAAATAAGATGTTTAAAAATAAAAAATAAAATTGACCGAACATTACAACAATTTTTGATCAACTTGGCCATACGGTGAAATATCGGAGCACGTGGCTGAAAATGAGGAATGAAAATAGAGGGGTAGGCGGTGACTACAAATAAATAAGAAAATATTAGATGGGTGTATAGATTAATTGAGTAGATATTCCATCAATCCGAATTTATGGTAAATTTATCATTGTTATATTTATATATTTTCACTATTTAGGAAAAAATAGGTTTATGTGCAATAATGTATAGTATAATTTAAGTGCATTTTAAAAATATATAATTTATTTTATTAAAATGTTTAACTTGATTATAATGAAATATTCAACTTATATTATACTGAACAAGTTGAACATTTAAATGAAGACGAGTTGAACATTTTAATTAAATAAATTGCACGTTTTAAAAATAAACTTGAATTGCATGATACATGTGACTTTGTTTTTTTTTTTTAAATGTTTAATATTTTGAAAATAGAGTGTATGGTGAACACAATTTTTTTTGTCAAATTAATTTTGGTGTCCAAATACTAACCTGTCTCGTATCTTTATTTGAATAAGACTTTTTAGGAAAAAAAGCATATGAAAATGGCTCAGGTTACTAGCACCCCCGTTTTTGGTGAGTACACCCCCCATTCCATTTTTTTTTAGAGACCAGTTAAATGAAAAGACAAGAACACCCTTTTAACTATTACATCCTACACCCCCTTTCAGACGCCAAAAAACAGTCGGCCTCCTCCAAATTTACGACAACTTTGTTTAAAAAAAAAAAAAAAACCAGCTGCGCACCAACGGGATGTGGAGAAATCGGCAACTGATTTCGTTTATATTGTTGTCCATCGGAAGAATACAAGTGTATGAGCAGGATAATAGGATAGATAAATGTTTCCTGCACTTTTACCTCAAATATTTCGAATCTGGTTTTCCGATTTTATGTAAGTTTTTCGGAAAAAAAAATTAACCTCGTTTTAAACTGTCATATTTTTTTTTTCCGAGAATTTGTAAATTTTTCGAAAATATTTTTCGATATTTAGTACTGTTCTCACATTTTGACCCTTTTAAATTTGTAATCAACAACCATTTTTACTGAAAAATGACATAAATTTGACAAAAAATTCGATCCAGATGTGTTACAAAAGGGAAAAAAGAACCAGATCTGTTTCCAAAAAAAAAAAAATCGAAAAAAACCAAGTTTTTCGGAAAAAAATTCGAAAAAAATAAAGAAAATCGGGGAAATTTTTTTTTTGAAAATTGATGTTCGAGAAAATAAATCCAAAAAAACAAAAATTTCGAAATATATTTTTGAAAAAAAAAAAAATCAATTTTACATCTGTAAAGCCAACCAAAAAAAATTATTCAAACCAGTTTGGAAAGAAAAAAAGAAGAATGAGAAGAAAAGAAAAAAGAAACCTTGTGCGTCTACAATAGGAAGCGGCGGGCGTCGGGGCGCCGTTGCAGGGGGTTGAGGCTGTAAAGTGGGCGCGTGGGGCAGGGAAAAAGATGAATTAGGGGTGGGGTGTGGCTGATTTGGACGGGAAACGGAACAAGGGATGGGGTTGGGGGCCCACCAACACAAAAAGATGAAACGAGGAGAGGAGAAAAAAAAAAGAAACAATAGGGCATTTTGGTAAATTCTGTGGGGAGTGTATTGATCTTTGGAGAGGTGTACTAATCTACTAATGTGGTCGGTGTCAATAACCGCTGCCTATGAAAATTTGGGAGCCCTTTGGCCCAACACACCACTGGGCTGGATTGAATTGTTTTTTCTTCCGTTTTTCAAATTGAATCAATCCACGGATCCTTATATTAGGTTTAGATTGGTTGAATTGGGCTTCGTTTGTTCAGGAATCGGGATTGAATTTTTGGGTTCATTCACCACGGGCGTTCGAATTGGTGAAAATATTATTTTTAGCCATGTAACTTTAGATAATTCTATTTTTAATTTTATAATTTTATATTTTTTTTAATTTTAGTCCTGAATGTGTCAATTCAATTATTTTAGTCGAATATTTTAATTTTTTGTCGGAATAAGCATGTGCACTTCACATGATATTTTAAAATTGATCTTTTCTTTTTGTTATATGACAATCCACTTGTGTAGGTTGCCGGCAAATTAAAAAAATCTCAATTTTGAAGGGTCACGTGAGGTGCACATACTTATTCCGACAAAAAAAATTCAATAAAAAAGAATTTACATTAATACATTCGAGATTAAAATTGAAAAAATAAAATATTACAAGATTAAAAATGAAATCGTCCAACATTAATTAGCTAAATTATTTTGCTTTCAAGATTAGGAAGAGGCTGGAGATGATGGTTTACAACAATGTGTATAAGATGATGTTTGATAGGACATTTGAGAGTGTGGATGATCCTCTGTTTTTGAAGCTTAAGAGTATTAATAGTGAGAGGAGCAGATTGGGGCAGAGTTTGGAGTATAATTTTGAGGCCCGGCGTATTTGAAGATATGCAGAGATTAATGAAGACACGGTTCTCGGGCCGGGCCATGAAGTTACCGAGACCGATACTCACAAGCTCCCTTACCTCCAAGCCATAATCAAGGAAACCCTGGAAAAAGCCCGAAAGATTCTTGGAAGAGGAATCTAAGGTCGACGTTACTATATTCCATTTGGGGTCGGGCGGAGGAGCTGCCCGGGCAATGCCCATTTTGGCCATCACTTTGGGAAGATTGGTGCAGAATTTCGAGATTAATCGATACCACGGAGAATAATGGGCAGTTTGCTACCCGGATTTTGAAGCATTATACCGTTGTCATGAGGCCAAGGAATGTTTGAAGCTTAATTTGTGTTGACTAATAAGGTGGATTATGCATGGTTATGGAATTATGTATTTTGGCTTTATTAAATTAACGTAAAGTTAAGAATAATGTTGTTTTACTGTATACATCAACTGACCTGACGGTATATGTCAGTTGAGTATTGTATTTGTGATTATACCCAGCTATCAATCTATTTGGGTTGAAGTAGTTTTTAACTCTATCCATTTTTACTGCAAAAAAGTGTTTCAAATGGGATACAGTTAAAAAAAACCCTATAAAAATAATAAACTCTCTATAGTAATAAAAATTCACAGTCTAAACTCGTTACTAGTTATATTTAAGAATAAACTCCACATTGTATTAAAATATATTTTTTTCGATCGTCTTAAAGATTTATGTTTACATATAAAAATAAATTATATTCTACTTATATAAAAGTTTATACTCCCTCCGTCCCACTTTTAACCAGTGGGTTACTGTGTGCTAGGGTTTTAAGAAAAAGTTGATAAAGTGTTGGGTGTAGAAAAAGTTGTTTATTAGTATTTTATGTGATAAAATGATAAAGTGATGAATAGTTTGGGGTAAAAAGAGTTGTTTATTACTAGTATTTTATGTGATAAAGTGATAAAACGAGTATTTCCATTTAAGGAAGTTTGCAGTTAAGATTGGGAAGGAGGGAGTATATCATTACAATTAAGATGTACTAAAATATTTATATATGGTTGATACATGTATTTTATATACTTTGAGAGTGTATGTATTTATTTTAGTCAAATTCATATTAATTAGGTATTTTGAATTTATTAATAAATTTACATATATGTAGTATATTAATAAATTTATTAATTATATTGAATGTATTTTTATTTATTTTTAAAATATTTTGTATGCAAAACTTTTTTTAAAAATAACCTCCTTATAATAATATTTTTTATCGATCCAACAATATAATTGTATTGAACTTTTACTGTATTTCTCTCTCAATAAAATTTCGACATTTTTTCTTATTTCTCTTTCTTCATCTCCTTCAAAGGACATTCTTATTTCTACTTAAAAAAAACTCTATTAAAGATACATTTGCGTGAGTTCATCTCATTATGAGACTGTAATTTGGGCATTGATGATGCAGCGATGTATAGATTAACGAAAACATCTTCTAAGATATGTTGATTCAACAATTGAATACCGTAAAATAAGCAAACAGGAAAACCCTTTTCTTAATTCATCATTCAACTGCCTAAAACGTTTACGACTGAGCTCTTTAAATAAAAGCGGAAACTTAATTAAGGATAAATACTAATCTATGGAAATAAATCAAAACAAATAAAAATAAACATACTAATATTAATTTTCCTAAAAGTCTTGATTATGCAAATCCGCTCATAATTATCCGAGATTGCTATCGCAATCTTGTCTCCATCATTCTCACCCTCTTTGAAACTATTCATCCTCGAGTTGAAATCGACTCGTCTCCAAAGGAATAAAGTATAACCATCAAATAATTGAGCTCAAATATATCAGCAATTCGAGTATGGCTTAAAATCTTGAGGCGATATGATGGACTTTTCATAACACTACCAACAAAATAACTATCATTGATTATAAAAAAATAACAGTTATTCTGTGAGATATAACCTTGATCATCGTTGAGGTAGGATTCTTCATATGCCGTACTAAGATCGCAAGTATTTGCATTGCAATCATCAATTGGATCAAATATTTGGCACGGATCATCTTCAACCTCGTCATCGAAAATGAGAGGCACAAAATCAAGCTCTTCATCATACATATCTCATCATAACCACAATTGTCAAAATAATTCTGAGGCCCATCAACATTTTCATGAAAATTCTCTTCATTAGAAAACGGCCAAAAATTTTCATTAGGAAAACTAAAGTCAAAGTGTTCCAAGTTAGAATGTGTCCCAAACTGGTCATCATTAACACTAAAATGTGGCCCAACTTTGTAGTTAGAATTCCCAGGCCCACTTACATCCTCCAAGCTATGAGGCCTCGTATGTGTCATTAATTTCGCTGGCTCTAATCCACCAACAAAATTAGTGAGCCCAATGTCCTCATGATTAGCTGAAGGCCCATCAGCGGTCACTTCGTCTATCCAGTCTTCATGAAAAAGGCTCTGTTTGGCGAGCCGATGAATGGACGCAGTGATGCAGCGAACTGGTGGTATACTGTTTCATCTGAATCGTCAGTGGATGGGACAGTCGGCGCACGCTGTGCGCGTTGTCCGGTGACCCGTTGGTCGCGATCGGCAGTTGCATATAGGGTAAGCAAGTGCACGACTTTGGCCAATTGGATTGTGAAATCATCCAATCTTTGCGCAAAGGCATCATCTATGTTGGATTTACAACGAGGCGACATCGTAGGAGCGGGCCTGGATCTAGATACCAACTGATGCAGGCAAAAGCGTGAAAAATAACGAAACAACATTCTAAATCTTCATTGATTCTCATTGAAATACCGACAAAGAAGAATAATACGAGAAATCACATTCAATATTTTTTAATTCATAAACAACTGGATGTTGATTGTGTTAAGTTGCGCTCCATCTCATGGATGCAATCATTTCATATGAATTTTTTTCTTTACTTATTTAGTTTCACTTCATATTTAAAATTTCATCAACACTCAAAATTTCATGTTCTTCAAATCTAGAACAGTTCATTTTGAGCCTTAAGTCACCAATTTATTTAACAATGCAATTTTTGTTGATAATTGTCTTCTAATCTTTCAATTGATCGGGTAATCATAACGAACAAATTTACATTGCTGAATCAGGTTAAAAATATTGATTTTACGATTTTTTCTTGAGTTGAATCAAAATAATTATCGATTTATATCTTTTGATTTAGTATTAATTTTAATTAATGAAATGATATTGCATATTTTTTACAACATTGATATGTATAATGTTGGTCATTAATGGTATTTCAAATAGATTCGCAATTAAATTAAATTTTCAATTTTGATACGAAAAAATTAGATTCGTGACCAAATTAAATTCTCTTCTTAATTCAAATAGATTATTTAAATTGAACAATTAAGATTTGCGACTCTTTTACTCAATTCGCATTCGTTTGTAAATGTTTTTATAATTTTGGGCACTGTCAAAATTTGGGGAGTTTTTGAACATAATTGTTTCAATATTTCTAATTTACTAAAAAATAATACTCACTCAATCCTAATATTAAGGGGAGTCTTACTATAGACATAAAAATTAAGAAATAATGATAAAGAAATTAAATGCTCAAGAAATAGTGATAAAGAAACTGAATATTAAAGGTAAAAAAAATTATTTATTAATATTTTATATGACAAAATATTAAAATGATAAAATATTGAGAATAGAAAAAATTATTTATTAATATTTTATATAACAAAATGATAACATGTTGAAAATAAAAAAACGCTATTTATTAATATTTTATATAATAAAGTGAGTATTTCTATTTTAAAAAATATTACAATAAGATTGAGATAAATAAAATAAAAAATATTACATTAAAATTCATGCAAAAGAGAGTAACAATTATCACTTTATTAATATTAAAACACACATACTCTCATGTAACAATAAATTTAATATTATATTCATTAAAATACACTCTTATCTCTTTCTAACGGTCTTTTTGTTTACAATTTTAAGAGGATTTAAAATCCTATAAAGAGAATTTAGAAGGATTTCGTATAAAGTAAAAAATATATTTATATTTTGTATAAATTTGAGAATGTAAATTTTATAGGATTTAATAAAATAGAATTTTAAAAAATAATTATTAAAAAATTTTATATTGTAAAAAATAATATAGAAATAATTGAATAATTGTGTAATAATTAATTATATATATAATGATAATAAAATAAAAAATAAGAAAAAGAATATTGATTTGAATAGATAATAATAATTAAAAAGTGTATAATAACTTATTGATAGCGTATTAGAAATTATGTTTGAAAAATATAAAATAAGTGTATTATAAATATTATAAAATAGAATTTTGAAAGATTTAAAATACTATACCGAAATTCTAATAAAAAATGGGAATTTAAAATTTGAAATTACAAAAGCCACTTTCAAAATCATAAACACACCGCGCCTACCGGGCCTAAGTTAAAAATAAATTTCAAATGCAAATAATTGTTAAATTAAAATAAATGAAGTAATTGTGTTTCAATTTGGAAACCTAAATTCTCACTAATCTATTGTTAGTACAAAACAGCTAATGAGACACAATTTAATTGTTCAATTTTAAAAATCTATTTGAATTGAGAAGAGAAAATTTAATTTGTTCATATCATTGAACATTTAACAGTACATCCTGTTCTTTCGTCTTTCATTAATAAATAATTTGGACATTACTAAATTTCATCTATCCTCTTTCATTAATAAATAATTTGTACATTACTAATATATTGTATTTAAATTAATAATATTAACAGAAAATATATAATAAAAATTGAATAATCAAATAGGAAATTAAAAAATGGAAGATCAAAGATGTAGGTCTAAACCAGGCCCCCAAATCAAATCAGGAATCAGAGGGGGCAGACATGCCGACCTTGTATTTTCCATTTCTGTGCACATCACCATGCTTCCTTCATTACATACATGTCCAGAGCATCGGCTTAATTGTACACACATCCAACCAAATTTCTCAAACAAACATATAAACGTAATTCATAAAGACGCAATTATATATACACACAGATACTGCTATAAAAAATGTAAGAGGATTAAGAAAGACTAAGAAAGCTAGACTCCTAATTTTCCTACTTCTGCGTTGATTGATGGTTTGTGCTGCCTCTTGAAGATTTGTGACTCTTATTTATAGCCTCAGATTGTTCTAGGGTTTCAGTAGCTGAGTAGTTGGTTAATTACCGAAAATACCCTTTCGACACTTTATTTCGTTGTTTGGGCCTTAGCTTGTACTGTTCCTCTCGGCCCATTCTTGTTTACACTTTCTTGCTTTTTTTTTTAGCCTTAACTTGGGCCCTTTCTTGTTTCGACATTTTTGCCTTTTGCTGGGGTCATAACTAGGATCGTTTCTTGGGACCGGTTATATACACCCCCTTATTAGTAGATACACCCCATTATTAGTGGAGACCTTAAAAATGGTTGGTGATCATAATTCATTTAACTACTTTTATAGAACCACGGGTTAAATGGACTGAAGTTTTACAGGTTTTATTATAACGGTTCATTCGTAGCAGGGTTCTAACCCTAATCTTAACAGCTTTCGAACCATATGGGTAATCATCGAGCTACGAATAATGATTTAAGAAAATTTTAGATACTTTATTATAAAGTAGAATTTGAGTGATTATCCTACTCCATTTTGAAGTAAAACTCTAGAATAATGTCGGGCACGGAGCCAAATTGGGTACATGAATTTTATAAACTTTTTGTATTTACCATATGTAATTTCCTATTTTCGTACTAATAATAATTTGTGTACATGGTGGTTACAAGGGTGCATTGGAGTATGCTTCCTATTTAAACCACAAGGTATCAAGTTAATTTATCAGGATTTCGAGGATTTTTTTGGCTTCGTCACTTGGTGTAGGGTTGGAGATTCACTTAGAGAGATGAGTGTCACTGGATAATGAGATTTGTCTAATATGCTCTTCAAATTAAATAGAATAATTAAATGAACAGCGGTATTAACACTCACACAATTAGAGCATCTCCCTAATCCATTTTGGAGTTAAGTACGTTTCCTTCTCCAACCGTAC
Organism: Stenogyne calaminthoides; assembly: GCA_037126765.1. Lineage (NCBI taxonomy): Eukaryota > Viridiplantae > Streptophyta > Magnoliopsida > Lamiales > Lamiaceae > Stenogyne > Stenogyne calaminthoides. The sequence goes on along the minus strand of JBBCBC010000010.1, from coordinate 34,590,957 downwards.
TCTAATATTTTAGAATTTGTAGATAGAGTTTTGAACAGTGAACTTCATATTTGGAGTTTCACTATTCATAACTCTAAACTCTATATCTATTATTTTATTAATATTTATAAATATAATTATACAATTAATTGATATAACAATTACAATTTGACTTGGAGATACTTTATAATTATAATTTAATTTAAAAAATTTAATAATTAATTTTAGGAGTTTTATCAATTCAGGGCTTGAAAGATGATAAAGTTATCAATTTAAGGCTTGAAAGATTTTTCCTATCGATTCAAGGCCTGAAAGATAGAAAATTATTAATTCAAGACCTGAAAGATATAAACTATCAATTCAAGGCTTATAAAATTTAAGGCTATGTTTGGCACTAAAACCCTAAACCCTGAACACTAAACCCTGAACCCTGAACCCTATTATAAATAATCAAATCTAGACTATATTTTTGATTGTTCATCAAATTTAGCACATATTTTTTCTCTCTTCAAATTTAGCACATACTTTAACTTAATATTTAAAAACATCTCGAGTCATCATTTTCGACAAAATTCATCTGATGTTATCACTGGAGTTCGTCTATCTTGTTGACATGCAAATATTAAAATTAAAAAAAATATATATTGTGGCCTAAAATGAAGAAATAGTGAATCGAGATATTTTTATATCCCTCGTTTTCTAATTTAAGGTGGTGATATTTATATTTTTTATATTTTAATATTTTCACGTCAGCAAGACAGATGACCTCCAACGAACACATCAGAAGAATTTTTTCGAAAATGATGACTTGAGATGTTTTTAAATATTAAATAAAAGTATGTGCTAAATTTGGAGAGAGAAAAAAACATATGCTAAAATTGATTAAAAATCAAAAGTATGTGCTAGATTTGATTATTAAGCCTTTAATTTTTTTAGTCAATCCTCATTATATTATTTACACATCATTTTGTGTATCTCATGTAACCAATATCATTATGCCACATAATACAATATATAATGGCATTTAGATGAGACTATCTAATAATGCGACACATCATCCAAATGAAGGAGGAGACGACACTTCAGCGGAAAAAACTTTCAATTAGTAATATAAGGGATATATTTAAACATGTCAATTTAATGACTTATTTAATTTATTATTATGACTTTTAAGCCACTGTTTAAATTATTTTTAAACATTAAATTCATATGTCTATAGAAAGATAAATTTTTATATTTCAAATGAATCTTTCGATTTAATATGTACAGACGCTGAAGAATCAACGGCTCCGAAAGCACATGCAGGATAAATTGGTGGTTTAGGAGATGGCCTAAAAATAGGTTGTTCAGACAATACTTTGTGTGAAATGAGTTGTAAAGCCATATTTCAATGAGACTTTAATTCCAATGGAAAAGGATAAGATTGAAATTAAATATAATTCTATCGATCTTTTTCTCATTATGTGGAAACTAGTAATTATTATTATTACTGTAGAGAAGGTTGAAATTAAATATGATTCTATAAGAGATCATTTTCTCATTATATGGAAACTAATAATCATTATTGTTATCTTAATCTAAACAAGAGATATGAGCCATTTCATACGGACTTTTTGACATGACAATCTAATCATTTATAACAAAAACTCGTATGAGACGGTCTTATGTATAAGACGGAGTATAACTTAACACAATTAACATTCATCTCTTTCAAAGTGTTAAATCGTCAATGTCCAAATTACACTCCATCTCACCATGAAACGGTCTCACGCAAGAGTGTCGTATCATTTATTTATTTTTTGACTAACTTTCACGTAAATCAGCTTAAATGTGTAATTTTGTTTGCACTCTGTGTGTAATTTTAAATTGTGTTAGTAATTTCACTAAAAAAATATTAGCCTTTTATTGAAATGTTAGATCAAGATGGAAACAAAAACAAGCCGATTATATTCTATCTTAGATCTGTCCGACCAAATTTGTTTGTAATTGGGATTCATTTCACCTTGTCCGTGGTCCGGTTGAATTACTCCATTATACTATGTTGATATCCAAATAATCAAGTTAAATATATTTAGCGTGACATAATGGTTTGACTAATCAATTAAGTAATTAATATATATTCTGGACAAGAAATGCAAATGATTAAAGAACACAATGAATGTTTTTCAATAAGTGTTGAAGAGTGAATTTAAAATTTTGATAAGTAAAAATTCAATTTTTTTTATTTTGACTTCAATGCCTCTAGTTATATTTTATAATATAATTTTGGAGAATGAACCTCACTCTCCAACTAGCTACAGTCCGAGCATTAAATGCCCGTGATATCATTTGTCCCAAAAAATCTCAGATGTCAGGTTTTTTTTGGGAGGTCGCAGTAGCTCGACTTGTTCGATGGGTGACACCTGAACAAATCGCGGGATCTTCTCCTAACTTATTTGAAAATTTTCAGAAATAGGTGGTATCTAAGACCGTCACATTGCCGATTTGCGCAAATATCTTAGCCTTTTAAGCAAGATATCCTGCTTGGAGACTCTGTCCCACATCTTATCACATTTAGTTCTCATTGTTCTTCCTTTCTAAGGGGTGGAAAATCTACATATCATAACATTATTATAATTCAAGAGGAGCGAAAAAATAAAAATCCTAAAGAAGCGACCACTCCACCACTCTATGACCTTAAATTTATCCCAGCATGTGTTGTCACGTAAAAAATATATAAAAATTATGAAATAGAGAGTAGATCTCCGATGAAATTTGTTTATAATATGAAGCTCATACTATTATATATAAAAATTAATGTAGTTATACTTATCAATTGATAACATTACACTTACAAATTTAGATCATAACATTAAATGTTATAGATATTAATTTATAGTAACGGTACTAGTTTATAAGTGTAATTGTATAAGTTTCATACTATTAACAAATTTTATCGGAGAATTTATGTGAAATAAAATAAGGAAAAAACAATTATCTAAATCGTACATTTGCATATTAAGTTGAAAATTACCATGTTACTTAATAATTGTGGAAGAAGTAAATCTACACAAATTACTCAAACATAGTACATGAGAATAGTTGATTTCAAAGTCAAATTAGTTTTAACGCGTCAATGATTTTGTTACTTTGTTTTGGATTGGTTCATTCCTAAATACACTTTTTTTTGCATGGTGAAATCCTTTAAATGCTAATATAATATCCGTGTATAAAAACAAACACACAATTTTATCCAAATATGTACCATAACGCATCGTAGATTGTACAGAAGATTATTATTTACCAGCTTTGACTTGACACAATTTACCTTTGAAAAAAATACAAGGAATCTACGAAACCCCTGTCTGAAACCCAACCGGACGTAAATCTTATTGCAAAATTAAACTCTATAAAAGCCCCAAAAATGTGAACAGTGCGAAAATAAAATTGGGGGCAGAAAGAAGAGAGTAGACGAACTGTGAGTAGGCGAAGAAGGGTCTTCCCTTCTTCGATGTCGTGCATGCATTTTGTTGCACATCTTTATCTCTGCATGCACTCACTATTTTTCTCTCTCTTCCCAATTTTCCCTATCTCTAAAACTATAGATACACGTCCATGAATCTACCAAGACATCACGTTTACTCTTTTTTTGATTTTATAATATTCAATTCAATTGATTTAACTTCTGGCGTTATCGGAATTGGGCGCCGACCACCGTCATTTTTAATTTAACTTAGGTTCGCTTTTGATTTTTGGTCTCAGATTCAATTCGAGGTTTCGAGTTTATGGTACATCAATTGGGGTCGTGGGTTTTGTGTTTTGTTGAGAATGGTTGCATGCTGACGTTGAATTTGCTGGATTTGGAGGAGGTAAGTGAAAATAGAAGTTTTTAATTTTCAATTAATGGGGAATTTTGAGGTTTGGATATTAAACAGTGGTCCGGTTCTTGGATCTTATTGAATTTATTTGATCTGGGCAATTGATTGGGCGTTAGGGTTTCAATTGTGGTGATTTTTGTTTGGAGTTTTGCAGAGTTTTTGAAGTGAGTTTGCAATAAATGGGGTCAAATAGTTGCATGAATGAGGCGTGCCGTGCGACATCGTCTGAGTTGAAGAAAGGTTGGAGCTTGAAATCGGGTGGATTTGCTAGGCTCTGTTTCAAGTGCGGGTAATTTCTTGAATTTTGGCCTTTTTCTTCGATTTCATCAAGGGTAGTTTGGAGATGTGCAATCTGAATTCCTAAAATACTGAAGAGTATGAATAGATTCTGCAATTTGAATTTTCCTATATTTAGTATATACATTCTCTTTTCAAAATCTTGACCTGTTTCCCAAATTGTTGAAGCATAGCTTTTTGGCATTCTGGTAATTACTTCTTGTATTCTATGTTTGTTAATATAAAAAAGTTGTTGCTTTGAATGGGATTTGCGATGATGCTCTTTAAAATTGTTGTTATTTCATGTGTGTTGACTGAAAAACGTCATAAAGTGTCATGTGAGCAGTCGAAAGGAATTGTGCTATTGAGCTTTTCATGTGACTATGCTTCTTTAGTCCATGAAATGTCTCTTTTATTAGAAGTTGTGTGAGTTATTTGTGCTGTTAATTAGGAGAAACAGGTTAAATGGTGTGAGTTTATTGACTTCCACTGTTTATAATGTATATAGACTCTCTTTTTGGCTGATGCATCGGAGTCCCGTTAGTTTATTTACAGATCTGTTCAATTGCTCTATGATTAATACCATTGGCTTTATGCTTTTTGTAGTTTGCATGATCGTTGAATTTAATATGATTTATAGTGATTTGGAATCAGAATTCCATTAAAGTTACACTTGCTTGTTTCATGCTCTGATATGGCTTAATGTGGATTTTAGATCTGCTTACGATAACTCCATTTTTTGTGAAACATTCCACTCGGAGGAATCGGGTTGGAGGGAATGCAGAATATGTGGGAAGGTAATTATAGTTCGACATCACATATTTGAAATGTTATCCTCTTGGTATTTGACTAACCTTTGAAATTCGGTGCAGATTGTTCACTGTGGATGCATCGCTTCTAGACATCTATACGAATACATGGAATTTGGTGGGGTTGTATGCATAAGTTGTGCCAAACGTTTAGAAATTACTTCTCCACAACCAACACAGGTTTACTTTTTTTTTCATGTAATATGTATATTTGTGTAGTAATCGTTTAAATCTTTGTAAAGAGATGGATAATGATTTTTTCTTGGTTACTTCATATGGATTATGAATTTCTTTACAGCTTTTGATATTAAATGATCTGTTACCAATATGCCCTGTTTTGGAAAATTTATCTTGCTTATCTTTGACATTTTTGCTACATGACACGTGTATCAGTTACGTAATTTCATATGTGCTTTGATTGGTTCTTAGATACTTATACTTCAATTGATTCCAACAGATCCCTGCTGTTATTCCGAATGACAAATTTATCACAAATAGTTCTGCGACAGTTGGTCAACCCACGTCTATCGAAAACAGAATTAACGATGACAGATTTAGCACGGATAGGCTTATGCAATTGACCAGGGCCATAGGGCTCAACCACATTCCTTCAGCACTTCAAAAACCTAAAATGGAAGAATCCATGCCTAAAACTGCAGAAAGCATCAAGCACGTACAAAACCTCTCTCTACATTGTTCATCATCAGCTTTCATTAAAGCTGAAAATGGCAAACCCAAACAAGGCGTTAGGGATGTGTACGAATCTCTACCTAAGGCGTCCCTAAATTTCTCTTTCGCCCCTCCTTTAGGTGGTGAGCTTCCTATTAGTGGTGGTACTATTGAAAGAAACGAGCATAGTAAAAGTTCTTCCCAACAAGGACAAAAGAGTCGTCTTATTTCTCATAAACCCCCGAAACACGGTCCAGATACAAGCAAAGGAGCTTCATCACAAATGCGTATTCCTAGGCCTCCCACCGAGGGGAGGGGCCGCAGTCAGTTACTCCCTCGTTACTGGCCGAGGATCACCGACCAAGAATTGCAACTACTATCTGGAGAGTATCCGTAATAATTATTTACCTTTTTCACATTTTAAGGCTATATATGGTCACTTTATTTGATTTATGTATAGTACTTGCCTTAACTATCAATCTCTAGACTAAAAGCTTCTATCGTTCCATTATTTGAGAAGATACTAAGTGCCAGTGATGCTGGACGAATTGGTCGTCTCGTCCTTCCTAAAGCATGTGCTGAAGTGAGTATCTTGTTTTGCAATTTCAGAATCATTTAGAAACTGGGATCTTTACCTTTTATACCGATATATACGTGAATTAAAATAATATGTTACACAGGCATACTTCCCCACTATCAATCAGTCAGAAGGTATACCTATAAGGATTCAAGACATAAAGGGAAAAGAGTGGACATTTCAGTTTAGATTTTGGCCTAATAATAACAGCCGTATGTATGTATTGGAGGGTGTAACCCCTTGCATCCAAAATATGCAGTTACAAGCTGGGGATACAGGTATATTATTTGTTTGTGTGGCTTACAAAATTATTTTTGATCTACATGTAAAGTATGTTTTTGGTATATTTAATCACATTTGGTATGAACCCTTTTTACGGTTGTTAACACTTGAGACATCATTTTAGGATATTTTCAAGGCATGTACATTTCTTTTTTTTTGTTACTCTTCTTTGATTCTTCTCGTTCTCTTTTATGGAGTGGGCTTAAAATAGTATTTATTGAATCATATAACGATTAGATGAAATGCAGTTGAAACCTTTGAATTTTAAGTATTTGATTTGATGCTTTTTGGCCTTAAGCATTTATTGCTACCTTTCTTATAGCAGATATATCTTGTTACTACTTGATGGAGACTAATTCTGTTTTTATTATGTCTTCTTTGTCGTTTGAGTAGTTATATTTAGTCGGAGAGATCCCGGGGGTCAACTTGTCATAGGCTGCCGGAAGTCAATAAACAATACTGAAGCGCAGGTCAGTAACTTTAGACATTCCTTCTCCAGAGCCTTTTTCTTTTTAATTATTAAAATTCTGATGTGTATATTCTTTGGAAACAAGTAGGATTCACAAGCGCTGGTTCCTTTAAATAGTGATTCTCCAGGAGAAATGCCATTTTCTGGTGTTGCTGATGCTCTACTGCTTACAGTATGTTCGCCTTTTCCTACCCTTATAATTTCTTGTATACTCTAACTTAGAGAATTCTATAACGTGCCAAATAACGTTGTTATGAAGAATGGAGGCAGAGTACACGATGATTCACAACAGCAGCATATGATGACATCTGAGAAAAAGAAGTCTAGAAATATTAAACACAGGAGGCTTCTCATGAACAATGATGATGCTAAAGAACTGCGTGTTACTTGGGACGAAGCACAGGAGTTGTTACGTCCAGCTCCATCGTCTCAACCAACTGTTGTCGTGATCGAAGGCCATGAATTTGAAGAATTCGAAGTACGTAAATTTTTCATGCAACCATTATTTTCTGTAGAAATAGACGTCTTATTTGTAGATATGATTTTTAGGAGTTTAGATATGTTTTGATTTTTTTTTCTTATATTGTTTAGGAGCCTCCCGTTTTTGGAAAGAGGCCAATTTTCATTAGTCGACCCTCAGGGTAAGTATTACCATGTTCAAATCTTGTAGTTCTTAGTTCTCTTGAATATCGCAAAGTCTGATATAAATAAGTTTTACCCCACAACTGGTTTGCATTATGCATGTGTTTTTAAATGGTATTAGTTGTTTTATTAAAATGTATTGATTTGACAGAATTGGTTGTTTTATTGAAAAGTATTAGTTGTTTTACTATAAAGTGATAGTTACGAACCAGTTGCTCGGGAAAACTGTTTTACTAAAGACCAACTCCTGGAATATTAATTCAACCCAAGTTTTCTTACGCTGTTTATGAGTCTGCATGTATCCGTGTTGCTTGCTCAGGAATAACGATGAACAATGTTTTAGGTTTTCAGTATCAATGAATATTTTCTTCGATACAACATCCTGATCTGACAACGTTGAGTAATCTTATCAGAGAGCAAGAACAAATAGCTGAATGCGATATTTGCTCAAAATGGCGAAGAATACCCTTTAATGCTCTTCTTCCTGCAAATTGGACGTGTGTTGGTAACGTCTGGGACGCGAACAGGTCAGCAACTTCGGAAATACATGTTTTTTTTAAAATAGTTTGATATTTACTGTTTTGGTGAGGAAAGAGATCCTGATTTTTCTGTTGTGAACCCTCCATATGGTAGAAAACCCTCCTGTTATAACTCATATTTTTGTTTCAAGACGTAAATTCGATTCATGGAATTGGATCTTTATTTCAAATTAGTAATGCCCATGTTTTAAATTAGATGCAGATTTTCGAATTCTATCATGATCTCAATTACATATCTAAACTTACTATAAAATCAAGTTTTTTTACCAATTCAGTTTGTTAGTAGCTAATTCTGCTTCAATAGTTGATTTTACATCACGTGTTAATTTTTTTATGCTTTATAAATAGCGGACACACTTTGATCACCCATTGTACACTGTGTTGTATACTGAACCTTTAATATATGTATTCTTTTAAATCAGGTGTGGCTAAATTTTTCAACATATCCTTCTCTCTCTTATGTTTGGTAAAACTTGTGTGAGACCGTCTCACGGTGAGATGGTTCACAATATAGCACAAATTAACACTCATCCCTTCCAAAGTGTTAAAGCGTCATTCCCAAATTATGCTCCGTCTCACGCAAGACCCACTTTTTAAATTTTTTTAATTATAAGTTATCTCAGGTCTTCATGTGCTGCTCCAGAGGATATAATTCCAAGGGATCTGGATTGCTCTTCTGCTAACAAAGGTATGATATGAATTTGATATAAATTTTCAGTCTTTGAAATACATTGCATTCAGGCACATTGAGAAATCTGGAGGATTTTTTTTGGCAAGAGTTTGTTTTTCACTGGTTTTAATTTTTAGATGGTTTGTCAAGATATTCTCCAATTGCTTCAGATTTTCCAGAAAAACTAATTTCGCCGTAAATATCGCTATATTCATAATTTAACGATTTGGAACAGAAAAAGAGAGAATTATGAGCCACACTTGTATGAATTAGATTCACGTGAACTCCATCCCTATTTTTTGACCCATTGTGTAAATCTTGCATATTATGATATCTATTTAAGGTTTGTTGGGTAGGATTAATGGAGTTCACGAATCTTAGATATTACTTTCATGGGGACATCAAAGGTTGGCTTCTTGTCATGCTGAACAATCGAATCTCATACATTTTTTGTTCGTTTTTTTTCAAGATAATAAGAAGCAAAAGATCTCAGAAAGCAAATCTTCCAGAGAAGTGGAGCCAACGGGCTTAGACGCCCTAGCAAATGCCGCCGTCCTAGGCAACAACATGGCGGAGGTCGGAGAACCATCCGCCGGAGCCACCACTAGACATCCTAGGCACCGGCCCGGATGCAGCTGCATCGTCTGCATTCAACCGCCGAGCGGAAAGGGTAAGCACGAGCCCACGTGCAAATGTAACGTGTGTTTAACCGTCAAACGCCGTTTCAAAACCCTGATGATCCGCAAGAAGAAAAAGCAGCTGGAGCGCGAAGCTGCCGAGCTCGCTAAAGCTAAGGTCAAGTCCCTGCCCAAACTGGACAAGGAAGAAGACATTGTTGGGCTCGCACTCCTCAACATGAATGGAGGAGAAATCGAGAATGCAGATGTCGACGTGCCCAATTTGGAAGCAAACGAGCCGGGCTTGGAAGAGGCGAGCAAGGGACGCCTGGATTTGAACTCCGATCCTCACCGTGAGGACGAAATTTTGGCCGAAGTTGGGATGAGTGGTGCAGACTCTCCTCTGGATGTGTCTTTGGAGAAGACCGGAGTTTCGGCCTCGCAAACGGCATCTGACGTGGCAGAAGAAAACGGGACAGTCGAGGTCTCCCAAACGACGTCAAATGGCGTCCAAGAGAACAAAACGGCCATTGCAGCAGCAGCAGGAGATGGGGAAGAAGAGAAGAAATCATGAAGATAGTAAAATGGTTATTACTTTCTTTTTTTCTTTTAGATCCTGTTGTTTTATGTAGGCTTATTGTGTTTTGGGACCACAGAACAGAATCGTGTTCCTGTTTTATACCCCCATGAACTACAGTTACTTGATGGCAATCAACTCTGGTTTTCTTCTTAGTTTTTTACTTTTTTTTTTTTTTTTTTCGTGATGAATGTGATAATGTTTTGTAATATGTAGCCCGGAGTTTTGTGATTTATACAAGGTTTTATATGCACCATGTGTATCGTATAATTCAAGTGCATTTTTTCAAGAAACGTATTAATATTAATTGCTTTGTTTTCTATGTATTTTTTTAAAATATTAATTATTTCACTAGAATATATTAATGTGTCTGTCAGTATTAGTTGGTTTGTTCAACAGTAATGCTTATTATCATATAAAGTGATACTTGCTTGTACAACTGTGTTAAATCAAACCAATTCATTTGTATAAAATAGCTTAAGTTTCTTTGTTAAGAGAAATTGTACATTTTCATTGCTAGTTGATTCTAATCTTCAAATCATAACAAGATTAAACATTCATTCTACCCAATCTCAATTGCTACTCTAACATCTTCTGTTTCCAACAATGGCTGCCTACAAGTTGGACATGAAGACTGAGAAACCAACCATCTATTTATACACTTAACATGAAAACTATGATTACACTTTGGAAAAATCCCAACATCTTCCCCCTGCACAAACTCCCCAAGGCATATAGGGCAGTCACTCCCCGGAAAATCGAGCCCCGCCTTGTAAGCCACCACAGGAACCCTACTCGTCCCAAGACCGCCGGAGACGAAACGCACGGCCACAGCGTCGGAAGCGCGGTGGCTGCAGCCGAGGAAGCAACGGACGATCGTGTTAATCCCGAGAGCACATAGCAATGCACAGAGAAAAGCTGCCAAGATTATAACCATGTTGCTGTCAAAAGTTGCATCCCCATCATAAGGGACATCTGTCCTGTTTCCATAGGCTGTAGTCATGGTGACGTCCGAGGCGAGAAGCAGACGATTGTGATGATTGACAGAGTGAAGCAAGATTGTGTTTTACTTAAAGTTTGTATCTTTTTCTTCAAAGTTAGTGTAAAGACAGGATTTTTAAGGTGAAACATGAAGTGTTGGAGGGATTCCAACAGGATAGAAGCATAGAAAAGGTATCAAATTTTCATGGGGATAGATAAGAAGAAAACTGAATAAAGGGGCTCTCTTTTATTGGTTTTTGGGATCAAAAATCTTGATCAAAACTGGTCCTGCAAGCATAATAGCATAATTCAAATTTTGAGAGCTGAAATCAGTCATACCAAAAGGTTGAAGGAATGAAAACCTGTTGCTGTATTCATGAAGACACAACTGTACACCCCTTGAACAGTGACTTCTATGGCTTAAGAGTTATGAGTGATATTTGCAAACTGACAAATTAGATATTTTTTAGAATCTTGAAAAATTTAGCCGCCTTTTTTATTTAAGACAGGTGAGCAATCAATATTTATATGAATAGGCCCTTTATGTGGTTGGTATTAATAAATCAGATAGATATGAAGCATTAATTTGCTTAATTTTCAAGATTTTTTTATGTTTTATGGGGTGGTTATGATTTAGTAATAAAAAATATTTATTTAAAAAGAGTGGCCAAAATATACCAAGTTGGTTTGAAAAGGCCAGAATATATATTTTATTTAAATATCTCATGACAAGTATTAGAAAAAACTTATTTTTATTAATTTGGAATGAGATTTTTTATTCATTTAACTTGTTCCATTAAAAACATCTCTTTTTAACATTTTGAAACTTAATAGAACTTCACGCCTTGCACGTTTATGGCAATTGGCCGTGTCAAACATTATCAGTTCCCTCATGATTTTTTGTATGATTGAACCACACTTTCACCTTTTTGGCTTTTTTCATTATGAAATACCACTATTTTCTTAATTAAACTTTATAACATCCTGTAAATTTGCAGAAAATTGAAATAGAAATTGGGATACGAGAATATATATAAATTAAACTATGAGTAGTTAAGAAAAATAAAGAATATATCAAAAGCTTGCTTGACTCGGCAAACTTATCTCCTCATATGCACAACTCAACACTCAACACTCAATTACAAAATTTTAAAACCATTCTTCAACAATAAGCCAAGTAAGAAAACTTGATCATGTAATAAAATCGAACTACCTGCAGTTTCTACTCAAAGTAAGATTATCAGTCCGCCTTCATCGAAGATGCAAACCATAACAAGAGGTTCAACTCTACGTCGTACCTTCAAAACTTTTACAAGAGGCGTTTTAGTGTGCAACTTAATATACACCGAATCAACTTCAACTGTACAACGATTTTGTTTGTTTACATTGGGAGATCGGGGAATGGGCAGATGATGAAAGCCAATCTTAAATATCACTTAGTGATACTTAACCCAGAAAAAAAAAACTAGTCTAAGCAAAATTGAATCTACACCTAGCAACTAATGATATAAAATCTATTAGGTACGTTCTTAATGACATTGATAATGTACGATTTCAATCCTTTATGCCAAATGGACATTTTGTTCTAATTAATGAGAAAAGGCTATCCATGATACCTTTACATACAAACTACAATGATCTCTCATTTGCGTATCAAGTTTCTCCATTTATCCTTCAAATCAACCTGAACCAAACAAGCGTAAATAACCCTCAAAAACAAAGATAAGAGTTTAACAAATTATCAAAAGCTGATAAACATAACTCACCTCCGTTCTACCTTCAAATGTATCTCGGTGGAGATTTAAGATCAATTTCCATTGTCCTTTACCATACCTTCAAGAAATAAAAAAATCCAGGAGACAAATCTCAGCTAGAAGTGCTTGTAACAAATCAGTAAATTGAAAAGGGGGTCATCCAAAAGCAAAAGCTATAAACAACATATAGATATTAACATACTATTATTAACAAATTTAGTGATAGCTCGTACGTGTTTACTTCAGTCCTCAAAACATCTTCTTCCTCGAGACTCCACTTCCGAGGTTTCCTCCTCTCCTTCACAAACTGATATTGATTTAAAGGTGAGGTGTTTATCCTCCTTGGGCTAGACAGCCGAGGTTGGTCGTCTTCTGATTCATCAATTGATTCATCCCACTGCAAACAAAATTAAAAAGTTATAATAATTGCATATTCTTGTGATTCATCAATGGATTCATCCCACTGCAAACAAAATTAAAAAATTACAATAATATTGCATGCTAGAGAAACAAAAAGTGAAAACTTTCATTGTCCATTCCAGTACATAACAAGTGACTAGTGCTACACTTAAAGAACTTCCTAAGCCAAAATATGGAAGGCTGAAGGCCAGAGAGAAAACCATATACATACCAAGGCATTTTAATTATGCTTAAGTGCTATTTATTTGCATGATTACTGGTATAGAAGTCAATTTCCACACTCAACAAGGATCAAATGGTAATTAAGTAAATCACTAATAACACCCTCACATCTCACAGTCCAGCCTTAATCCTCACATCTCATAGTCAAGCCTTAGTCCTCTTAGCAGGTAACAGCCATGTTCACGTTTGCAGTTAAAGGGATCACTAATAACCTACAAAGTAACCCCTTGCTTTCCAAATTACTAGGAGAGTGATAAAGCTAGAAAATTTCCCAAGATAATTCATGCTCCTAATCTACCTTATAAACAGAAGAAATGCAGGGTTAGCAACATAAAACAATAACGACACAACAGCAATTTGATGGTAAATAACTACGGGCTCGAAAGTTAGATTGGTAACTCAACAGCAACGGAGGATCTCATACACAATACTCAGAGACCTTCCATTTTCGTAGTCATTACATAAGCTTATTACCTCACAGGTACGAGCGGTGCTGTTGCGTTCCATCAAACTTGGCCTAGGCACATTGCTTGTACTTCCAACGGGAGCTTGAGCAACTCCACCAGTGTTTGCATCATTATCTTCTGCGGGCATATTATTTCTTGCCTCTTCAGAGATTTTTTGCGCGAGTTTTAGAGCATCAGGAAGGGGATCGTTTACAACTGCTTTGAGATCCAATAAACTCGACTCGAGAGCTTCCCGAGCTTTAAGAACTTCTGCACTACTGGGTACATTATATTCCCTATGTGACGGCTCATTTGCCGTTTCATCAGAATCAACAATTTTGGATCCTCTGGAATGTCCAACAATTTTGGCTCCTCTGGAATGTCTAGAGGGCAGGCCTCTAGAACGCCTCGAGACAAGATGCTTCTCTCTGAGCTTAATTTTGCCCCTATTCAATTCTGCAAAGAGATTTACCAAGAAAATGGACATGAAAAATGCAATCCACTAATTTGAAAATAACTTCAAGAAAATGCAATTACAGCTTTGTGCAATCAATCAATCCACAATAAAACAACCAATTCACATACCATAATAAATCCACAACAAAACAACCAATTCACATACCATAATCAATCCACAACAAAACAACCAATTCACATACCTTTACTGGCACTACTTCCTCCAGCAACCTCATTTACAGCACAAGGAGGAGGAGCTTCATTTCCAGCTGCTGCATCAACGGCATCCACTCCCATAATTCCCTGCAAAACCACATCACTCGCCACTCTCTCAGCCACCAACTCCAGAAATGAAGGACCCATTTTCTCTCTCTCTTCTTTAAGATAAGCATTAACCGCCTCAACTCCATTTACTCCCTCACTCTTCTTAACAACACTCTCAACAGCGTCATCGCCCCACACCGCCTCCTCAATCTCGTCCCTCCACGCCCACAGCTCTTCCGAAACCAGTCCTCCCTTCTCCAAAGTTTTCTTCATTCTCGCAATTTTATCCCTCCAAATAGCCTTCACTGCATTGAAGAACTCGTACCTTTTAGACTTAACCTTATTATCTCCATCTCCAGCTTTCAAGCTCTTCACTGTGCACTCCACAGCTACAGCACAGTATGCGCGCTTCATCGTATCAGAAACGGTCTCATTGCCTCGTAGGTATTCTACCTCCTCCAATTGCTCCAAATTTTCAAGCGTTGTTACAGAAACTGGATTGCGCGATATATCAGACTCGAGCTTCTTCAACAACAGCGTTTTTTTCAAATTGGGATTGTCGTTCGGGAGGGGCAGAGCGCGAAGCAGGGATTTTAACGTCCGATCTTCGAGCGATTGTCGAAGAAGAAACTCGAGAACCCAATTTGCGGTATCTGGGTCTGTATCCATCACAAAAGCACGAACTATCAAACCCTAATTCGCAGACGAAATGAGGAAACTTTCAATTGGGGAATTCTGTTTCTTTTTCTAAAAATTAATCTGCAGAAAATTTGAGACGAGTGAGAAATTGAGAATTCAAAAACTTGAGGGCACGAGAGTCAATCCAGCAAGGGCCTGTGTCTTGGGCCTTTCCCGCGTATAATTATTTTAAAAAGCCCAATTATCATATGTGGGCTGTATACGTGATTCTACAATTCAATTCAATATCAAGATCGCCCAATTCCGATAAATTGTAGTAGAGATGTTAAATGGGCTGATCTGCTTAATTATTGGGTCATTTTTTTATAAAAAATATAAAATCTGATTCGGGGCCTTGTCGGTTAATTTAAACGGTAATTAATAATTGAAACACTTAACCCTAACTCAATGGGTTTAAAAAATTTAAGCGGATCATCTAATGGGCTCCCAATAAATTTTGAAAAATTATATATGTCACACATTGTCCTCTCTTAAAAAAAGTTATGTACTGCATCTTTGAAAAAACGAAACATGACATGTAATAGAACATCTAGATGATAGTTGATACTCCAATTCTCCAAAATTAAACAACAAATGATAGTTGATACTCCAACATCTAGATCATAAGTCATAAGTCCAAACACAATTCATAGGAACAGAGCAATACAAACAAAAAGATGAAGACTAACTTGACCTTTTTCGTTTAGAGTTAAATAAATTAGTCATGACTTGGTATTATTGTCACATCTCCAAAATCCCACCTTTATAATTTACACATGACTTGGTATTAATCTTGGACTAACTTATAAAATTATAGAGAAAATTATATTATATATATTAACATAACACAAAAGGCGGCCAATCGAAATTTGGCTTGATTAACCGTGAACTAACTTTTTTAGCCAGCTGGCTAACTGTCCGGGCCAAAAAGACCCGGTTTTAAACGGGCCTACCATTGCTCGGCCCTAACCCTACATATAATAGGTTTAAATGGGCCGGCCCGTTTAGCCCGGCCCAAATTAACATCTCTAAATTGTAGTAGTAATTATTTTGAATGTAATTTACGTAGACAAAAACTTGTGTAGACCTAGTTCATACTATGAACTCGGGTCAAACTTAACTCATATACTACAAAGCGAGTCAAATATAGATCATTTTGGTCATTCTTTCTTTCTCATTTGGGCCGTCTCTCCCTTCTCTCTCCACGAACCGTCTCTTTCCCTTTCCTCTCGTGCAAAATTGTTCATTTCTTTCTCTCTCCCAGCGCCGGTGGATCGCGACGGAACAGACGGGACGAAACTTTTCTTCTCTCTCCCAGCGCCGGTGACTCGATATGGAACGAAAGCGATAAAACTTTCCCTTCTCCTCTTTCCCAGCGCCGACGATGGAGCGAAAGTGACGAAACTTTCCCTTCTCCTCTCTACTAGCACAGTTGACTTGTGACGGAGTTTAGATTCGCACGGGTTTTCATTTGTTTCTGTTTCCATTTGGGGATTAGGAGAAGGGGTTAATTTAATGTATGCATTAACTGATGTTTATATTTGCAATTTGCTGTATGGAAAAGAAGGTTGAAGGTTTTGAGATGAATTTTTGGTGAATTTGTTAAAGTAGGGATACCGTTTATTGATTTGTTTCTGTATTGATTCGTTAATAACGTTGTCGCCGGCATCGTATAATGTTTATTTTAATAATAGTGATAGTGATAGTTTTTTTGAATAACAGTGAGAGTTTTTCTGAATTACAGTGATAGTTTTATGGCATAATAGTGGGAGTTTTATAGAATAACAATCATAATTTTATAACATATCAGTGATAGTTTTATAGCATAATAGTGAGAGTTTTATAAAATAACAGTGATAGTTTTATATCATAATAGTGAGAGTTTTATAAAATAACAATGATAGTTATAACATAACAATTAAAGTTTTATAGAATAACAGTGATAATTTTATAGCATAACAGTGAAAGTTTTATAGAATAACAGTGATAGTTTTATAACATAATAGTGAGAGTTTTAATAAAAATAGCATAACAGTGAGCGTTTTATAGAATAACAATGATAATTTTATAACATAATAGTGAGAGTTTTAATAGAATAACAGTGATAAATAAATTGAGGGCGAAAATTAAGATCAACCCATCCCTCAAAATGAGTCATATTGAATTAGAGTTCATAGTATGAACTTGATTCACATGAGTGTTACTCATTTATGTAAATTATCGTATTGACTATTGGCTTAAAGTTTGATACTATATTTTTATGTTATTTCCAAAGAATTACATTGGATACATACTGCTAAGCAATGAACATATGATATACGGTGCATTGGAGGTCAATTTTTTTATTATATTGCTTCAAAAGAAAATAAAAAATAAAATGACAAATACGAATTCCTTTGAGTAATTGAATTTAATCATCCTATGATGATAGCTAGCTAGCTTCCTTCACAATAATTAATTATTATTGTGTAAAAAAAAATCAACTTTTCTAAGTATTGTCAAGTATCAATTGTTAGTGATGTCCGACTAATTGCTATTTTTTCTTGAGTATTTTGGGGGATTGTTGGTGTTATCCGACTAATTGTTGTTGAGTTAGAACATGTGAAGTATCATTGAATTAGGAGACACACGTGTGTGAGACGATTACATGGTGAGACAGAACATAATTTGGGCACAACACTTTGATAGGAAAGGGGGTTGATTTGAGCTTAATATGTACACTGTCTCATTCGAGTTTTTATCGATTGTGTTGGTAATTGTGAAGTCATGAGTTAATTTTAGAAAAGCTCTTAGTATGAGATTATACAAAAAAGGGTACCATTGGCCTTCACAAGGGGATATTGTCTTCAACATTTTTAACATGGCACAAGTGAGTGTCGCAGTGACTTTCGCTAAAACGAATTTTTTATGGTAATATGACTATATATATTTGTAAATATACAAAAGTGATTTGTAAAATTTATTTATGATAAAAAATTGATATTATTACACACTAAATTAATATTAATATTTTTATAAATTAATATTAATAACATTTAATGTTATAATCATAATTTATAAATATAAATGTAATGATAAATTAATATGCACAAAACCTAAGTCTCCTCTACCACAAGACTACAACTACAGGTGGGGGGATAGGTGGTTCGAACTCTTTTATTAACCCAACTCTTATTACTTAATTTGTATAAATAAATCTATAACTATATAATACACCTACATATTCCTATAATAGTTTTCCCGCTCTTTTTCTTGAACCGTTGATCGTTTTTAAGTCAATTAATCTTGGCCATCAAATTTCTAAATGATTTATTCATAGTAAATTTGACCAATAATTTAATTTAATTAAATATGTCTTTAATAATATTTTGTTTGCCTTCCAATCCTGGCCGTTACTTTTATTTTCCTTTCATCTTGACCGTGTAATTTTGTTGATAAAATATATACTGTCTAATTAGTTGTTTATTTCAAGGGCCAAATTATTGTTCTCTCACCTATTTAAGGAGAAGGGTTACACTTCATCTTCATCACTCCATTATTTCATTTCCGATTTGTTCTAACTCATTGTCAAACTCATGATTCATTATAGTTTGTATAGAAAATATTTTACATGTAAATTTAGATTTTCACATGTATTATGTTTTTTTTTTTTTTAATTTGTTCTCATTCATCTTCCGATTCATTGTTTTCATGATTGTGATTTTGTTAATCAAGAACACTCTGGCGATTTCGTTAATCTATCAGATTTCACAATGTTAAAAGGTTGATGGGGTCTCACATCGAAGATTTTTAGGTGTATTATGAATCAAGATTGTATGATAATTCAAAATATCCTACAATACGCCTTATAAAAAATTAGAATCATTTTGTTCGAGAGATAGGAATAAATCGAAAGGATACAATATATTTCAGAGGTACACCAGTGATGTTGTTAGACTTGATTCATTGATTGTATTTGTATCAAGGTTCAATAATTATGGTATTTGAGGATTAGGCTTTGGAATTTTTTTTTTTTTTTATATTTACATTTGAAACATATTTTTTATATTTACATTTGAAAAATATTAAGACTTATGTTTAGTTAGTTTTGTGCATTCACAAAAAAAATTTATATAATGTGTAACTAGAGTACATTATGGTTTAAATTCAACATTGCAATTATCTCATTTAATTATTTGGTGTTTAAAATGTTTATATTTTGTTTAATCATTGTTTATATTATGTCATTATAGGTTATCTCAATTCATTTTTTTTTTTGCTTTACGTCCAAATTAATACATAGTTTTAAGTAATAAATTATAATTGAATTCACTTGAAATATTAAATATCATCCATGTTTATTAAATTTTAATCTTATATATCAGATATTCATTGTATTATTGTATATACATGTGTAATACATTTGAATATTTCTTTTTAGTTTTTCTGTCTTTTTTTCTAGACCACGGATTTTCTATATTGATTAATCTTAACCGCTCATTTCATTTTAGGGGGGTGGATCCATATATTAATTGTCGTTTTAATCTTGACACTCTATTTACATGCAATTAATCATGATCATCCATTTATGCCCAATTATTGTGCAAACTTTTCTCTTTGCTTCAACCTCTCCTAAATTTCAGTCGTCTCAATTATCACTTTGGTCAGTGTATAAACACTCTATGGAGACGGAGATTTGATGTGACTTATACAATTTTTAAATTACATTTTAATTCGAATATATTTATTTTAAAATCTTACATATCAATCTTTATGATAGTTTGATATGTTTTTTGACATTGATCTATGATTTTTTTTTTCAATATTATGATGATTTTGATTATGGTGCAATATATTTTATTTAAATTATTCTAAATATACAATTAACTATTTTTTAACATATCCATACATAACCATTCATCAATAATTGTTATATTTTAATTTTAAACGTTAATGATTTTTTTAATTCCAACAATCAATTGAGTATAACTAAATCTATTTTATGTTACTTATCACTATGCTTTTATACAATATTTATTAAAATTGTCTAATTTAAAGATTCAATTTTTTAAACCAACTTTTTATATTCTTATTATATTTAAAAATTTAAACTTAATATTAGTAGAATATATATTTGTAGGTCCCGAACGGATTTCGTAAGGGCAGAAGTTTAGAGGGGAGGGGTGAATAGACTTCTGAAAAACTTTTGCATATAGATCAGGTGTGATGGCAGGTTGCCTAATCAGAGTGCGAGTGAGTCAGTATGGCCTGATATCCAACTTACTGATCGTCTGATGGCTAATCAGTTAGGTGTCTATCAGTTTAACTGATTGTGCGGAATATAGTTTATACCCGTGTGAAAAGCCAGTTTTAACAAATCAGATTCTCGAGTTTGTTTTCAATCAGCTGACCAAGGAGTCAAACTGATCAGATCAGTTGCTTGATGCGAACTGATCCTAACTCAGAACATGTATGAGATTTAAAGCAAAGTTGTGTGCGATAGTGTAAAGCAGTTAAGAACAGATAAATGCACACAAGACTTATAGTGGTTCGGACAACCAGTCCTACGTCCACTCTTCCCTATCACAAGGGACACCAACTTAACCAACTTGTACTTAGTTTATTGTGTTAGTCCAACACATTACACCATCAGATATTTATAGAGTTCTCACTCAACGATCCCAGAAATCAGAACTAGAAACCCTAGTCTGAAATCTTGCTAAAACAAACTTAACCTAACTTTGGGTTTTGGTAAAGGTTTGTTGTTGTTCCAACTGGAAATCTATCCTAGTATTTTTGTAGCCTAAAGTTAGAGGATGAGATTTCTATGCTAAGAACAATGGGATGAACACTTAGAAAATAATCTTCAAGGTTGTGTTCTTCATACGGAAATTTGGCTATAGTATGAGCTTCTTGATAATTTCCGTCCTTTAACTCTGAAGAGGAATCCCATATTTATAGACCTCAAAATCAAAGAGCCGTAGGAGAGCAATTTGAATTTTCGGCCATATTTGGTAGATATGCAGGATTTGATATGACGTGCTTCAGGGACGGCATGGCCGAAAGCGTGAATAGTTGTCTTTTATAGCCGTTTGAACAAGCAGCACCAAATCCCATATTGTCGGCTCCGTTCATACGTGTCTTGTTCTCATTGGTTAACAAGAACACTTTTCAGTGTTTGTTCTACCAACTAAAGTTGACATTCTTCTTGTCCAGATCAACAACGTATGACTTGGTGAAACATCAGTTACCACCTGGTGTGAGCTGACCTGATCAGTTACAACTGATCAGTCTACCTGATAGAGTCTTCTGGTGTCAGTTGTCTTAGCTCAACTAGCAGACTCGGCTAATGTAGGTCTTCTGGTCTGATCTTCTGGTAGTCATCTGATCTTCAGGTCTTTTGAATTTGAGCTTCATGTCTTCACCTGATCATCTGACTTTATCAGATCGTCTGATCTTCTATCCTTCCTTTGCCTTCTGGCCTTCTGACTTCAGCTGGTCTTTTGTTCTCAGCTGGTCTTTTGATCTTCTGATCTGACCTATACATATTGAGTTCCCCCTCAATATGTGACCTATCTTATACATCAGTTGTTCTATACAATAATTATCAACTGGTCATCTTATAACTGGTATTAAAAACATCAGTCAGCTAACAGGTCTGACTGGTCCTATTACATGTGTTTCAGAACTTTCATCAAAACTCTAAATTTCCCAACAATTTCCCCTTTTTTGATGAAACCAAAACACTTTGAGAAACCAACAACAGTTGATAAATATAAAACAGTAAAGAGCAAGTAATCAGAAGACAATGAGAGTTTGTCTTAGGATCAGTAAAAATAAACTTTTCATTGATATCTGTTTTATCGTTTACAAGTTACATCTGAAAAGTTTGCAGTTTAAATTCAGCTGATCCTAAACAGTCTTCTGATCTTTAATCTCTTGGCTTATATCCCTCTGGCATTTCTCGTTGATCCTGAGGAACGTTGAATATCCGGTATAGCTTTCATTTGACATCATTGATCTGGTGTGGATCAGTTATGCGAGCTTTGTTCAGGATGTCAAAATAGAACCTTTGAAATGTCAGTCTGTCAAATGAGCCATCTGCCTTTTTCGAGTAGTCCATCACGTCATACTTTTGATGAGATATTCTCACATTGATCCATCTGGCCTCATTTTCCATATATTTCAGAAAGTCTAGGTGCTTGTTCTCCAACCAGTTGAGAAATTCCGCATCTGGTGATTCTTCTTGTGGCACTAGGTCCAGAACAAATGCATCCAGGAGCCATTCACCTCTGATCTTATTCCATTCCTCAAACTTATCAGCATGAGCAGCAATTTTAGGAATGATTTCATCAACTCTTGCTGGCAACTGAGGTTCTGCTCCAGATTTTCTGGCTTGGCCCTTCTTCACCCTCGATCTGTATTTATTTTTCAGGCCTTCTGCCTCTGCCATTTTTTCTGCCCTCCTCTCTTCTTCACTTATCTGAGCTTCTTCAGCTATCTGTTCCTTGGAGAGTCTCTCCGCTAGTTCTTTATCAGCCTGTATCTGGCTTGCTGTGTTTCTCGTGACTCTCTTAGCCTGAGTGGCAGGTTCAGATCTTGAAGTACCAGATCCTGCTCCTGTAGCTATCTCCCTTGCCTTAGACTTTTCCATCTTATGAGAAACTTCATTTGCAAATAGATCCAGATGGTCTAGTCTATGTCCATAGGATTCAACTGTCTGAATCAGTTCTTCTGTTGTTCTTATAAAGTCAGTTGGTTTCTCAACCTGTCCTTCCCCCTTTTTAGTTTGATCAAAAAGAGTATTGAGGTGGGAAGTCAGAGATCCAAAGCTGACTGATATGGCCTTGTTAAGATCAGCAACAGATAAACCTTGAGCTTGAGTAGATAGATTTTGAATCTTTGAGATCAGCTCAGTCTTGACAGATTCAACGACAGTGGAGAGGGTAAGAATGAGTTTTGTTGTGTTCGATATAATTATTCAACATTAATCGAACACGTAAGAGAGACACGTGTAATATTCAACTATTAAAATAATCATGCTCGATGAACAAGTGTGCTCGCCGCTTGCCGACCAAATAAGTTTCTTCACCAGCTCGCCTCTTGTCAACCATGCGAGTATGCTCGCCTATGAAGTAAGTTTTGTTCGCCAGCTTGCTATTTACCAACCAAGGTTGTTCAACCAAACCTACCGAAAAAGCGGTATGTTAGCCCGGACTAACCGAGCAAAATGATCCTAAAAGATGTTGATCCGATCGATCAAAATGATCGGATCGGGAAGAAATCGAGCTGAGTCAAGTGACCTCGGGGCGGTATGTTCGATGCCGCGAGATAACTTTGAGGGCTCAGACATCTTGAAGACTCGGACAAACCTGAGGGGTCAGTATGCTCGATGCTTAGATATCCTGAGGGCTCAGACATCCTGAAGGCTCAGACAAACCTGAGGGGTCAGTATGCTCGATGCTTTCGAGATATTACGAGGGCTCGAGACATCTGAAGGCTCGAGACAAACTGAGAAATCAATATGCTCGATGCTCGATATCCCGAGGGCTCGAGACATCCCGAAGGCTCGAACAACCCGGGGCGGTATGCTCGATACTCAGACATCCTGAAAGCTCAGACATCCTGAATGGTCAGTATGCTCGATGCTCAGACATCCTGAGGGCTTAGACATCCTGAAGAACTCAGACATGCTCGATAATATTCCGACATAAAATTGATATGGTTGTCGAGCAAAAGATTGATTTGGACGACCAAAAAAGTGCCTTATAGATAAGCAAATGCAAAGATTAACCAGGAAGACGAAGTTGGAAACGTGGCAGCATTACATGAGTTCTTGCATGGCCTGAAGTCTCCAGCTCATGCATGCCAAACCAGCTCATGCTTGTCGAAGTACTATAAATAGAAGAAAAAACAACAAGAGAGGGGTTACAAAAAAATTCCCAGAGAGAGAGAGGTTCACGAAAAAGGTTCAGAAAATTCCCAGAGAGGTGAGGTTCAGAAATATTCGAGAGTTCATCCATACACATAAAAAACCCTAGCACTCATGTACTAACTCTCCAAATCATCTTCATCCATAGCGATTCATCTTCATGAGATGTATCATATATTGTACGTGTAAAACCCGCAATACTACATCCCTGGCTTGGAACGCCCCCAGAGTAGTCATTTCCTGACGAACTGGGTCAACAAATTCCTCTTATTTACAGTTTATTTTACACGTACATATTTTGTTTGTGAGTTGTCACCGAATCAGCCACATAATAATCTCTATATAAAACGACTCGCAACAATTGGCGCTAGAATGAGGGTACCAAAAAACCAACCCATACACAAACCCGTAGTTAGCCTAGGCAGAAAAAAGAAATATAATGCCTCAATCTAGGAATACACAAAAAGAGAGAGGTCGGGGCAAAAATCGACCTCACGACCCAGGAAAAAGGCTCGGCGCCCGACCTCACAAAGATTAGGCGATTGGAGACCATCAATCTTGAGGATATTGCGATGATCCGTGACCACAAAAAAAAGGCCATCACTTTCTTGCTCTGAGTCTGAAAAAGAGAGGGCGAAAAAAGTTAGCCAAGTTAAAAAGTCAAGATGATGAAGATCGACACTTTCGCGTACACCGATAGCGAGCAAGTAAAGATAAAAGGCTGCCGCGAGGCGGGCTAATAAAAAAAAAAACGATAATCGTCGATGACGAAACGACCTCAAGGGTCCGGACCATCGGCGTTTGGGCGTTTGAGGCTCTCCGCTAAAGACCGAATCGACAATAATAAGCGAGCAAGGATCCTGAAAGGAACAACCGATAAACATGCCCGCACATTCGGATCCTCATGATCATCCGCATGCGAACAAAAATCGGCGGGAACAAAATTATCTATCCATCATCGATTGGGTAGTCAAGCCGCGAACTTGGAAAGGGGGGATTGCCCCATCACGAGCATGACCCATCGGGTCCTCATGAAGGATCTGACCCGATCTAAGTCTGTCGGTTCCACAAAATTTAAGGAAATGCGAAAAGCCGCCGAAGGCTTCTGGTAGCCGACTGGCGGCGACCAAAAGGACACCCCGGGCGAGCACAATATCCCGCTACTTAACTAACACCGCGATCATGGCGGCGAAATACAAGAGAAAGTGGCGAAGATCCGGCCACCAATCCCCATGTTCGATGTTGAGTCGACCCACATGTCCATCTCGGCAAATACTCGGACTTTATGATGCGCCATGGGTGCCACGGGGCGCGATCGGTCTGCGATCATTCCCCATGACTTTGGGTGATCGGGCACATAGATGGTTCTCTACTTTGCCCATTGCGTCCATCACATCTTTCGCTCAATTGGGACAACAATTCTGTCCCATTTCTCATCCATGTGTGCTTTCGCCCGGCCTTGAAAACAAAGGTTGGCACATTTTTCCCCAACTAAAGGTGTGAGTCGGATCGAGCATACATCGAAAGATTTGATAAATGTTTGTATGATGGGGTCCCAGTTGAAGAGGATGCCAAGATCCTCGCGGCGGTCGGAGGTCTGACCCTGAATACTGACATGTGGAAAGCCATGCATCAAGACTGGCCGAACACATATTCAGAATTCCGAGAGCGAGTAGCCAAGATCATAGCCATGCAGGATCTGCTTGCCCAATCACGATTGGGTCAGGAAACAACAACTAAGAATTTTTTTGGGAAGAAAGTGATGAATGAGGGGGGGTACAAACCCCCAGGGTCTTTCAAACCATTCGAAGAAAGAGCAGAAGCAAACGCCCTACGAAGTCTTTTGGGTATTTCAGTAGAAACAATTTTTAACCAAATCAAAGATCGGGACATGTTAGATAGACCTCAAAGAATCATAATGGACAAGCATCGGCTTAATGCTTCCAAATATTGTAATTATCACGAGTACATCGGGCACAATACAAAAGATTGTCGCGATTTACTTCATCAACTTTGGAAGCTATACGAAGATAATCGTCTTACTCAGTTCCTAAAAAAATCGGAACGAGGCTCTGAAAAAGAAAAAAAATAGAAGATCGTAGGGGTAAGCGAAAAGCCGAACAAACATCTGACAGTGATCCTGAAGAATCCCGTAAGAGGTCTGAAATACCCAAAAGAGGGCCTCCTACTGTGGGTAGAGGTCGAGAAAGTCAAGAGATCCACATGATCGTCCCCGAATATGGTCCAATTGGGTGGATGTTATCGAGCACCAACATTATCGAGCAGACGAAAGAAGATGGAGATCGTGCCATACAAAGCATCCATCGGTGAAGGTGGCGAGCACATCGGCTAAAGACGCCACCCTCTCACCAAATCATGTTTTCGAAGACGATTTCGATTGTATAATCAATCCCCACAATGACTCTCTAACCATCGATTACTCGCGTCTCCTCCGGTTTGAAGGTGCACCGCCTCTGGTTGATCTGAGGAGCATATCTGCGAACATTTTGTTCGTCAACACTCTGCACCAAATGGAAAAGCAAGTTGGGGACTTGAGTAGCTATATTGAACCATGTGATCATACCATTATGGGTTTTGGGGAATCTGTAACCCGACCCTATGGTATGATTAGGTTAGGAGTCGAGTTAGAATCAACTCTAAATCCGGAGATCCGATGAACTAGAATGCTAGATTTTGTAATCGTCGATGCTCCGTCTACTTATAACGGGTTCCTAGGTCACCCGTTTATTCAGGAATTTAAAGCGGCCTATTCTACTTATTATTACTGTGTCAAATTTCCAACACAAGATGGAACGGGTAGCGTAAAAGGAGATCAGAAAAAAGCTCGAGATTGTTTGCTATCATGTGCACCAGAAAAGCAAAATATCGTTAACATGATGGAGCAAACATGGGAGATCGGAGAGTCAAGCCAACAGGCGAACATATTGCCAAGAATGCTTGTACCTCCTTTGACGAGCATACCTCCATGCGCGGACACAGAAAGCGCGAACACATAATCCGGGATGGTAACTCATGTCCCAGATCTCCCAGATCTAATGAGTATTGATCCGCCAAACGAGCTACCGGACCTAGAACCTCGCGTAGGTTATGAACTTATGGAGGTAGATGACGAACATCAGGGTTCAATCGAGGATCCTCGGTGGAAACAAAATAGAAAGCGAGCAACACCTGTCGAACAACTGGAGTCTATCAATATCGACCCGAACAGACATGAGTTAGAAGTGTTCATTGGTTTGGAATTACCTGAACCAATTCGAACATAAATGATTGCTTATCTTCAAGCAAACTTGGATGTCTTCGCCTGGTCACACGAGGACATGGTTGGCATTGATCCAAAACATGCATGCCACTCCCTCAACCTTGATCCAACACAAACTCCAGTAATCCAGAAGCGCAGAAAGTTCAGTCCGGAGAAATATGCGGCCATGAATAGTGAAATCAAAAAGTTGCTCGACAATAAACTGATTCGAGAAGTAAAATGCCCAAGATGGCTTGCGAACCCTGTGCTCGTCCGCAAGTCTAATGGAACTTGGAGACTATGTATTGATTTCACTGATTTAAACAAGGCATGTCCGAAAGATAATTTCCCGATGCCGCATATCGATTATTTGGTCGATAATACAGCAGGCCATGAGCTCATGACCTTCATGGATGCTTTTGTTGGCTATCACCAAATACCCATGCATCCGGACGATCAAAATAATATGGCATTCTGCAGTGAAAAGAATATGTACTGTTGGCAACGCATGCCATTCGGATTAAAGAATACCGGAGCAACATATCAACGTTTGGTGAACAAAATGTTCGACGAACACATCGCCCGAACAGTTGAGGTGTATATTGACGATATTGTGGTAAAGAGCGAACACAAGGAAGACCACATCACCCACCTCGCACAAACGTTTGATATTCTCAGGGAGTACAACATGAAGTTAAATCTGAAGAAATGCAGCTTTGGGGTTCACTCGGGAAAATTCCTCGGACATATGGTCAGTCAACGGGGGATTGAAGCGAACCCATCAAAGATTCAAGCCATGCTCGACATGCAGGTCCCCAGGAGTGTGAAAGAGGTCCAAAAATTAACCAGACGTTTGGCATCCATAAGCCGGTTTATATCAAGAACTGGGGACAAATGCAAACCTTTCTTTGATGCATTAAAGAAAGGGAAATTCCAGTGGACAGAGCATTGTCAAAATGCATTTGAATCATTGAAGCAGTACCTTGCAGATACTCAGACATTGTCTAAGCCTGTCCCAGGCGAACAACTCTATCTGTATCTTGCTGCATCCGAGCATGCAATTAGCGTCGTACTCATTCGGGCAGAGGGGACGACCCATTTACCCATTTACTATGTAAGCCAAGTACTCAAAGAAGCCGAGCTCCGATACCCTCCACTGGAAAAATTAGCATATGCTCTCGTTATGAGTGTTCGAAAACTGCGACCATACTTTTTCGATCACTCAGTCGAGGTACTGACCACATTCCCATTGCGCCAAGTCCTCCACCGACCAGACACTGCGGGCAGATTACTCAAGTGGGCGGTGGAGTTAGGCCAATTTGACATTACGTTCGCCTCGCGAACAGCAATGAAGAGCCAGGTTATGGCCGATTTTATGGTTGAGTTGACATATCCACAAATGCCCAAAAAAGCTGTCGACCAACCATGGCATATGTATGTAGATGGCTCATCAACAAGTTCAAGAGCCGGAGCATGCGTGGTTCTCATCAGCCCAACTCGACAAACTTTCACAACAGCCATCCGTTTTGATTTCCCAGCTACAAATAATGAAGCCGAGTACGAGGCTTTGATCGCTGGACTACAGATTGCTATGACAATGGAAATTCAGAGGCTGATGATTTACAGTGATTCTCAGATAATCGTTTATCAAGTAACTGACGAGTACGAGGCCCGAGGCAAACAGATGGCACAATATCAGCAACTAGCAAAGGAGTTGCTCGAACAATTCGAACAAGTTTACATAGAACAATTACCACGATTGGGTAATTCGTTCACTGATGCCTTGGCACGCCTGGCAACAGCAGAAGGAGTGACGAACACGATGGACATTGTGGTCGTCACAACTTGTTCGCCATCAATTCCCAGAGTTATGGTCGCCCAAGTAACAGGCGAGCAAGAAACCTGGATGACTCCAATTTTGAATTATTTACAAAAGGGACTTCTCCCTGAGAATAAGGCACAAGCTACTCGCCTCAGATTACAATATGCTCGTTATACAATTTTAGACGAGCATTTATACAAAAGAAGTTTCTCACTTCCACTATTGAAGTGTATTACTCCTGAAGAGGGTCACATAATTCTGGAGCAAATCCATGATGGAGTATGCGGAAACCATACAGGTGGGCTCGTCCTGGCACATAAAATAATCAAACAAGGTTATTCTTGGGTGACCTTTCAAAAAAAAGATTAAGCTCGCAGTATGCTCATGGCGTGCCACAAGTGCCAGGTACATGCCCCACTTATTCATAGCCCACCTGAAGAACTAGTGTCAGTTTACAGCCCATGGTCATTTGCTAAATAGAGGATCGATTTGATCGGCCCATTTCCTACTGGCACGTCGGGAGTAAAATATGATGTGGTTGCCGATGATTACTATACTAAATGGGCGGAAGCCGAAGCCATTGTCAAAATCACCGAACAAAGAATGTGGAACTTTGTTTGGAAAAACATCATTTGTCGTTTTGGGCTTCCCCAATCATTAGTAACGGATAACGGCAAACGATTCGATGGGAGTGAATTAAACAACATTGTGCTCGGGGGCATAAAAAACATTATTCAACTCAGTATTATCCCCACAAAACGGACAAGTTGAAGTCGTTAATAAAATTATCAAGCATACCCTCAAGGCGGACTTGATAATTCGAGGGGGATAAATTTGGAAAGAGTTGCCCGAAATATTATGGGCCTGTCGAACAACTTTCGAACATCAATCGCGGAAACCCGTTTGCCTGGCATTTGGTCGCGGAAAACGGTTATACCCGCGAAATAAAGATTCCGGAGTCATCGGACAATGACTTTGGAGAGCATCAATGAATGACCAGCTGCCGCGAGTCTGACTGTTGTTAGAAGAAAGAAGGACGGAGGTTGATCTCAAGAATGCCATGTACAAAAATTGATCAGAAAAGTTCTATAACTCCAAAGTCCGAACACGCAGGTTCAATGTGGACGAACTGGTTTTAAGACGAGCAACAGGGGTATCAGGTGGTGTGTTCGGCCGAGCATGGGAAGGTCCATTCAGAGTTACAGAACGTCTTTTAAATGGGGCATATGATTTGGAAGACCTGAATGGAGTCCCATTGTCCTACTCGTGGAATGCGTCAAATTTGAAAAAATATTATCAGTAATGACGAGCATAATTGGCCGAACACAATCAGCCACACAGCTGAAGCGAGCACAGTTGGACGAACATTATCGGCCACATAGCTGAAACGAGCACAAATGGCCGAACATAATCAGCCATTCAGCTAAGACGAGCAGGACAATCCTGAAGGAAGAACACATAGTGTTAGACACAAATCTTCTAGAAAAAAAATTCTGGCCAGCACTATTGAAAGATAGAAGATATGTGTCAAAAAAAGTTGAGAAGTGGTGGCAACCAAAAAAGCAACGTGTCAATCCTTGAATAAGAGCTGGCAAAAAACCGAACAGATGTCCAAAGGAGAATTCAAAGCGGACAGATGTCAAAAGGAGGAGTTAAAGCAAGAAGGCCAGCACCAACTAGTTATGCCAGCACCAACTTGGGATAGTTCTATAAATAGAGGCATATTGATAGCTGAAGAAAGCAGAGAAAAAATAGATAAAAAAGGAAAAAAAATACTACAGTTATCGGAAGAAAGTTGGTTCAGTATGCCTCCAGACGAAGAATCCAGCACTCGATTCAGCTATCATTCTGCTGAATCGAGCATCTATCCTAGTACGAGCTTTATACCCCATATGACACTCCGAAACGCAAAGTTGGCGCTTCGTTGCGGACTCAAGATGCTCGGCAGGGTCATGGTTGCCACTCCACATTACTCACTGCTTATGCAGTAGTAAATCACTAGTCCCCTATGCATCCCCAAAATCTCCTCCGAAGGGGAGGGATGTCGTGGTATCCGCTCGAAACAACATGCGGATGCTAATGCTCAGGCATCTACTGAAGGGGACAAAATGGTGCGAGCTGAGGATTTTGCTCGCGATATAAGCGGCGGCGTGCTTTCGCCACATGCTCATGTCGTAGTTGCCCAAGATAATCACAATTTGTCCGGGGAGGGACAAATGCTTATCTTTATTCTTTGCTTGAGCATGTTATTTAAAGAAGGGTAGACAGGATGATGCGCCACATGCTTGTCAACATCAATTCCGCGGACAAGGTGAGGCCAGTTTATGTCTACTCAAGACAAAGGTTTAAATTCAAAACCATAGTCTGATGTCTATAGTTGTGTAATAGACAGTCTTCTTCAAATGTAAAGGTTGTAATAGAATACAACGTGTTGCAAAAAATATTTTTGTTTGTTAAGATTTTCTAGTTGAAGCCTATTAGAGGTCGCACCTAAGCCGGACGGCCCGAACAAAGACGAACGAGCCCAAGTCTATGTTCACCTAACGAACGAGTTCGTACTCTGATTCCCGCAGCAAAAAGCGAGTAATGGGTACGCATTCGCAAAAGACGACTCGTACTTACAGATACCCGTAGAAAAAACGAGTGATGAGTGCGGGGTCACAACTAAATAAGACGGCCCTAGTACGAAGTGATCGCACCTAAATAAGACGATTGCGAACCAAGAAAGGGGGGGTTGCATAAAGTTAACCCATCTGGTCGCACCTAAATAAGACGATCAACCGATTGCACATCAATAAGACAATAAAAAATGAAAGAAGTCAGGAGCGGGCATAGGCAAACACAATGTTCGAATTCATTCAGAAGAAAAGAGGCATAAACTAGAAAGCAAGGCAAACAAAGCAAACATCAAGCAACACAAGTATCAATCATTCATCAACAACAACATTCATCCTCAAGGATCAGGTTAGAGGAAACTGTTCGATATGCAAATTCAACCTTTCAATTTCAAAGTTGTTCGAACAAAAGGAGAAAAAGGCAAGAAATTACACAAGTTCAAAAGAGATTGTTCGAGCAAAAAAGAAGAAGACAAATTACACAACAATTGTTCAGCAAAAGCAAAAATTACACTAAGGGATAAATTCGTTGTTGGGGGTGGGCGGAAGCGAAATATCGAACAAATCACCTTGTCTGCCGCCCCCCCAAGAACGCGGCTCCTCCAAAGATGTTCGGGCCAAAGATGCTTTCGCCAGAAGTACACTTTGCTCGATCACAGAAGGTCCCCTTTGTTCGTCCCGCACCTGATCGAACACGGGCTCGGTTTTGAGAGTTTGGTCAGCAACATCAGCAATATTCACATCCGAGCCATCTTCCTCATCCAAGATAGGATCATCAATCTCGATCCCTTCAGGAAGATTGGAGAAATCACACAGATAATTTAAATCAGACATCGGAAGGTTGCGATCTGGGGGGTTGTCGATCAGTCTTCTTGAAAACCGGATATGAAATGGGGCAATTTGTTCGCCAAATGGCGTGTGGCGGCGAGCGAACCGGATGGCATCGGCAAAAGCACATATGTAATAGAAGTTCGACATAGAATCAACATACTCCTCATTGTGCAACATGGAATTTTCGAGACCCAAACGAGTGTTGGTCTCTTCAGCAATGATGAGTTGTTGGCCGAGCGAATTCTTCTCACATTCCATGACCTCGACATCAGTTTGGAGTTCTGGCTCGACATTCATCTCATTTTGAACTCTCCGTATGCCGACCACCTCCTCCCGAAAGCAAGGTTTAGCTCCTCCTTGCTCGGGCGAAAGCAACTTCCGAGAGCTTTGGCGAGCATCCTCTTGAGCCTTCTGAGCATCTGGCTTGAGCCGAGGATATCGTCCTCCCAGAGCCAACCTCAATTCATCCCGAGTTTTGCTTTCACTTTCACCTTTCTCTTCAAAACTTCGATCAGAGCCAAGTAGTTGGCATGAAAATTGGCGGACTCAGCATAAACTTTCTCAAGGATGACCAAAGATTGGCCCTGGTGTACCAGGCCAAGTCGCATGTTTTCCAAAGGTGTTGGACCAGTGGTGGCCTCTTCCAACGAAGGTGCATGCTTGAATGGGGTCTCGCCGCTTACGAACATGCTCGGGAATGCGAAAACCTTATGAACACTTGGCGAGCAGTAGTAATTTTTCAATTCGGGCATCAAGGGCGCCAATCTGCTCAACCTGCAGGTACACCCGAGTAAACAAACATGACAGAGCGAACAAAATTAATGAAAAATGAGATGCTCCATTAAAGTGAACAAAACGTACATGTTCGCCCGAGCCGGATCCCATCCCAAAAATGACTTATCCTCGGGGGACCGGAGCTCAGGGTTTAAAGGGGTCCAAGTTCGGGGTCCAGCAGGAGGTGGAGAAGATGTGCCAACCTCCATTTTAACTATCTGTGCGACCGGACCGACCACGGAGGCGGCCATTCTGATCGCTTCGGCAGTAGGGGTCTGGGTCTCCCTAACAGCATCGATGCTCGTCTGAGCCTGGTCGCTTGCCCCCTGCTCGTCGGTTTCCATCCTTGGTCTTTTTGGCGACTGAGCCTATTCGCTCGTCCCCTGCTCGGTCGAACGAGTTGTCCTCTTGGGTTAGCTCGACTCCCCAGGGCCAGACGCAGATGCTTGGCTCACCCTGCTTACCCTGCTCGCTTCTCCTCGATTTGCTCGCTGAGCCTGCCGCTCGGCTTGAATTCGAGCAAGCTCCTGAGGTCTTTTTCTTTGAGCCATTTCAGTATGCTCGGATGTACTCAGGGCAACAGTAACAACAGGGAAATTTATAGATAAAACAGTTCATTATGCAAGAAAGGGAAACAACGAGCAAAATGTACAAAACATATGCAAATGCAAGAAAACAATCCTTACCAGCGGGATTAACAGCAACAAAATGGTGAGGGGGCACGTACAAGCCTCCTTTCTTCCTCTGTTCGACGGTATTCAGAGTCTTCACAGATCGTTCTGAGCGAGGCTCGAGATCAATTTGCCAGATGCTGCTAAAATAGCTGTCGTTGGTCTCTTTGTCCGTCGCAGCTGGAATTCCTGAAATGAAGAATAAGTTAAAATCAGTTCAAGCTGAAGAACAAAAGACACAAAAATACTTACTGCGGTAAACCCCAAATCAGTGGGAATGTCTAAAGGAGCATCTGGTTCGCTTCCAGAAACCGGGCTCTTCCAATCGCCCCCAACAAACCAGAATTTCTCCTTCCAATCACTGATTTTGTTCTGCACATCATCAATGATTTTGCACTTGGCATTTGCTTGCAAGAACAGCCATCCATGTTCGCCCTTCGGACGGGTCAAATGCACTAGTCGAGCAAGTTCAGCTGCTGTGGGATAATATCTAGCCTTCATTTTGCCGAACAAAGTCAAGAAGCTCATAATCATGTGCCACCCATTCGGCTTCAGCTGCGTAATGGTAATGTTCCATTCGACGAGCAAACGAGTGATAGACGGATGGAGTGGGAATTGAAGACCCGCTTCCATCGTGTCCAAATTCACAGCAACACAACCCTCAGGGGGCTGGTCTGCTCGCTCATCGGGACCAGGAGCCCAGAAAAAAACATCTTTGGGGGTTTCGTAATTTCTATACAGCTGAGCGAGCATATCAACATCGATTACACTCGCAATCTTGCTCGCTGGGTACTCATTCTCAACCCTAATCCTATGAGGTTGTTCGGGCCAATCAAAATTATAACGAGCATTATACTCGTTATATGTTGGGCTATGAGGGACACCAATAGGCATATCAAGTTCAGTGTTCTGCTCGCCGCCTAACCCTCTGTTCGACTCATCGACATTCACAGCCATCAAGAATTCCTCCCTCACATTATCATCATTCCTATTCACATCAAGACTATCTACAACCCTAGACCTAATTTGGGGTTGGGGCAAAGAATCATCACTCGAATCATCCAAAAAATCACTACGGGCTAAGTCCCTATCCAATTCGTTTAGGGCATCAGAATCGGAGGAAAGAACGACAAACGGCTGCCGAACTTGCCAACGAGACCTTGATCCCGAGACATTTATCTCCGACGCATTAGCATCGCTACGGGGGATTGTAAAGAAAGAGGGGGAGGAAAAACTATGATGATCTGATTCTATTGAAGTAGAAGAGTTTGAACGAGAAGCCATAATCGGAATGAGAGAAGGTATGCAATAATTACCTGAATAAAATCCTTCGCCGGAATGATGAAGCCCTTGCCAGAGGTTTTAGACGCGAAAGAGATTGAAGACAGAGAGAAGAAGTAAAGAAAGAAAGGGCACTGAGGCTGCAAAAATGAGGTATTTATAGATACCGGGTTCAATTTTGAAAATCCGAAGCAGTAATATCTGAAGCGACACTTACTATGGCCCAATCAAATTATAACGGTAGGGCCCCATGATGAATACAAAAGACGACGGTAATTTGGGGGTATTGTTGTGTTCGATATAATTATTCAAGATTAATCGAACACGTAAGAGAGACGTGTAATATTCAACTATTAAAATAATCATGCTTTCGATGAACAAGTGTGCTCGCCGCTTGCCCGACCAAAACAAGTTTGTTCGCCACTCGCCACTTGTCAACCATGCGAGTATGCTTTCGCCTATGAAGTAAGTTTTGTTCGCCAAACTTTGCTATTTACCAACCAAGGTTGTTCAACCAGACCTACCGAAAGCAAGCGGTATGTTTGCCGGACTAACCGAACAAAATGATCCCGAAAGATGTTGATCCCGATCACCAAAATGATCGATCAAGGGAAGAAGAAATTAGAGCCGAGTCAAGTGACCTCAGGGCCAGTATGTTCGATGCACAGATAACCTGAGGGCTCAGACATCCTGAAGGCTCAGACAAACCTGAGGGGTCAGTATGCTCGATGCTCAGATATCCTGAGGGCTCAGACATCCTGAAGGCTCAGACAAACCTGAGGGGTCAGTATGCTCGATGCTCAGATATCCCCGAGGGCTCGAACATCCCGAAGGCTCGAACAAACCCGAGGGGCCGATGTATGCCGATGCTCGAGATATCCCGAGGGCTCACACATCCTCAAGGCTCGAACAACACGAGGGGTCAAGATGCCGATACTCGAGACATCCTCGAAGGCTCGAACATCCTCGGCGGGTTGATGTGCTCGATGCTCAGACATCCTAAGGGCTCAGACATCCTGAAGAACTCAGACATGCTCGATAATATTCTGACATAAAATTGATATGGTTTAATGGGGCGAACAAAGCATTCAGTCGAGCAAAAGATTGATTTGGACGATAAAAAAAGTGCCTTATAGACGAGCAAATGCAATGATTAACCAGGAAGACGAAGTTGGAAACGTGACAGCATTACATGAGTTCTTGCATGGCCCCGAAGTCTCCAGCTCATGCATGCCAAACCAGCTCATGCTTGTCGAAGTACTATAAATAGAAGAAAAACAAACAAGAGAGGGGTTACAAAAAATTTCCCAGAGAGAGAGAGGTTCACGAAAAAGGTTCAGAAAATTCCCAGAGAGGTGAGGTTCAGAAATATTCGAGAGTTCATCCATACACATAAAAAACCCTAGCACTCATGTACTAACTCTCCAAATCATCTTAATCCATAGTGATTCATCGTCATGAGATGTATCATATATTGTACGTGTAAAACCCGCAATACTACATCCCTGACTTGGAACGCCCCCAGAGTAGTCATTTCCTGACGAACTGGGTCAACAAATTCCTCTTATTTACAGTTTATTTTACACGTACATGTTTTGTTTGTGAGTTGTCACCGAATCAACCACATAATAATCTCTATATAAAACGACTCGCAACAAGTTTGTCAAGTTTTCTTCAGTCATTTCAAGCTTTTCAGTGACCATCAGAAGAGAAACTTGTTGTTGATCAACCTGGACTAACTTCTCGTCAACAGTCTTCTTAAATTCAGTAGTCAGGTTGGTCACAGTTTGAGAGAACTGATCTTTGATTGCTTCAATCTGGGAAATAGCAAATTCCCGTTGATCCGTTATTTCTTTGAGGCCAACCTGCCTCTGATCAGCTATTGTGTTGCTAACTGGATTAGTCAACACTCCCTCAACTTCTTCTTTCAAAAGATCTTTAAAACAAGATCTGATTTCCCTAAGTTGATCAGTGGTGATGTGTGTTGCAGGAATATTTTGTATCACCTGATCAGTTCCAGTTGTTTGCGCCTCCAGTGGTTGGTCATGAGCTGCAGCACCAGGCCCACTATCATCGGCAACTCCCACATCCTTCATTGGATCATCTTCCTTAGGAGTTTCTGCAACAGCCTCCAGTTCAACTTGTTCAATTATTCCCAGCTTTCTGTGGATCAGAGCTTTGATCGCTTCAGCAGTTATCAGTTCAGCTGGTGATCCTACGTGAGCAGATTTCTTCATGTCGAAATCAAAATCTGCGAACGCATCAGCACCCCCCATTTGTTCAATAATGATCATAAAATCTGAGAAGTTCTTTAAACGAAGATCTTTCCAGGTCAGGATCTCCATCACTTCTTCCCGAATAACGGGATGGGCTTCCAACTCTGGGTACAACTCATCAATTTAGCGTTCGATTCTCATTCTGGCCATTTTTCCGGTGATGGTCTTGGATGATCTTGACTCATGAATCAACTGTTCAGATCGACCAGGTTCAGGTTGATGAGATGTAGAGGGTTCTGGTGGCGTCTGAGTAGCTGGATGTTGGTTGATTGACTGAATCTGTAGAGGTTCTACAGTATGGTTGGTATCAGGTTCTGTAGCAGCTCGTGCAGCTGGTTCTGCAACAGGTGATCTTACTGGTTCGCGAAAAGGTGAACTTTCAGGTTCGCGAGCAGGTGAAAGAGAAGGAGAGATATGCTCAGCAGCTAGAAGTATGAGTGGTGAATTAGCGCGAGACTGAGGTGATGGAGATCTTTCATCCCTTGCTCCTCCCTTAGATTGCTCTAGTGAGCTCTAAACTTGGGAAGCCTGTCTATCTTATTTTTCAGCTAATCTCTGCTGCGCATCAGGCTGATCTGGCGCTTCATCTTCATCTAACTCTTCATCCAGAAAAAGAGTCATGGCGGTCTGTTTTACTTTCTTTGGCCTCTTCTCCTGAGCCTTTACAAGTTTTCTCTTCTTCTTTTGAGGATTATCAGTTGCAGAAGTAGCAGCCTCCTTGTTTTTCCCTTTCTTAGGGGGAGTGGGCCGCATATCATCATCTGCCGGCCCATAGATGGCAGTTGTGGCTGATAGGAAGGCTTTGTAAGACTTTAGTCCATTCTGATTCCATTCTGCATTAGGCATCTTGTCCGCCAGAATGACCACAACTTTGTTGAGGTTGCTGATTCTCTTCTTCAAAAATACTTGTCTCTGTTCACTAACTCCAAATTTGTCATGCTCTTGGAGCAGAATAGCTTTCAGAAAACCAGCCCAATTAATATTTTTGGCTCCATCGATAATAGCAGCCATACTATGCATTTTTACAGCTGTTAATCCATCTGGGCTGAAAGAGATACCCATAATTATTTTTGACAGAATGTCAAACAACAGACGGTATTTCCTTTTCAACATAGGCCTGACAAAACCTACGGTCTGGTGTTTGTCAGCCT
The DNA here is from genome assembly GCA_037126765.1 of Stenogyne calaminthoides. NCBI lineage: Eukaryota > Viridiplantae > Streptophyta > Magnoliopsida > Lamiales > Lamiaceae > Stenogyne > Stenogyne calaminthoides. The sequence continues at coordinate 34,552,182 of JBBCBC010000010.1, read as the reverse complement.
CTCGGAAGAGTTCATTCTTAATCAGTTCGTCTTCATTCTCCCTGTAGTGAGCAGGAGAGATCTTTCCTTTGGGTAGGTTGAACAGTCGAGGTATATCAGCATTTGTAAGTCTGATCTCCTCTCCATTTACTGAAGATATCAGTTATTCTCCAGGATTCTCCGTGTCCACCTTCAAATTCCTCAAGAATTCTAGTGTCTGATACTGCATCACTGGATTGCAGTGAGCAGCACAGTATTTTTCGAGACCGCACCTCCGCAGAATTTGTTCCACCTCCATTGATTCTGGATCCCGTGTAACACCAAACATTACATATTTGTCTTCAACAATTTTGGTTGCCAAATCCTCATAGTTACACATAATTTTGTCCAATCTGTGAGTAGCCATCGACAACACAATGGAATTGATTTAAGAATTGTGCATAATCATAAACATATCACATATTGATTATCAGACCTAGTAATCGATGGATACATACAAATATCAAGAAATGATAAGGCATAACACAGGATAACATAAATAAACGTAATCTATATGATCAATGAATTTAGGAACCTAACTCAACAAATAACCAGGATTTACCATATTTTACTTTCCGATTTTGAAATACGTTGAATCGTAAGAAACATTTTGGATTGCAGAAAGGTAAATGTAAATTTTCTGAGTGTAAATCGCAATAATTTTTTAGAAGAGTACTTTGGAAGGGTTTGATGGATCCTCTATATAAGGAATGAGGGAAAATCGAGACTAGAAGATCAAACATTTTTTAAAAGAAACGACTCAGATTTGAGCGATTTTGATCGTGTGGTCAGGGTATGCACGCGCGATTGCCTTTTGGATTTGAAAACACATTTAGTAGCATTTAATACATATACCCTACGTCCACATTAAAAGATTTGTAGGGTAAGCGTCACAAAAGTATGTGTACAGTAAAGGCAAATATTATCAGTTAATTTTAGATATGTAATCAGTAAAGCAAAGAATCAGAAATGTGTATCTGGTTGACTGATGTTGTAATCAGTCAATACCACGTGTAGCAGAATTTCTGACTGAATTCTATTAATCTTTGTTTCTGTTTGACCCTTGCATTTCCCAACAATGTTCCACATATTTGATAAGTCTCCTTCTGATCCTTTCTGATCAGTTGACGTTCCACCGTCACTGGTTATCTGATCAATCCTTGACAGATATTTCTGATTAGCTGAGATACCATACTCAACTGATCCTCTTTATCTAACCAGTCTCTTTTCTGATCAGATGTTTGTTGATCCAATCTTATCTTTACTCAGATCAAGTCAATTCTTGGGATAAGTGCTACCGCCAAAACTTAGTCTTGGAAAATCGAAGAGTCGTCTCGATTCCCTAAGTCGGCACGATTTGACATTCATAACGATTATTTGGATACTTTGTGATATCACACGCCGTAAACTCATCCAATCATCAGTCTCGTGTCTCCTACGCGCTGTCCCAGCGGTGCCAATTTCTCTAAAAGGCTTTGAGAAATCAAATTTGCACTTTAAACCCCTGCTTGTCCTTTATAAATAGGACCAATGATTTATGCACAACATAACCCATTCACCATACTTATCTTCTTTATGCTTTGTAAACCATGTATTCCGGTGAACCCTTATTTCCCGTGAAACTTCCGGCAAAAACCGTCAACCCTTTTCAACTGATTTCAGCTTCTAAAATCAACCCCGTGCACCCCTTATTACTGCTTTCATCGTCATCTAGGAATACTCATACGATTATTGCCAAGCTTCTCTGCCACCGAGGCGGAGGATCTTCTATCGCAAATGAGAAGACACTTCTCCTGACCGTATGCGCCTTGTGTGCCTATCGAGATGACGGAATTAGCATCAACAGACTCAGTCTGGTATGTAACATGGGTTTTGTTTATACGATCTTGATCAGACATGATCAATCTTGATCAGACAAATCCCAATATTTGCATGTGACACTTGTGTCCATGTGGTTTTTGCATCACATCTTTGGCACTTGTGTCCATTTAACAGCTAGAGAGCCCATTGATTTTAGGACCAGGGGCTTCTGGCTTAGAAATCATTCAATGCCGCTCTCGCTCCTCACTCCGAAGCTCTGAGGGTGGCTTAGGATTATTTCAAAGCGTCTCTCGCCCCTTTTAGGGTTGGGGATTTTTAGGGGCATCTGGCTCTAAAATCTTTAGAGCATCTCTCACCCCCTCTAGGGTTAGGGTTTAGGGTTTATATACTGACCTCTGGGTCCTTTTGTACTTGTAACTTGTAATGAAAATTCGACCTCCGGGTCTTTATTAATGAAAAGTTCTTTTATTTCATTGTTGTGTGTTTTCTGATTCCTTATGCGATTGAAGCTTTAATCTTATGTAACTTGCTTGTTGAACATTAGCTTAATCGACTTACAATGTATGAAACAACCAGACTGATCAGTTCCTTGACTTATCTGATAAGCCTTTTTCTGATCAGTTCCTTGACTGATCTGATAAAGCCTTTTCTTATCAATTCCTTGACTGATCTTCTGATTAGTTGAGATACCTAACTCAACTGATCCCACTTAACCTGGTTAGTCTCTTAACCAACTGGTTCTGGAGACCAGTCCACCAAACATTTCTGGTGCACTTTCTCCGAGATCCAGAAGCCCTAGCTCATTGCATAATTCTCTGAATCTGATCTCAGCTAGTGGCTTGGTTAAAATATCAGCTTTCTGCATATGAGTCTGGATCTTTTACATTATGATATTCTTCTTTTCAACATGATCTCTTATAAAATGATATCTTACATCCACATGCTTGCATCTTGTATGTAGAACAGGATTCTGAGTGATTGCAATAACACTATTACTGTCACATAATATATGTACGTTCTTAGCTACAATGTTATAATCCCTCAGCTGCTGACTTAGCCAGAGCAGTTGGGAACAACAACTTCCTGCAGCCATATATTCTGCTTCAGTAGTAGATGTCGCAACTGATGTCTGTTTCTTTGAAAACCAAGAGATAGTTTACTACCTAAAAACTGACATGTTCCTGAGGTTGACTTCCTATCAATTCTGCAACCTCCATAATCAGAATCAGAATACCCACTAAGCTCTAGATTATCGTCTGATGGGTAAAATAAACCAAGGTTTACTGTCCCCTTCAGATACTTAAGAATCTGCTTAGCTGCTTCCAGGTGACTTTGCATTGAATTTGCCTTAAATCTGGCACATACACTGTTAGGCCCCGGTGGAAAAACCCATTTTGCGCGTGCGGAAGCAAAACATTTCGTTGCGGTGCATATAAAACAGGGGTGAAGGAATGGTGATTCCAGATTTTTCACTTTTAAGCTCATGTGTTGTGTTTTGCTTATGATCGAGTGCATATGACAAGATAAGAACGTAAAGCAGTAAACAACACAACAATGTATAGTGGTTCGGAGACTCAAGCTCCTACATCCACTCTCCCTGTTCCTAGGGAAATTCCTTCAAACACTTCCTAAGGCTTTCTGACTACCTCTGTAGTTTACTAACCTTTCTACTTTGAGCTTTCTGACTACCTCTGTAGTTTACTAACTCAAACTGGACTTATCACCCTCTCGGGCTCGCCTCTAGATGTTTAACGAGTTCACACTCCAATCGGGACTTATCACCCTCACTCGGGATTGCCTAACAACTACCTCACTTCACCACTGGTTATCTCTTACGAGAATGGGGTTTGGGTTTGGTGTTGTCTCCAACTATGGTGAGATTTTCCCTTACATTTGTTTAGCCTCAATGCTAAGGTTGGGAAAATCTCTCTAAGCGTAGGATACATCGTGGGTTGCTTAGATTGGGTTCTAGAACACTCTTTGGATATATTTGTATATCTACAGACTTGTGTTCTAGGGTGGGAAAGCTTGAGTATATGTTCTCTTAGCTCTGTAGCATCGTTGCTATCTTCTCCGCACTTCCACACATAATAATGTAGGAAGAATTTGTATTTATAGTGTGGATTTGAATGTTACCGTTGGAGAGAATCACATTCAAATCCATACTATTCTTTGTAAGTTCTGCAGCTTTTTCAGCTTGGTTGTCTTCCTCTCATTGGTCCACGTCAGCTGGATTCCAACGGCTATATTCCTCAGCTTCAGTGCCTCGGAACATTCAGGATATACTGAGCATTCAGTACATTACTGAGTCTTCAGTAATTACTGTGCCTTCAGTATCCTTTGTCTTCAATCTTCAGTATCTTCAGTCTTCTGAGTCTTCAGTGATATACTGACTGATATACTGAGTCTTCATGCCGAGTCTTCAGTTTCTCAGTTCCATAATGAGTCTTCAGATTCTCAGTCTCACACTGAGTCTTCAGATTCTCAGTCTCATACTGAGTCTTCAGAAACTTCAGTTTCATACTGAATCTTCAGAAACTTCAGTTTCATACTGAAACTTCAGTTTCTTCAGAAACTTACTGAGTCTTCAGAATCTATCCTGATCTATATCTGCTGACTATACATTGTGCAGATAACATCCTGAACACTCTAAAACTGAATCCTGACTCATCTATCAAGATTATCTTGAACATGTCATACTCAGGGGTTTTGGGATCCAATCAAAATCTTCTTTATTAAATTCATTTCCCAACATACACCTACTGCAAAAGTGATATCTGGTCTGCTGGCAGTTAGGTATAGTAGAGATCCAATGAGAGCCCTGTATTCTTTCTGATTAGTTTTCTGACCATTCTCATCTGGATCCATCTTGAATCCAGTCATAATACGAATTCTGGCTTCCTTACAGTTTTGAACTCCAAACTTAGCCAACAAACTCCTAGTGTACTTCGCCTGGCAGATGAATATCCCTTTTGTACTTTGCTTAACTTGTAGACCCAGAAAATTGTTGGGATTATACTGGAAAGTATGCTTTTACTTTGTATAATCAGACTAACTGAATTTCGGACTTATTTACTGAAATAAATTGTTTATCACTGATGTTTTAAATATCATCGAATGTTACATATATTTACTGCATAACTGTTCAATAAATAGTACGTGTTACATTGTAGTTAATTTAGTGATACCAGATCACAGAAGATTAAATTAACAGTTCCTTGTAACTAAAAGTACACCATTCACGACCTAGATGGAAATGAACAATCCATCGTGAAAGGTTGTAGTGTAAGGCTCAGATTGGTTTGTCTTGACCAAGAGATTACACTAGTGCATGACTGATGCATTGAAGAGGACCTACAGGAGGACAAATTCTTCATAAATGAACTAGGAAGAATTAGACCTCAGTGGTTAGTTATTTCTTAATCTTCGTCCCTTAAATAGGATTGCGTGTGGCTAGTAACTATTGCTTTGACTTATTAGGGGAAGAGAACCAGTGAGATTCAATACCCAATATCTTGGGCAATATTATTGGTCACATGCGATTGCTAAGATTTAATACGGAGAATCGTGTGCAAGTACGCTTGTTCGATTTGCCCCCTTGGGAGGTTCATAAGTTTTATCATACCAAATATTGCAAGTGGAACTAGTTTCCGGTATGGATAATAATGTTGAACCGTTCCTTTACCAAGGATAAAAGATATTAATTAATGGAAAGCTATTTCAGTGGCTTGAATTAATTAATGGGCTAGATAATCTTAAACAAGGGAAATAATAACCGGGAGTCATATTAACTGTAATATGGGTTAAGATGGATAGTGCAATATTAATTATGTAGTGGGATTAATTAATATTTATGGGCTTGAATAATATTGTGGCTCAATATTGATAATTCAAGGTCCATTGGAAGGTCCAATATTAATTCTCCTAAAGGCCCCCCAATTAGCCCAAGTTAAAGTCCAATAACTGAAAAAGGTGTTTAAAAATAAAATAAATTTTGTTGCTTATTTTTCCTCTCTTTTTCGAAAATTATGGATAAAAGGGGAGAAAGATTTTCTTTGAATTTTGTTATGGAATGAAGATATGTATTCTTGGAATACAAGATTATCTCATTAAATTCAAGAAATCTCCCACTTGGTTATTCATAGTGAGATTTTCGAAATTTTCAAAGAATTAAGGGAAAGAAAGATTTTCTTGAAAATATATTATGGAAGATATGTATTTCTTGAAATACAAGTATATCTCATAAATTCAAGACGATCCAAATCTTGGAATCTTGTCTCTTAATTTTTCAAAAATTGGCCATAACAAGATAAGGTGGGATTTTTGTGGAAAATTTTAATTATGGAGAAAAGAATATAGGAGATATATTCAAGATTTCTTGGAGATCAAGAAAAGATTTTCCCACATTATTTTTCCCCCAAAATTTCGACCACCACCCTATCTATATATAGGGGATGATTCTTTCATTCCCAAGTACAATTCCATGTGCTGGAAAAATTAGTAAATCCACAAAGTGGTGCAACAAAGTTTATTTTTCCTTTTGTTAATTGTTCGCGAGTATCCTTCCACCGAATTGTCAAGCAAGGACTAGGGAATACTTGGGAAGGCTTTTTGGTGTATTTTCATCGACGAGTCCATTGCCATTCCAAGAGGTAAGTTCACGTAAACTCGTAGTAATTCCACATGCGTAGGATTTACGTGAACTGTTTATATGCATGATTTGTTGTTGAATTATTATTTGAATTAATATGGGTTAATTCATGCTAGTAATAATTATCATAATTAAATTTGTATTTAAATATTCATCTCGAATAGATCCGACAATTAATTCCCCAACAATCGCATCGAGCCTCGGTTTCGACTCAATTTTAAATTGTAATTTAATTCGCTGCCATTAAATTTGAAATTGGATAGTAGAATTGCTAGATCTTTTTTGCAGGTATTCAATTGTCATGGAATTTAATGTGTTTAATTTATGCATGCATATAAATTGTGGTTTTTAAATTCGATTCGTTCGGATTCCTTTTGCCTCGTGAGAAAATCCACGAGTAGATTAGTATTTGTTTGATTTGATCAATGTAATAGACTAGTCTAGATCTAGGTTTATTTATTTTTATAAATAATTTGTAACCGGATCGGAAACGGAGGCGGAGACGAAGAATTAAAAGATGATCCGGAACCGGGCTTAGGCAGCGTGCATCGCTTGAAACATGCAAAGGAAGGCACGCATGCGATGTGGACATTTGGTGCCAAGACGGGCGTGGGCAAGGCCGAGGGGCCGAAGATCCGACGATCCGATCCGACGGCGACGCGTTGGCGACGCAGGGCGACGCGGGCGCGTCGTCGGCAACGCGGGCGCGACTTGACGGGCGACGCGCGTGGCGCAGACGGGCGACGGCGGCAAGACAGGGCGACTTAGAAGCGTCTTGGCGCGAGGGCGACACGGGCAACGCGGCGACGCCGCGAGACGGCGGCGACGGGCGACGGCGGGCGCGCTTAAGACGCTACAAGACGGACGCCACTCGACACGGCCGGGGGAGTGCTAGGCGGGCACTCCGACCCGCGAGCTGGTCAATGACGTGGCTTGACAAGGTATTTTTTTAAATGGTCAAGTGGGAGCTTTTCGAGACGAACGATGAAGGCTAAGAAGAAGATTTCTCGAGATCAAGACATGACAAAATTAACCATGACAATTGGATAAATGTGCCCAATATGTTTAATTTTTGTCTTGATGTTTATGCATTATTTATGCTTATTTAAATTGTGTTTAAATTTGCGATGCATGAGAAAATATTTTGAAAAATCTCACTTTCGAAAATTACTAAGTATGTTTAAACAATTAATTGATAATTTTATTCCGAATAATAAAATTGAATTAATTATTGACCTCCATGATTTATTTATTTGTGAATTCTTTTGGAAAAATTCCCCACTAAAAAAGATAGCTTTCACATGAATAAATTCCAAACAGATGATTGTGGATTATTACTAGTGGCGACGATGACCCTCCCCACGAGGCTCGTTCAAAGCCAAATAATAATTATGTATTTAATCATGGTTATTACTTAGGTATAAAATTGATATGCATATATATCTCCAAGTCCTGTCGATTTTATATTGGTCAAGTGGAGCCAACTATTAATCTGGATATTAAAGGTTTGTAATTGTTCTTGTTTGTAACTGCTTGAATGTGTTTAAATAATGACCCACCCCACGGGCTTATTTAAACTGCTTTTGAGATTTGGTGATGCATGTTCATATTTTTTTGAGATTTTAATATGAAACATGTGATCGAATTTTGTGATATATTTGTGCTTATGCATATTATTATCTATTTCAGTTCATCATGTCGCAACCTTTTAATCCACTGTTATATACAATCAAAGAACACCAATTAACTGGAGATAACTATGTTGTTTGGAAATGAAATATGAGTTTTGTCCTACCGGCACAAGAACATTATTGGGTTCTTGATGTACCCAAGCCCCGTATGCCTACTGATGGATCTGATGCGGAAAGGCACTTGTATAATATTTGGGAGCAGGCCAATGAACCCATGAAACGTGTAATCTTGACTTCACTGTCAGATGATTTGAGACACATTCATGAAGGTGTTGAGTCTGCTGCAGAAATTATACAAAGTCTTGAAGAAATGTTTTTAACAAAAGACCGCATGATCAATCAGTTTAAAACCGGCGACGTGGCTAGGTTAAAAATGGCTGAGGGAACACCCGTAAAGGAGCATGTTCTCAGAATAAAATGCCATTTTGATAAACTTGTTTATCTCGGTACTAAGTATTGTGATGAGGCTCAAATCGAATTTTTTTTCCTAACTCTACCAAGGTGTTTCGATGAGTTTTACTGTAGTTTTGTGATGAGCGATCACATGTTTACTATGGACACTCTACAAGAAGCCTTGGAGATAATAGAGAAGCATTTAGGAAAGAAAGACGAAGCATTGGTGACCAAAAGTCTTTTCTCAAGATCTAGGCCAACGGAAGGCAAGACTAAAGAAAAGAAAAGTGGTCAGATCCAAAGCAAAGTCATCACTAAGAAAAGTAAGAGAAAGATAGCTAGTTGGATGGGTGTCAAGAAAGTACCAAAAGGGAAATGCTTCAAGTCAAGGTGAAAAGGACATTGAGGTCGACTGTTCCAATCCCAAAAGGAATGGAAAGAAAGGTAATTCTCACGCACTAGTTGTTGAAACTTGCTTAGCGGTGTATGCCTCCCATTTATGGGTGGTGGATCTGATCCAGATCATGTATGTTTCACTTTCTGAGGGTTCAAGCGGACCCGACAACTTAGTGGGAGTGAGATCCTCATCACACTGGGCGATGCCACGAGAGTGGCAGCTGAAGCAGTGGGATAAGTGCACCTGTCTTTTGAAGACAGAGTTTTAATTTTAAGAGATGTACTTTACGTTCCGAATTTTATAATGAACTTGATTTCAGTTTCTAAACTTTACCTTGATGGATATTCGGTTACTTTTGATAAAGTTGTTACCATTTCTCTTTATGATAAATTTATCTGTCATGGAACGTTGTTAAGTAATCTCTATACAATTAATCGCGGCACACCACTCACGAAAATGCATCCTATAACACATTAACTATTTCCTAGAATGTAAAAACATTCATCAGACGTGAATGAAACACTTCTATGGCATCTAAGATTGGGACATATTAATCCAAAGAGGATCCAAAGGTTGGTGAAAGACGGTTCACTAGAGTTTCTCCAAGTTGAACCAATTCCAACCTGCGAATCATGTTTGGAGGGTAAAATGACCAAGAGGGCATTCGGAGCCAAGGGGAATAGAGCCAAAGAAGTGTTAGAAATCGCTCACACGTACGTATGTGGTCCAATGTCAACCATGGCAAGAGGAGGTTCACGAGTATTTCGTCACTTTTATTGATGATTACTCAAGAATGCGGTTATATTTTCCTTATGAAGCATAAATCGAGACCTTTGAGAAATTCAAAGAATTTAAGGCTCAAGCAGAGAATCATAGGGAAAAAAAGCGTATCAAGTCTCTACGATCCGATCGTGGAGGCGAAGTACCTCAAATATGAGTTTTTGAACTACTTGTCGATGAAGGGATTGCATCGGTACCGATCGCACCTTTAACCCCTCAACAAAACGGGGTTGCGAGCGAAGAAACATAACTCTTTTGGAAATGGTTAGATCAATGATGTGTTATGCGGATCTTCCCAAGTCGTTCTGGGAGCCTTGGAAATAGCGGCTTACATTCTGAACTTGGTGCCATCCAAATCGGTTCCCAAAACTCCCAAAGAATTGTGGGACCCATGCGCAAGCCTAGTTTGAGACACATGAGAATTTGGGGGTGTCCGCCCACGTGTTGGACAAGGAAGCCGGAAATTGGATCCTCGATCGAAATTAAGGTTGTTTATAGGATACCCCGGGGAACAAAAAGTGTATGTTTTATGGTTCCAAAGATCAAAAGGTGGTAATAAGCACCCACTTTAGATTTTTGGAGGAAGACTATATGAACGAAAAGAAGACCCGTATGAGATTACCTTAAGTGAGCTAAGGGGGCTAACCTCATTGCCAACTGTACAAGATGATATACCAAACGACACACTTTCACAACCTGAGCCTCGTCGTAGTGGGAGGGTTGTGAGACAGCCCGAGAGATACATGGGGATAGGAGAGTCCTCGGACTTGATTCCCGGACAAGATGAATCAGACCCATGGACATACAATGAGGCAATCCAAGATAAGGATGCGGTTTCTTGGTAAAAGGCAATGAAAGCAGAAATGGGGTCTATGGATCATAACAGAGTCTGGGAGCTAGTCGAACCACTTAATGGGGTCAAACCTATTGGTTGCAAGTGGGTATACAAGAGAAAGAGGGGACCGGACGGGAAGGTGGAAACCTTTATACTCAGAAAGAAGGGATCGACTATGAGGAAACCTTTTCACCTGTAGCAATGCTCAAGTCCATCCGGATTCTCTTGTCGATAGCTGCGCATCTCGATTTTAAAATCTTGCAAATGGATGTCAAGACAGCTTTCCTTAACGGAAGTCTTGATGAGGAAATCTATATGCAACAACCCCAAGGCTTCATTGAAAATGGCCAAGAACACCTAGTTTGTAAGCTCATGAAGTCCATTTACGGACTCAAACAGGCATCCCGAGCTTGGAACCAATGTTTTGATCATGTTATAAAGTCTTATAGGTTTGATCAAAACGAGTTCGAGAGTTGTGTGTATAAAAAGCTTGTCGGAACTGCATTGGTATTCTTAGTACTATACGTAGATGACATTCTGCTCATCGGGAACGATGTAAAGGTGTTATCAGACGTAAGGGCATGGCTTTCAAAACAGTTTGATATGAAGGACTTAGGGGAAGCCGGGCACATCCTTGGGATCAAGATCACTCGAGATCGCAAGAAAATGATGATAGGTTTATCGCAAGCTTCATACATAGATACTGTCTTGAAATGATTCAGCATGCAGGATTCTAATAAAGGCTTCGTACCTTTCAGGCATGGAATCCATCTATCCAAGGAAATGTGCCCTAAGACACAAAAGGAGATAGATGACATGAAAGGCATTCCTTATGCTTCGGCTGTCGGAAGCCTTATGTATGCAATGCTGTGTACGAGACCGGATATCTGCTTTGCCGTTGGCATGGTGGCAAGATATCAGAGTAACCCGGGGAAGGAACATTGGACGGCAGTTAAAAACATTCTGAAGTATCTGAAAAGAACTCGAGATAGAATGTTGGTTTATCAGTCAGATAGTCTAATCCCCATCGGCTACACGGACTCGGATTTCCAATCAGACTTAGATTCCAGAAAATCTACCTCCGGTAGTGTGTTTTGCATGGGGGGAGGAGCCATGACGTGGAGAAGCGTTAAGCAGAAATGCATCGCAGATTCTACCATGGAAGCCGAATATGTAGCTGCTTGCGAGGCAGCGAAAGAAGCGGTTTGGCTCAAGAACTTCCTAGTGGACTTGGATGTAGTTCCGAATTTGCCCAGCACAATCACTGTTTAATGTGACAATGCCGGAGCAGTTGTAAATTCAAGGGAACCAAGAGCCCACAAGACCAGCAAACACATTGAAAGGAAATACCATCTTATACGAGAAATCGTTAAGAGATGAGATATAGAGGTGGCAAAGATAGCGTCAGAAGACAACCTAGCTGATCCATTCACAAAGGGTCTGCCTCAGAATACATTCGAGAGACATGTGAAAGGAATGGGTGTCAAGACCGTTGCCAATCTGCTTTGAGTATAAGTGGGTGACATTATTAGGTTCGTGTAGGTGGCATTAGTTGTCACGTACTACACGAGACATGCTGATGTATACTTAAAAGCAGACTTTGAGTATAAGTGGGAGATTGTTGGGATTATACTGGAAAGAATGCTTTTACTTTATATAATCAGACTAACTGAATTTCGGACTTATTTACTGAAATAAATTGTTTATCACTGATGCTTTAAATATCATCGAATGTTACATATATTTACTTCATAACTGTTCAATAAATAGTATGCGTTACATTGTAGTTAATTTAGTGATACCAGATCACAGAAGATTAAATTAACAGTTCCTTGTAACTAAAAGTACACCATTCACGACCTAGATGGAAATGAACAATCCATCGTGAAAGGTTGTAGTGTAAGGCTCGATTGGTTTGTCTTGACCAAGAGATTACACTAGTGCATGACTGATGCATTGAAGAGGACCTACAGGAGGACAAATTCTTCAGAACTGAACTAGGAAGAATTAGACCTCAGTGGTTAGTTATTTCTTAATCTTCGTCCCTTAAATAGGATTGCGTGTGGCTAGTAACTATTGCTTTGACTTATTACGGGAAGAGAACCAGTGAGATTCAATACCCTATATCTTGGGCAATATTATTGGTCACATGCGATTGCTAAGATTTAATACGGAGAATCGTGTGCAAGTACGCTTGTTCGATTTGCCCCCTTGGGAGGTTCATAAGTTTTATCATACCAAATCTTGGAAGTGGAACTAGTTTCCAGTATGGATAATAATGTTGAATTGTTCCTTTACCAAGGATAAAAGATATTAATTAATGGAAAGTTATTTCAGTGGCTTGAATTAATTAATGGGCTAGATAATCTTAAACACGGGAAATAATAACCGGGAGCCATATTAACTGTAATATGGGTTAAGATGGATAGTGCAATATTAATTATGTAGTGTGATTAATTAATATTTATGAGCTTGAATAATATTGTGGCTCAATATTGATAATTTAAGGTCCATTGGAAGGTCCAATCTTAATTCTCCTAAAGGCCCCCCAAGTAGCCCAAGATAAAGTTCAATAACTGAAAAAGGTTTTTAAAAATAAAATAAATTTTGTTGCTTATTTTTCCTCTCTTTTTCGAAAATTATGGATAAAAGGGGAGAAAGATTTTCTTTGAATTTTGTTATGGAATGAAGATATGTATTCTTGGAATACAAGATTATCTCATTAAATTCAAGAAATCTCCCACTTGATTATTCATAGTGAGATTTTCGAAATTTTCAAAGAATTAAGGGAAATAAAGATTTTCTTGATTTTCTTGAAAATATATTATGGAAGATATGTATTTCTTGAAATACAAGTATATCTCATAAATTCAAGAAGATCCAAATCTTGGAATCTTGTCTCTTAATTTTTCGAAAATTGGCCATAACAAGATAAGGTGGGATTTTTGTGAAATATTTTAATTTTTGAGAAAAGAATATAGGAGATATATTCAAAATTTCTTGGAGATCAAGGTGGGCCAAGATGGTGAATTTCGGATGAAAAGTAAAGGGGAATATTGACAATTTTGTAATATAATGTAAAATGTGAGAATAAATATATTGATAGTGGAATGTTACTTTTCTATTTATGAAAACATGAAACTTATTGTTGGACGGATAAATTAGGAAAGAGAGAAACTTATAGGTGGACGGATAAATTAGGAAATAGAGAAACTTATAGGTGGACGGAGGGAGTATTTGATTATGTTAGAGTGTTATTCTCATATTTATAGATATTGTGAAATGTACACTTGTCATAAATCTAAGATGTGGAATAGGAGATGGAACAGGGGATCCAAGCCAGTAATATCTCATGTAACACCAGCTAAATTTTGACATGTGTAATATAAGAGGTATATTATTTTTTTTCTTAATTAAATTACCTTAATCATAATTACCAAAATAACTCCAAAAAAATATTATTTTCTCTCACCGTATCTAAATCCAATATTCTATCAATGTCTTTCTTTCTCACCTCTTTATCTCGTTCATCGTGCCAGACTTGCAGAAACAAATTACCAATTTTTTGAAGAAAAAAAAAACCTGGCCAAACTGCCAATTAGAGGGCGCCACGTTGTTGCTGGTGACGGTTCTACCATCACTGGTGGTGACTCGAAAGGAGAGGCTTTGATCACTGAGGTTGGAATTGGTCTGCCAGTTTTGGCCAAAGTTTTTGGACATAGATTGCCATCCAGTTCTGGACCCTTTGATTGAGACTGCATGGACGTCTCCTGCACCCGCGACGTTGCTGATTAAAACCATGTTGAAGAACGTGTGACCGTTAATGGTGAACCTCATCCCTCCTTTCTTCACGCAGGGCACCCTGCACCATAATTTAAATAAGCCTTCAATATTTAATTGTTATTTTTAACATATTTAATTTTTTTAATTTTTTTTTCTTGGCAATATGTAGGGGGTGTTTGCTAAAAAATTATATTTTAAGTAATAAAATTAGTGATTATGAAAAATTACTTAATAATAAATAAAACTCATCAATTGTAAAAAACGTCTCATATCTAGCTTTTAGATTATAACTTTTGACATCTTATTTAGAGGGTGTTTTAAAACTCTGCTCGCAGTTTATAAACATTTTTCAGAAGTTAAAACTGTGAGAGGACAACTTAAAAAATAAATGCTTCTTTCTTTTTCATTAATAAAGTTTGCAAACACCCTCTTAATATAATAAAAGAGGCACCGAACATTCCAAATTATTTATAAAAGGTAAAAAAAACATGATTAAAAGTTGGTATAAGTTTTTGCAAACACCCTCTATAAGTACCAAAAAAAATGTTCAATAACACTTAGTGCACCAATAATATTATTCAATAAACATAATTAATATCGTTCAATTAAAATAATTTATATTGATCAACTAATAGCATTTTGTTAAATAATTATTACCATTAAAAAATGCTCACCTCCTAAAAGAAACGGGCACAATACCGGCCCGATATTGAGCAATCTGAAGAAATGCGGGCTGGGCCATGTCAAAATGTTAGAGAGGGGGGTTGCACCAGCCGCCGTTGTTGTTAGCTAATCCGTAGTTTGGAGGGCAGAAGTTGGTGGCGGTAATTGTGACGGTGCCGCCCGTCAAGAACGACGCTCGGTCGCCGTTGCAGCGCAGTTGATAGCACGCGCCGCACGTCATCCTGTTGTTAACTAAGGCCGTGCTTAGCGCCGCCGTGCTGGTGCCGTAACCTTGGCTAAATAAGTTACCATATCCACATGCTCCTCCTGCATATATAAATCCGCATGTTAACAATTTAGGGGGAAAAAAATTGACACTTCAAAAATTTTTATTGAGTTTTGTTGTATTAATGTATGTGATTGGTAATATTGAATTTAGTATTTTTCTCGGCGTTTCTCTATTTAAGTGCTAATATTTTTGTATGTAGTTAGCTAGGAATTATATTCCCAAAGTTCGAATTTGATTCGAGCTGTATCGATTATATTAATGAGGTGGAAATAAAATTTGACTCGACTCACAAACGAACCTAACTAATGGATCGATTTACAAGAATTTCTTTAGTTATATTGAGCCTAACAAGTCGAGCTGTCAATATGGCTCCCGGTTATTATTTCCCATGTTTAAGATTATCTAGTCCATTAATTAATTCAAGCCACTGAAATAGCTTTCCATTAATTAATATCTTTTATCCTTGGTCAAGGAACGGTTCAACATTATTATCCATACCGGAAACTAATTCCACTTGCAAGATTTGGTATGATAAAGCTTATGAACCTCCTCCCAAGGGCAAATCAAACAAAGCGTGCTTTGCACACGATTCTTCGTATTAAATCTTAGCAATCACATGTGACTAATAATATTGCCCAAGATAAAAAAGTATTGAATCTCGTTGATTCGCTACTCATGATAAGTCAAAGCAATAGTTACCAATCCCACGTGATCCTATTTAAGGAACGAAGATTAAGAAATAACGAACCACTGAGGTCTAATTCTTCCTTGTTCGATTCACCAAGAATTTATTCTCCTCAGGGTCCTATTCAAAGGTCATCACCATGCACTAGTGTAATCTCTTGGTCAAGACAAGTCAATCTGAGCCTTACACTTCAACCTTTCGCGATGGGTTTGTTCATTTCCATCTAGGTCGTGAATGACGTACGTTTAGTTACAAGGGACTGCTAATTTAATCTTCTGTGATCTGGTATCACTAAATTAACTACAATGTAACACGTCATTTAATTATTGAACAGTTATGCAAAGAAATATATGTAACATTCGATAATATTTAAAGCATCAGTGATAAACAATTTATTTCAGTAAATAAGTCCGAAATTCAGTTTTGATTATATAAAGTAAAAAGCATACTTTCTAGTATAATCCCAACAATCTCCCACTTATACTCAAAGTCTGCTTTTAAGTATACTACAACATGTCTCGTGTAGTCTGTGACATCTAATGTCACCTACACGAACCTAATAATTTCTCCCACTTATACTCAAAGCAGATTGGCAACGGTCTTGACACCCATTCCTTCCACATGTCTCTCGAATGTATTCAGAGGCAGACTCTTTGTGAATGGATCTGCTAGGTTGTCCTCAGACGCTATCTTTGTCACATCTATATCTCCTCTCTTAACGATATCTCGTATAAGATGGTATTTCCTTTCAATGTGTTTGCTGGCTTTGTGGGCTCTTGGTTCCCTTGAATTTGCAACTGCTCCGACATTGTCACAATAAACAGTGATTCTGCTGGGCAAATTCGGAACCACATCTAAGTCCACTAGGAAGTGCTTGAGCCAAACCGCTTCTTTCGCTGCCTCGCAAGCAGCTACATATTCGGCTTCCATGGTAGAATCTGCGACGCATTTCTGCTTGACGCTTCTCCATGTCACGGCTCCTCCCCCCATGCAAAACACACTACCGGAGGTAGATTTTCTGGAGTCTATGTCTGATTGGAAATCCGAGTCCGTGTAGCCGATGAGGATTGGACCATCTGGCTGATAAACCAACATTCTATCCCGAGTTCTTTTCAGATACTTCAGAATGTTTTTAACTGCCGTCCAATGCTCTTTCCCGGGGTTACTTTGATATCTTACCACCATGCCTACGACAAAGCAGATATTTGGTCTCGTGCAGAGCATTGCATATATGAGGCTTCCGACAGCCGAAGCATAAGGAATGTCTTTCATGTCATCTATCTCATTTTGCGTCTTAGGGGACATTTTCTTGGATAGATGGATTCCATGCCTGAAAGGTACGAAGTCTTTCTTGGAATCTTGCATGCTGAAGTGTTTCAAGACAGTGTCTATGTATGAAGCTTGCGATAAGCCGATCATCTTTTTCTTGCGATCTCGAGTGATCTTGATCCCAAGGATGTGTCCGGCTTCCCCTAAGTCTTTCATATCAAACTATTTTGAAAGCCATGCCCTTACGTCTGATAACACCTTTACATCGTTCCCGATGATCAGAATGTCATCTACGTATAGTACTAAGAATACCAATGCAGTTTCGACACGCTTTTTGCATACACAACTTTCAAACTCATTTTGATCGAACCCATAAGACTTTATAACATGATCAAAACATTAGTTCCAAGCTCTGGATGCCTGTTTGAGTCCGTAAATGGACTTCATGAGCTTACACACTAGGTGTTCTTGGCCTTTTTCAATGAAGCCTTAGGGTTGTTGCATATAGATCTCTTCATCAAGACTTCCGTTAAGGAAAGCTGTCTTGACATCCATTTGCCAGATTTCAAAGTCGAAATGCGCAGCAATCGATAAGAGAATACGGATAGACTTGAGCATGGCTACTGGCGAAAAAGTTTCCTCATAATCGATCCCTTCTTTCTGAGTATAACCTTTCGCCACTAGTCTTGCTTTGAAGGTTTCAACCTTCCCGCCCGGTCCTCTTTTTCTCTTATATACCCACTTGCATCCAATGAGTTTGACCCCATTAAGTGGTTCGACTAGCTCCCACACTCTGTTATGAAACATTGAACCCATTTCGGCTTTCATTGCTGTTTGCCAAGAATCTGCATCCTTGTCTTGGAGTGCCTCGTCATATGTCCATGGGTCTGATTCGTCTTGTCCGGGAATCAAGTCCGAGGACTCTCCTATTCCCATGAATCTCTCGGGCTGCCTTACAACCCTCCCACTACGACGAGGCTCCGGTTGTGAAAATGTGTCGTTCGGTATATCGTCTAGTACAGTTGGCATTGAGGTCTGCCCTATTAGCTCATTTAAGGTAATCTCACTTTTGGGTCTTCTTTCGTTCCTATAGCCTTCTTCCAAAAATCTATAGTGGGTGCTTATGACCATCTTTTGATCTTCGGGACCATAGAACATATACCCTTTTGTTCCCTCGGGGTATCCTACAAACAGCCTTAATTCTGATCGAGGGTCCAATTTACCGGCTTCCTTGTCCAACACGTAGGCCGGACACCCCCAAATTCTCATGTGTCTCATACTAGGCTTGCGCCCGGTCCACAATTCTTAGGGAGTTTTGGGAACCGAATTGGATGGCACCAAGTTCAGAATATAAGCCGTTGTTTCCAAGGCGTGACCCCAGAACGACTTGGGCAGATCCGCATAACTCATCATAGATCTAACCATTTCCAAAAGAGTTCTGTTTCTTCGCTCTGCAACCCCGTTTTGTTGAGGGGTTCCGGGTGCAGTGAGCTGGGATGCAATCCCTTCATCAGATAAGTAGTTCAAAAACTCATCGCTGAGGTATTCGCCTCCACGATCAGATCGTAGAGACTTGATACGTTTTTCCCTATGATTCTCTGCTTGAGCCTTAAATTCTTTGAATTTCTCGAAGGTCTCAGATTTATGCTTCATAAGGAAAATGTAACCGTACCTTGAGTAATCATCAATAAAGGTGACAAAATACGCATAACCTCCTCTTGCTTTGGTTGACATTGGACCACATACATCTATGTGAACGATCTCTAACACTTCTTTGGCTCTATTCCCCTTGGCTCCAAATGCCCTCTTGGTCATTTTACCCTCCAAACATGATTCGCAGGTTGGAATTGGTTCAACTTGGAGAAGCTCCAGTGAACCGTCTTTTACCAACCTTTGGATCCTCTTTGGATTTATATGACCTAATCTTAGATGCCAAAGAAGTGTCTCGTTCACGTCTGATGAACGTTTTCTTTTCTCGGAAACAGTTGATGTGTTATAGGATGCATTTCGTGAGTGGTGTGCACAGTTAATTGTATAGAGATTATTCGATAACGTTCCATGATAGATAAATTTATCAAAAAGAGAAATGGTAAAAACTTTATTAAAAGTAACCAAATATCCATCATAAAAAAGTTTAGAAACTGAAATCAAATTCTTTCTAAAATTCGGAACGTAAAGAACATCTCTTAAAATAAAACTCTGTCTTCAAAAGACAGGTGCACTTCTCCCACTGCTTCAGCTGCCACTCGCGTAGCATCGCCCAGTGTGATGAGGATCTCACTCCCACTAAGTTGTCGGGTCCGTTTGAACCCCTGTAATGTGAAACAAACATGATCAGTGGATCCCGTATCCACCACCCATAAATGGGAGGCATACGCCGCTAAACAAGTTTCAACAACTAGTGCGTGAGAATTATCTTTCTTTCCGCTCCTTTTGGGATTGGAACAGGCTGACCTCCAATGTCCTTTCTCCCAGCAATTAAAACATATTCCTTTTGGTTCTTTCTTGACACCCAAACAGCTAACTGTCTTTTTCTCACTTTTCTTAGTGATGAGTTTGCGTTGGTTCTGACCACTTTCCTTTTCTTGAGACTTGCCTTCCACTGGCCTAGATCTCGAGAAAAACTTTTGGTCACCAATGCTTCGTCTTTCTTTCTTAAATGCTTCTCTACTTTCTCCAAGGCTTCTTGTAGGATATCCATAGTAAACATGTGATCACTCATCACAAAATTACAGTAAAATCCATCGAAGCTCCTTGGTAGAGTTAGCAACAGAAATTCAATTTGGGCCTCATCACAATACTTAGTTCTGAGATAAGCCAGTTTTTGAAAATGATGTTTGATTCTGAGAACATGCTCCCTTACAGGTGTTCCCTCAGCCATCTTTAGCCTAGCCCACGTCGTCATTTTTAAACTGATTTATCATGCGGTCTTTTGTTAAAAACATTTCTTCAAGACTTTGCATAATTTCCGCAGCAGACTCAACACCTTCATGAATGTGTCTTAAATCTTCAGACAGTGAAGTCAAGATTATACGTTTCATGGGTTCATTGGACTGCTCCCAAATATTATACTCATGTCTTTCCGCATCAGGTGATTCATCAATAGGCTTACGTGGCTTGGGTACATCAAGAATCCAATAATGTTTTTGTGCAGGTAGGACAAAACTCATATTTCGTTTCCAAAAATTATAGTTTTTGCCAGTTAATTGGTGTTCTTTGAGTGTATATAACAGTGGATTAAAAGGTTGCGACATGATGAACTGAAATAAACAATAATATGCATAAGCACAAATATATCACAAGGTTCGATCACATGCATCATATTAAAATCTCAAAAAAATATGAACATGCATCAGCCAACATCTCAAAACAGTTTAAATAAGCCACGTGGGGTGGGTCATTATTAAACCACATTCAAGCAGGTTACAAACAAGAACAGTTACAAACCTTTAATATCCAGATTAATAGTTGGCTCCCACTTGACCAATATAAAATTGACAGGGACTTCGGGAAAGTATATGCATATCAATTTTTTACCTAAGTAATAACCATGATTAAATACAGAATTATTATTTCACTTTAAACGAGCCTCGTGAGGAGGGTCATCGTTACGTCACTAGTAATAACCCACAATCATCCATTTGGAATTCATTCATGTGAAAGCTATCTTTTGACCGTCCCGTGGGGGGAATTTCTCCAAAAGAATTCACAAATAAATAAATCATGGAGGTCAAAATTAATTCAATTTTATTATCCGGAATAAAATAGTCAATTAATTATTTAAACATACTTAGTAATTTTGAAGGTGAGATTTTTCATTGGGCAACTCTCATGCAAACACATTTAAACAAATTAAATAAAGCATAAGATAGCACAAAATAAATCAAGCAAAACAGAAAAATAAACATATTGGGCACAAATTATCCAATTGTCATGGTTTGATTTTTCTTGGCTTGATCTTGAAGAAACACCGTCTTGAATTTCTCCAACTCGATCGTCTCGAAAAGATACTCCGTCTCGAAACTCCACGCCAAGACTCGCACAATGGATGCACGCCCAGATTCGCCCGCCACTTGGCGGAGTTCACAAATATTTCGGCGGCCGCCCCGCCAGCGCCGCAAGACGCCTCGGCGGTCCCAAGACTTCTCGCGACGCCGATCCACACGCGTCCATGCGTCTGTGGGTTCGCCAGGGTTTCTGGCACTAGTTCTTAGCACCCGCACCGTCCCCACGGCGTGCCAAGATCTCCCTCGCGTCACGGGTCGGCTCCGCGGTCTTTGTGTCCGCTAGCGCCGCCCCTCTCACGCGGATCCTCACGCCTCGGCCCTCGGCCTCGCCCGGCGTGCTCTGCTAGCGTCCGTCAGCGTCGCGTGTCTTCCTTTGGCGTTTCGCCGCGACGCCCCCCACGCCCGATTCTGGATTTTGTCCTTTAATTAACCCGTCTCGCCCTCGTTTTCGATCCTAAGCACAATTTATTTACAAAAAATAAATAAACTTAGATCTAGACTAGTCTATTACATTGATCAAATCAAACAAATCCTAATCTACTCGTGGATTTTCTCACGAGGCAAAACGAATCTGAACGAATCGAATTAAAAAACCACAATTTATATGCATGCATAAATAAAAACATTAAATTCCATGATAATTGGATACCTGCAAAACAGATCTAGCAATTCTACTATCCAATTTCAAAATTTAATGTCAGCGAATTAAATTACAATTTTAAATTTCAGAGCCCGAAAAGGTGGCTCTGATACCAGTTGTTGGGGAATAAGTTGCACAGATCTATCTGGGGTGAATATTTAAATACAAATTTAATTCTTATAATTATTACTAGC
Source organism: Stenogyne calaminthoides (assembly GCA_037126765.1). Taxonomy (NCBI): domain Eukaryota; kingdom Viridiplantae; phylum Streptophyta; class Magnoliopsida; order Lamiales; family Lamiaceae; genus Stenogyne; species Stenogyne calaminthoides. The sequence continues at coordinate 34,530,066 of JBBCBC010000010.1, read as the reverse complement.
ATGAATTAATCCTATATTAATTCAAATAATAATCAAACATATCATGTATATAATAATTCACGTGAAACCTACGCATGGGGAATTCTACGAGTTTACGTGAACGTACCTCTTGGGATGACAGTGATCTGGCAGATTAGACTAACCAAAAGAACTTCCCAAGTATTCCCTTAGCCCTCGTTCGACTATCTGGTGGAAGGACTCTTGTGAACGATTTAACAAAAGGAAAATAAATTATGTTGCACCACCTTTGTGGATTTACTAATTTTTCCAGCACATGGAATTGTACTTGGGAATAAAAGAATCATCCCCTATTTATAGAGACCAGGTGGTCGAATTTTGTGCCCAAAAATAATGTGGAAAAATCTTTTCTTGATCTCCAAGAAATCTTGAATATATCTCCTATATTCTTTTTCCCATAATTATAATATTCCACAAAATCCCACCTACTCCATCTTTATGGTAATTTTTTAAAATATAAGGGTTCAAGAATCCAAGATTTGGATCTTCTTGAATTTATGAGATATTCTTGTATTTCAAGAAATGCATATCTTCCATAATATATTTTCAAGAAAATCTTTCTTGCCCTTTATTTTCAAGTATTTCGAAATTCCTATTATAGATAATCAAGTGGGAGATTTCTTGAATTTAATGAGATAATCGTGTATTCCAAGAATACATATATTTATTCCATAACAAAATTCAAAGAAAATCTTTCTCCCAACATATCTATAATTTTCGAAAAAATAATAGGAAAAATAAGCAAAAATATTTATTTTATTTTAATCACCTTTTCAATTATTGGACTATATGTTGGGCTACTCAGGGGGCCTTTAGGAGAATTAAGATTGGACCTTCTAATGGACCTTGAATATCTAATATTGAGCCACAATATTATTCAAGCCCATAAATATTAATTAATCCCACTACATAATTAATATTGCACTATCCATCTTAACCCATATTACAGTTAATATGGCTCCCGGTTATTATTTCCCATGTTTAAGATTATCTAGCCCATTAATTAATTCAAGCCACTGAAATAGCTTTCCATTAATTAATATCTTTTATTCTTGGTCAAGGAACGGTTCAACATTATTATCCATACCGGAAACTAATTCCACTTGCAAGATTTGGTATGATAAAGCTTATGAACCTCCCAAGGGGGCAAATCAAACAAGCGTACTTGCACACGATTCTTCGTATTAAATCTTATCAATCACATGTGACTAATAATATTGCCCAAGATAAAAAGTATTGAATTTCGTTGATTCGCTACCCATGATAAGTCAAAGTAATAGTTACCAATCCCACGTGATCCTATTTAAGGAACGAAGATTAAGAAATAACGAACCACTGAGGTCTAATTCTTCCTTGTTCAGTTCTGAAAAATTTATCCTCCTGTAGGTCCTATTCATTGCATCAGTCATGCACTAGTGTAATCTCTTGGTCAAGACAAGTCAATCTGAGCCTTACACTTCAACCTTTCGCGATGGGTTGTTCATTTCCATCTAGGTCGTGAATGGCGTACTTTTAATTACAAGGGACTGTTAATTTAATCTTCTGTGATCTGGTATCACTAAATTAACTACAATGTAAAACGTACGAATTATTGAATAGTTATGCAGTAAATATATGTAACATTCGATAATATTTAAAGCATCAGTGATAAACAATTTATTTCAGTAAATAAGTCCGAAATTCAGTTTTGATTATACAAAGTAAAAAACATACTTTCTAGTATAATCCCAACACGCTGTGGATGCTAGAAATTTAACTTGGCATCATGATGATAGGATCAAAGATGGAATGCTAAGACACCCTGCTGATTCACCCCAGTGGAAGACATTCGATGTCAGGCATCCAAAATTTGGCACCGAGCCACGACACTTGCGTCTTGCACTCTCAACTAACGGAATGAATCTGTTCGGTATCCAAAGTACCAACCACAGTACATGGCCAGTGATTCTGTTAGCTTATAATCTTTAACCCGAGTTGTGCATGAAGCACACTTACATGATGTTGTCTATGTTGATATCAGGACCCAAACAACCTGGTAACGACATAGATGTATATCTGGCTCCTTTGATTGAGGACTTGAAGCTCCTGTGGGATGAAGGTGTCGATGTGTATGATGCTTGTAGAAAGGAGAATTTCAAGTTGAAGGCCATGTTGTTTGGAACTATCAATGACTTTCCCGCTTACGGGAATCTATCTGGATATAGTGTGAAGGGGGCCGATGCATGTCCTTGTTGTACCAAGAAGACACATTACATTCGATTGAGTAATTGTAGGAGGACAATTTATATGGGACATAGGAGGTGGTTGGACCTAACACATAAGTACAGAACAATGGCCGATGCATTCGATGGCACAATCGAGACAGGTGAAGCACCACGTTTATTGTCAGGTTCTGATGTATTGAATGAGATGAAGAATATCGACACACAGTACAGAAAGATCTTCACAAAGAGTGTCCCCACTAGCGGTTGGAAGAAGGAATCAATTTTCTTTCAATTGCCCTATTGGAAAGAGTTGTATGTTAGACACTTCATTGATCTAATGCACGTTGAGAAGAAAGTTTGTGCCAGCTTGCTCAACACTCTCCTAGCTGATAAGAAGCCCAAGGATGGTTACAATGCAAGAATGGATATGATTGATATGGGAATAAGAGCAGAATTAAAACCTGTACCTAGAGAAAGGGGTCAACCGTTCTTACCTCCTGTTGTACACACCTTGTCCAAGAATGAGAGAAAAGAGTTACTTCAGACGCTAAAGGATGTGAAAGTTCCAGAGGGTTATTCGTCCAACCTACAGAGACTTGTATCAGATGATGGCGTGAGACTGATGAATCTGAAATCGCATGACTATCATGTCATCATGGAAACTTTCTTGCCCATTGCAATACGTTCTATCTTGCCTGAAAATGTGCGCATAACCATAACAAAGTTATGTTGGTTCTTCAAGGCAATGAGTAGCAAGGTCATAAATCCTAGAAAATTGCTTGATTTTCAAAGACAGATTGTGGGGACGCTTTGTGAGCTTGAGATGTATTTCCCTCCATCATTTTTTGATATAATGGTTCACCTAACAGTTCATTTGGTACACGATACAAGGATGTGTGGCCCTGCTCGTATGCGATGGATGTATGGTGTAGAGAGATATATGAAAGTGCTCAAAGGATATGTGATGAATATGTCAAGGCCGGAGGGATGCATTGCAGAACGCTATTTAGTAGAAGAAGCAGTCGAGTACTGATCTGAATTCATTCCGAATGTCGATGCAATTGGACTTACAATTACTCGGTACACCAATGGGATGGATGGTGTAGGCCTTACCGGTGGTCAATCTGTAAGTGTTAGTATAGAGGAACTAACACGGATGCACTTATGCGTACTTCACAACACAGTCGACTTGCTTCCTTTTATTGACCTGCACATCCAAGCACTTGTTGAGACATTTCCCACCAGAGATAGATCATGGATTGAAGTTGAGCACAATCGCACGTTTGTTGACTGGTTCAATGGTTATATAGCAAATATGTTGTCACGGGATAAAGAATCAGTGAATGAAAGAGTTAAGTGGTTATCTAGAATGCCTGATAGACATGTGTATTCGTACAAGTGTTATCTTATTAACGGATACACATTTTATATCAGAGATCATGATGCCACAAGTACAATGCGAATAGTGGGCCCATTATCGCAAATCGCAGGGATCAATCGAATACTACTTGCTTTGGATGATTGTCAACATTTGGGAACTCGACTATGTTGTTCACCGACAACCAATCTTCGAGTGCGGTTGGGTGAGGATCCTAACGGGTCCAAGTTGAAAGATCTGGGTTCGTACTCGTTGATTTGAAGAATGTGGGATACAAAAATGACCCTTACATAATGGTCAGTCAAGCTCAACAAATTTTCTATGTCCCCGACCCAGTTAATAAGAAATGGTCCATCGTGGTTCTGTCAAACAAATTTAACACTAGTTATCAAATTAGCGACCACGTCGATGAAGATGTTGACACTATCGATGATCCTTTTCAGAACTTCACTCATTCTGTACCCTCTTTCGATGATCTTGCAAATTCACGCCCGTACCAGAGAATAATTGTCGATGTGGATGAATATGACAATCCGGATCTTGTTAACATTCATGGTCATGAACGAGAAAAGTCAACCAAAAAACGAAAAAGAAAAACAAGTGCTAAAAAGAAATGTATGACTTTATTGATTGTGTTTGCTTCTGCTTTATTAAATGTTGTTTCTTTTGCTTTATTGAATGTTATTTCTTCTGCTTACTTAAATATTGTTTGTTTTTTGTTTATTAAATGTTGTTTTTCTGTTTTATAGGATCATGTCTTGTCTGCCATATCCGGGAGATGATGGAGATGATGGTGATAATTATGATGGAGATCATGGTGGAGATTATGATGGAGATCATGGTGATGATGATCGACATCATACTGATGATTTGGATCAGGGTGACACTTCTGCTCCCACCACTAGCAGCTCTGGGGATAAGCGTAGCAGAGGTATAGTCACGATGTCTTCTGTTAAGAGGGCTCGTAGCAAGGGGAAACAAGTGCAGGTAATTTTATTAGAATTGAACAGTTAAAATTGTAATATATGATTGATCGTTGAATCTAATTAAATAATATGTTATTGCAGCTATCATTCAATGAATATGGGCAGGCAATCGGTAAACAGAGTGAGACATTGTCTTTCTACATTGGAGCTGCAGTTAGACGTATAATCCCTATTGTGCTACCATCCAAGGACTGGCGTAGCGACAAAATCACTTCTTTGAAAGAAAGATTATGGGATGAACTTTCGGTATGTTAATTATATATATGGTTATTGAAAGTTGTTGTATGATTAGTAAATTTACTACATTGATATGTTATATGCGTACAGAGTACATTTCTCGGCCTTGATCATTCAAAGAAGACGCAAATATTGTCGCAAGCTGGAGTATTGGCCAAGAATTTTCGGGCTTGGCTGAGAAGTCAAGCACGAAATCCGGATACTGGTCTTTACTCGGCTAGTCCCCCCGAGGCCTATCAGAATTGCCCGTCGGTGGCCCCATTCTGGGAAGAGTTTGTGCAACGATCTATGGCTGATGAGTTCCAGGTAAAATTGATAAATATCATTTAATGTCCTATGTTTTTCAGTGTTTATCGTATTTCTATTAAACTATAGCTACTAAGTGAGAAAAATCGCAAACAAGCCAAATCGATGGAGGCGCGATATCGTGGCTCGAATGAAGGGTATGCACGCATAAGAGAAAATTTGGTAAGATCAAAATCCTAATATTTTATTTTGTTTATATATTTACTTTTAATATATCTAATAAGAGGACACGTTAATGACTATCGTAGAAAGAAGAAAAAATGAAAGCTGGAGAGAGTCAGCCTGTTGTTACCCATTTCAAGTTATTTCAAACTACCAGAAAGGCTCGAGATGGGAATATTCCTGATTCCAGTGCACAGCGTATAATCGAAGAAGGGGTAAGTTATGCATTAATTTGTCTTTGAATTACAAACTATTATTTCTAAACAAATGATTAAATAATATTCTTTTGTAATTCAGGAGCGTTTATCTCAGACCATGACGCCCGAAGACATCCACTTTGTCGGTAATGATGATCTACTTGGACGGGCTTTAGGTAGTCAGGAGCATCCCGGCCGCTTACGGAGTGTTGAATATGGCGTCACGAAGTCATCATTGGCCATGTTACCTGGTCTTCAAGCCATGAATATGGTGGGTATACTTTCGGAACAAGTTGCCCAGATGGCTAAAGAGTTGGAACAGGTGAGGTCTGAGAGACGTTCACATCACGGAATGTCCTCTAGTGGAGCAAGCTGTGAAAATAGTGTCGCTGATGCTATGTTTTCGGCTAATGCTCGGGACGATTTTATTGAGGCACTTCGAAACGACGTCCCGCAGGTATCAGATGTGTATCACATTTATTTTAATTAAAGACTAGTATATATATTAAAATTTTCTAACTAAATATCTTATTCGAACAGTCACCGACCTCATGCTACCTTTATTTGGAGAATCCTACTCGGTTGGTGGCTATAGGAACGTTGCTCAATAACTCCGATGGAGTTATTCATGGTAGTCCCATCACTCCTGGTTTCGTGAGGGTCACACTCGAAGTACCCACAATCGAAGAAGAGGATTCACCGGTGCCTAAACCAATTGATGAAGCTGTCACCGTCGGAACAGCGGTCGGGCACTTCATCGAATGGCCGATCAACTTGGTATCTCTGACCATGAAGGTAAATTTAATATATATTATTAAAGTTCATTATCTTATTTGTTGTTCTAAATAATGTTGCAAATTGATTGTAGAAACTGTCGACACCACAAAATCCTAAACAGAAATCAAAGGGTGTCGCAGCCACTCAGAGGGAGACAACGACCAGAGACTCCACTATTGGTGATCGCAAACTTTGTTATCCCTTACCCGGAGACTTAGATCACGACTACACCGTACATAATACGGTGCAAGTGATAGTGGAGTCCTCTGACTTCGATATGATCACAGTTCCTATGAATGCTTACTATCATCGGAATTCTATTGAAGAATACATCGCTCGGGAGCATGTGATCAAAATCGTGAACGATCAGTGGTTGAGTGCAACGAGCATAGCCTTATACCTCAGGTATGTGTTTACTAATTAATTCTCAGTATTTACTTTCTATATAGTTTACTTTTCAAATTAAATATTAATTAGTGTATATATGTTGGTTAAAGATATTTGGGTGAGGTATATCTCTCCAGAGATCCTCGAGCATGTGGAATGTATTCCTTCGTCTCCCCCCAAGTGTCTTGCTCAATGGGAGATAGAAGGCAAACCATGGAGTGGTTAGTTTCTCATATCTTTGAAGAGTTATCTTGACAGAGATCATCTCATTTTTTGGCCAACAAATGTGGGGTGAGTACAATAAACATTTCATTAAAATTTATATTCATAATATATATGATATTTCCACATATGCTAAATTTATCGTAATTTTAATATTCTTAATATAATATAGGAATCATTGGGTCTTTGGTCGCCATAAATATGATCACATTAAATGTGTATTTTATGGATCCAAATTAAGAATGAAGTTGGCTTCAAATCGACCTGATCTTAGTTCGTACATGGAAGCGTAAGTTCATTTTTAATATTATAATATAATGATTTGTTTTACTTATTAAAATTATGCATATTTAATCTAACTTTATTTTTTAATTCTAATAATAATAGTGTGATGACCCAATATCGGAGTCGCCTTCCTAATCAAGGCTCAAGAGCTAAATTCAATAAAGTGAAATTTGAATAATGTTAAGGTAAATATAATTTATTAAATTATCAAATTAATATAAAATAATTATAATTGTAATACGTGATTATATTGCTAATCAACAGTAATTTAGGCAAACGATAGATATAGTAATCACTGTGGACATTTTGTGTGCTGTTATATTGAAGATATAATACGCGCTTCTCAATCCGTGGTTCCTATCAACGTAAGTCAATTTATCGATTTATTTAAATTATTATTAATTGAATAAAAAATCATACTATATATCTAACTATATTGATTAATTGATCGTTGTTTGCAGTTTGTCTATTATCGTCCGGTCAAGTCTTACTCCAAACAAAGAATGATCAAATGGAAAATGGATTGGACAGGGTACCTTTACAATCGATTCTTGTATAATTATAGATAGATTGGGATAACTTTTGATAGCATATTACTTATATATATATTTGTATTGATATGCATGTTTTAATTTGTTGTATTTGGACGATTAATATTTATTTCATGATGTGTATGCATTAATTTATTTGATGTTTTGGTATTGGACAATTAATTATCGTGTGGTGTAAAATTTGGTTTTAAGTTTTGGTTTTGGTTTTATATAAACAGGATTTAAAAATATAAATTAAATTTAAAAATATATATATATATATATATATTGGACAGCGGTTAAAAATTGTTGTCCAAATGTATTTATATATATTTAAAAATTAAAAAAAAGGGTTAAACAGTGGTTGTGAACCGCTGTTCAAGTGAATATACTTGGACAGCGGCTACAAACCGATGTCTTAGCTTAATCGCTTGGAATGCGGTTGACAACCGCTTTCTTAGGGCAATCTTGATTAAAAACCGCTCTCAAGTCAAAATATCTTGGAGAGCGGTTTTTTCACCGTCCCAAGCTTGGAGAAATAAGATAACCGCTCTCCAAGCTCATTTTTAACAGCTCTCCAAGCCCAAATCTGTATTAGTGACTCGATAAAAAAAATTACCCTCATCATCATGCAATATCAACCCATACCCACTTTTGCATGTACGTGACTGGAGTCCTAAAAGAGAGCAACGTCAACATTAGCTTTAGTATAATGAGGGGTTGGTGCCATGTATCACACAAAATTTGACCAACTGAATTATGCATATAGAGGCAAAGATTTATTTACCCCGAGTTCATGTGAACTCTTTTTTCAAGTATCAGACTATGTTTATGAACTTGAAGAGATTTCAAATCCTGTAAAACGAATTTGATATAAAGTAAAATTTGAATTTTGGATTTATATATGTTTAGGAGCCTGATTTTTATAGGATTTGATGGGTACAATTTTAAAAAATATGTGATAGGTGATTGATTATGTATTTAAAAAAGTAGAGATAAAATCACAATTGTCATGTAACTCTATCTGTGTCCATAAATAATCATAGTTTTTATTTTATCAATTTTGATCCATTTGGTGTCACTTTTGGTCATTTTTGCTAAAAATATCAAATTTTGACCAGAAAAATCACCACAATTTTTTATTCTAGCCACGTTGTTGGTCGCCACCAATCCCTTTTGAATCATCTCTCTTCCAATAATCTAAACCCTCAATCATATTCATTTTTCGATTACACCTGTCCCAAAATTCGCAACTTCAAAATCGTGAATTTCATCAATATCTCGTGATTAATTTCGAGTGATTTATAATGAGGTGAGACTCGAGGTCTATACTATTCTTTTTTGTCTCGCTTTTCTCATCATTTTAATATTTTTTTGTACCATTTTGTATAATTCAATAATTTTTAAACTTTCGCTAGAAAGAATAAAAAGTTGAAACAAAAGGGACCAAAGTTAAAAAATATTAATTATTTAATTAAAATATTAATTAAAAGGTATTAGTATATTTTTAAAAGTATTATTTATTTACCTAAAATATATTATTTTTTTTGGTATTAATTATTTTTATTAAAAAAATATTGATTGATTTTATTAGAGTTCAAACTAACGATTCAAAACCAAGTTAAAGAATTTATTGGGCCGAAGGCAAAAAACTATTGGACCTGTAACAAGTGGTTAGCCGTCATGGGCCTGATTCAAGCCCAGTGAATGTAGGGTTTCATAGAATCCCATATAAATTTCTCGCGTACTCTCTCTCATCCCTCAGAAGTCTAAACCCTATACAGCATTACAGAGCCGTGCCGAGCTCCTGAGATTTGATCGACAATGGTGATGAAAAATCTCTGCAACTTTTTTCTATTTTAATTTGTTCAATTGCGTTAGGTTTTATGTTTTTCTTTCGTCTACTGAGTTCTTTTGGGTAAATTTGCAGACCTTCAAGAGAAGGAACGGAGGGAGGAACAAGCATGGCCGTGGTCATGTCAATTTCATCCGTTGCTCCAACTGTGGGAAATGCTGCCCCAAGGTACCTTTTTTTTTCTGAACTTAAATTTTGATCGACACTTTATGGTGCTTGTTTAGTACTCTATCAGAAAATGCGTTGTGGATGTCTTGGATCTGATTTTCGTCTTATCTTTTCTTTTTGTTAGAATTTTAATTGCGTTGATATACAATTTCAGTTGTATCAATTTCGTGGCCTAGTAATGTTTGCAGTTTCATATTTTAATTTAATTGGACCAGATGCATCAAACATTTCCTAGGTCGGAAGATTTTGTGAGTAAATTTATCAGCTAGTTTTAGAGTTCTGATGCTGTGATACATCGCATGTAGAGTGTTTTGTGCAATTGTAAATAATTTTAATTTTGGATTGAATTTGCATCTGTAATTTTGGCAATTAATCTTTGACTATGAAAACACAAATTTGTAGTTCATGTTCATGTGAATTAGTATTAGAAATGTTCAAATCTCAGTTAAAAGATGTATACGATGACTTCTAAATTTCATTATCTTAACATCTATTTCCTTACATTCTCTGAAATAGACCATGCCTACATAATTCAGAACAAGAAGTATCATTGGATACTTGAACGATTAAATGAATGATAAGTGTTAAATAATTGCTGTTCTCAACTTTATTCGACAGGACAAGGCAATCAAGAGGTTTTTGGTGAGGAACATAGTTGAGCAAGCTGCAGTTAGGGATGTCCAGGAAGCTTGTGCTTTTGATGGTAGGCTTTTCAATCAAATAATCGATTTCTAGAATTTGCACGGGTCATCTCCTAGTTAGTTGTGAATGAATTTATATAAAGATTTACCATTCTCTAATCAGTTGTTTTGCAGGATACACTCTTCCTAAACTGTATGTGAAGATGCAGTACTGTGTTTCGTGTGCCATTCACTCCAAGGTTGTGAGAGTGCGGTCTCGTACTGATAGGAGGAATCGTGAGCCTCCACAGCGCTTCAGGCGCCCAAGGGTCAGTTTGATTTATTCTTTCATTCTGGATTTGTGTAGATATTAACACCCACGAAATTACTTTATGCTCCCACTTCATAGTTGTGTTTCATTTTACGAGTAGCTAAAAATGTTGGTACATATGGTTGTATAAAGCAATTTGGTGGGGGTTAATAGTCACCCTCTATCTAAAATGACTTGTTTTACACTTTTGATGGCCCAATTAGCAATCTTTATTTTCAAGCATCCCATAGTTGATATTTTTTGCTTATATATTATCTGTATTCAATGTTTTCTAATTTTGGTTTATGAATAGTGTTTTTAGTATCTTATTTTCTGTGATTTTCTTTACATTTACAGGATGATATGCCGAAGCCAGGTCAAGTTCCACGCCCTGGTGGACCGCCTGCAGCAGCTCCTCCCCGGACTTAAATTTTTGAATTTGTCCTATTGAATTTTTTTGTTCTGCTAAACAATTTGTATTTCCTGGGTCGACCATTATCTTAAAACTTAGATCAGACATTGGTGGTTGTCTTTGAAATCTTGCTATACAGTTCTTGAATTTGGTGAAAATGTATTTTCATCCTAATTTTGAAGTAAAAGGCATCACTGGTCTCGTTTGCATAATTTTACTTTAAACTTGAATGATTCTGCTGATAGATTCATACCTCTGCATTATTTGTTTATAATTTTTTTTTTTAAAAGTTGTGAACAAATGTCTATTCGATGGTGTTTTTCCTTGATTCCATCTATTGTCAATTTTTGCACAAAATATTTCTTAAAAAATTAGTTAATTCACTTTCCTTTTAATATCTGCATTTTATGGTGTTAGTATTATCCTTTCACCCTAATCTCAGCATCTGGGATTTCCCACAATAACATTTAAATCAATTAGAACATCTAGTAATATGTTACATTTTATCTGTATTCAGGCTAGAATCAAGAAAATGTTTTTAAGATGTGCAGAAATGCATAATGTGATGATCCCATCTAATGAAAAATGGCAGCTGCAGCAAAAGGGAAATAATTAACAAATCATCTATTTCATGTTTCACTTTGCCGTTTCAACATATAAATACTTGTGTTAATCAAGATAGTAGATTATATGATGGAACATGAAAAAGAAAATATAATTTGTATAGGGTAAATTGATCCAAACTTCCGGTTTGAAAAATTGGCGTCAAACCTTTCTGTGCTTTAAAAATTATGTGAAATTTCTTTGTGATTTTATAAATACGGCGTGTAACTCTTATTTTTGTTGAGATAATTGAAAGTGTATTTCAGGCTTGTGGTAATGCGATTTTTAGTATTTTTTATTTACTTTTTTTCGTTAGAAAGTAACAGAAGTACCCTCTATTGTTTATATTAAATGAGGATTTGGCGTCGAACTTTCATATTTTTACAATTAAATAACTTGTTATAAAGGGGAAGTGCGAACTCGCTCGTGCTTTAAAAATTGCATCAACCCCCTATGATTTGAGAAATGACATCATATATAGTGTGATTTGGGATTTGTTTGATCGGTTTCAACCTATTTATGTTCACAAATTCTTCGAGAATAAAATTATGTTGATCTATATTAATAATAATTTTTTTTTTTTATGATACACTATCTAAATTTTGTAATCATTCTTTTGAGTTTTTGTTATCACTAATGAGTTATTTTTTAAAAATTTAATAAGTATGATTCCACTGTCAAATTCATTTTTTCTTTGGCAGTCAATGTGCTTGGTTTTTAACTCCTCTCTTCACATTTCGATTGCTATTCCTTTAAACAAAAAATTATATAAAATAGATCTCATTTACATGTTATATTATTTATTTGTTATTGAAACTTTAGCTCAATTATATTTTAAAAAATAAGTATAATTCATTTTTTATTTGAAATTCAAGGACTCCCTGTTCTTTTTGGTAGCTAAAAATCATAACAACTAAAATTAAAGTATGCTGAATGGATCATATATAAAGCCCAATATTTTATCAAGCTCTTCATTCTTGGTTATGGGTTTATTGTCTATACTAATTAGTAAGAGCCCTAATTCGCATTAAAAAAGGGTTCGGTTATATACACCCGACATTAGGAAATACACCCCTACAAATTATGAAATGTCTAAATACTTTGATGGGTGAGACGTAGGTGGTGTTTTAGAACTCTATTGAACCTGATTTAAATGAAAGTTGTTTATAACTGGCCCGAGGCAAAGGAAGGCGTAGAAGAAATGAAGAAGCAGAGAAAAACAAAACATAAACCTGCATTTCCATCTTCCGTGCTGAATATGGCTAAAAAGAAAAGTAGGTCCAGGGACGTATCTAGGATTTAACGGTGGGGTGGGCTGAAAATTTTCGATGTTTCGTCACATTAAAATTTTATATTTATATTTAGTATTTTTTTATTATATTAATTTAGGTGGTGTCATATGGGACTTCGAAACATAAAACTCATCAGTAATTAAGTCGGAATTTTTCTATACTTTTAACAAAATATATTTCAAAATATATTGATGTTTATTTATAAAATAATTTATTTTTCTATTAATAAATAATATTTAGTTAAAATAAAATTATGCAACATATGCTCAATATTTTTTTAATCATTTCAAGAAACGTATATCAGTTAAAAAAATATCATTTAACTCATGTTAATACATTATTACATTTATAATTTCTCTTTTTCTAATATTAAAGTGTCCAAAAACTTATAATTATCACAACATATAACAATAAAATATAAATTATTCATACATATTCCTCAAAAGAAAAGGACAAAAATTAAGAGAATAATGTAAATATTTAATATTGAACAAGTTAAATAAATAAAAATACTAAATGAAAAAAATAGAACCATATTCAGATGACTATACTCTAAATGTTTGGGTGTGAGAGCCTCAAGAAAGCACATTCAAAATTACAATAAAATAAAATTTTTGTTGTGGATAAAATTCTTGAATTTTAATATTTTATTTAAGTTTTAATAAGAAAAGAAAAAAGAAGGAGAGACATGATAAATCAGGAAAACATATTTATATCAAGTTGTATCTTAATTTAATAACTGAATAAAGAGTGTGGGGATGAACTTTAATTTTACACCGAAAATTGCATATTAAATATAAAATAGAAAATAAGATTTGATTGGGCTTAAATTTATGTATTGAATTTCATTCACATATTATATATAGATATATAACATATTAGTGGGGGCTGCACCGAGCTCTAATAGATCCGTCCATGAGTAGGTCTCAATAATTCGTAAATAATCAAGTTAAGAGTAATACATGTGTGCACCAATTGTAGGTGCACAATTAATATTGTTGAACGAAAACGACTAATACTGTTCAACAAAAATAATTAATAACGCTCAACAGAAAAACTAATATTGTTCAAAGGAACTACTAATACTGTTTAAAAATACTCAGTAGTTGTACAGTACAGCGCAACTGGTGTGCAAGATCATTATTTTTGAAAAAGATTAAGAAGAAAGATTCAATGTAAAGAAGGGTGTTTCAAGGAACAAACAAGTGAAAGAGTGGTGTCCAACATTCTCTATTTGTTTCTGTTTCAGCCCGACTTGTAGAAGGAATTGAGTCTTGGACATATCCTTTCTGCATTTTCAACTCTTCTGTTTGTTCCTTCATCAACTGATTCTGAAAATCACAACATGCTGTTAAAGAAACACAAAATGCAACAATCTCCAGATTGTCTAATTAAACAACTTTTTTTTTTTTAAGTATTAAGAGTGTTGTGTAAATGTTTACACCTTCCTATCCTTTATGTGCAATATCCCATCCTTTAATCGCTGATGAAGCACAAGCCTCTCTTGCCCACCAATTTTCTGCACATTATAACCAATTTGAAAATATACCAATTTTCTGCACATTATAACCAATTTGAAAATATACCATAAAAATTCACAAACTTCATACCTGTATTAACAAGAGGTAGTGCATACTATCAAACTTTAAGTGGAAAAACAACTAATAGTACTATTTAAATATACAAGACTGGTGTAAATAAGAATTTGCCTATTTAAGAACACCAAAAGAAGTCATACCGTTGTTCTGATTTCGACCCCTGCTCGCTTGTTCCTGCTTTTCGTTTTATCCAAAAAAAAGAAATCATTTATTCTCAATTGTCTAGTTACACAAGCAGTTTTGTAGTGTGCATGCCACGTATGCAGGGGACTAATGTCTTACGAGCTTCTAATTATAGGACACAATGTTTCAAGTTTATCAATTGCAGGACAAAATTGACGATTTTACTTTTTTTTTTTCTTATGTGATATGTACATGACTTCTTAATTTCAATTTCTTCTTGACAATTGAAAAGTCAAGACGCATTGGCATTTATTCCCTCGGTCCAAAATCAGTTTTCACATTGATTAGGGCCACGAAAATCAATGAAATGTTACTTTTATTGAAGTGATAAAGTATTTGTATCAAATCAATATTGATTGTGTGGTTGTGAGTTAATTGTGTTAGAAAAAATAATGACATACAGTGCAAATAAATATATATTATGAGGATTAGGGGTGAGCATTCGGTAAATCGATAATCGAACCGAACTGAATTACCAAAATCGAATTAACCGAATTTCGTATCATAATACACCGAAACCAAGCCATTTAAGTTTGGTTCGGTTTCGGTTTAAAATAGAAAAAACCAAAATTTTAGCATGTTTGGCCCCTGTACTTTCATTTTTTCTTTTGAAAATTGGGCCGTCCATGTTCATTTGTAGACATTGGTTCCTCATAGGCTCATACTTCAAATTTTCTTTAAACACCTTTTTCAATTGGGTTTTGCAAATACGATTCTACTTTTATTTGCATTAAAATTGAGTTGCTGCATTTACTGACCAATATATCACATAAAGATCAATTTTCAAGCCATATAGAAGTACAGAAACCCAATGTGGGAAAAAACAGTAAAATAACACATGATCCTAATATTTACAAATGAAAGCATAACAATCCAATGCATCACAGCGATTTAAATATACGTTGTTCGTAATTGCGGGTATATCCTTCATAAATATTCTTATTTACAATATGAATAGAGCTTTGTTGAAAAATATTTGGGTTCGGTTTACGGTTTTCGGTAAATTTACCCTAAAAATCGAAACCGAAAATCAAAATTTTTAAAATGAAAAATCGAACCCGAACGGAGAACCAATTTAATCGAACTGAATTTGTATTTCGGTTCAGTTTGGCTCAATTTTTCTGTTTTTACCATATTCTGCTCACCCCTAGCGAAGATGATGATTATAAGTAAGTTTTTCTTTTTTAAGTGTGAAACCTAATGTGAGTCAAATAAAAAAGAAAAATGTGAAAACTGATATAGAACAGAGGGAGTAATGTATCATTTTATTTCTTTCAAAGCCTGTCCAATTGGCACCCTATAGAGTGGGTCTCATGTGCACTCGGGTGCACCGTGCATTCATAGTGCATTTTAGAAACGTGCAACTATTCAAAATAGAAACGTGCAACTATTCCAAACAAAAATGTGCAACTATGTTCCCATATTAACAGTTACACTTTTCTGTGTAAATAAATCGCATTTTTCAGCATAACAAGTTACACGCTTCTAAAATGAACTATGAATGCACGGTGCACCGGGGTGCATACAAGACCTAGCCCACCCGATATCCTAAAAAATTATTTCCCCATATATAAACTAGCATAGCTAAAGTGTGCATCAAAGATACTACAATTATAATCTGTTCAACTAGACATTGTTATACGTCGATCAAGAATACTGAAACAAGTAATGGATAATGAATTAGGTAATTGATATGCATACCTCTGGCAGGAAAGATAATGTAGGACGATCTTTACTTTTTAAGTACATATTGAATCTTGTAAGTATTTTCCTCATACTGCATTAACAATAAATTAACATAAATATATTTTAACTCCACAATGGCAAAATTGAAAATACATACGGTATTTGCATAATTAGGAATTTATCTAAAGATGCAATAAACAATCAATATAGTAGACAATTTTATGTGGTCCCGTCAGTGGAGGATCCAGAAAATATAAATAGGGTATGCACAATTGTGGCTATACAAAAAAAAATTTCAAAACCATTCCATTCAAAATAAAAAGTAAGTCCTAAAAAATGATTAATATAAAAAAAATATATAGACAATTTAGAACTTGAAAACATAAAATATCAATTAAAAGTTCTTTATCTAATTTTTTTTTACAATTATTCTTGATGAGTTCTCATACTTTGAAAGTGGCAAAATATAATTGCGTATTTTTACTAACACGTTTCTCCCTATAAATATAAGTAACTAAGCAATTATTAAAAAATTAATTTTTGAAGTAATTCCATAGCTGTCTTCACATAATTAATTATTACTATCAATGTTCTTCCACATTTGCAATTTACATACGAAGGATAAACAACATCTTGTTAAGCAAGTAGATAAGACGATATATTTTATGTTTATTCATCTCAACAAGTTCTATGGAGAGTTCTCCAATATATTTCAAGCCCTAAAATCAATCATCTATTCTCTTATCGTAAACGAAATTATCAAACTCATCATTAAGACACAATAAATCTAACGCTTGAAAATTCATCAGAATAAAATTCAGCTAATTGAAGCAATTTTAATTTATCAAGAGAAGAGAACTGGTACGACACTTACAATATTTAAACCTTTCACAATTTGATTTAATACTTTTAATTTACCATTTAAATTAAATACTACATATAAAATGTATAGTAGTAATTTTTGGGGATGCATGCATACACCCTCACGATTTTGTCTATGCTAGGGTGCAGACATTCGCCCCTGGTCCCCGTGTCTCCTGTCTCCCTAATCATTCTCAATATTTGCGTAGGAACTTCTTTAAAAAATATAGTACCAAAAAAAAAAAAAAAAGAGTTGTAACATCAAATATAAAAAATGAAAATTAATTGTATTACAATAATAACCAAAAGAGCTACTATAATAATATATATGTGTGTACAAATATTAACACTCTTGATACTTTTGAAGATAAATATTATAGCTAGATCTTGTTCTTGATGACTTGTTCGGGACCGCAAGACTCATAAATCAAGATTTTAAAAACATGCAATTTGTTATGTTGAAAAGTGTGGTTTATTTACACAGAAAAGTGCAATTGTTAATATGAGAACATAGTTGCATGCTTCTGTTTGGAATAGTTGCATGTTTTTGTTTTGTATAGTTGCAGCTTTTAAAATACACTATAAGTGCACGGTGCACCAGAATGCACATGACTCACTCAAATATTATTTATGTGCTTTGACGTAGGCAATACTAGGAAAAGGTATTCATTAATGACAATTTTGTGTTGTTAAATTCGCACAAAGAAAGGACAATTTAAAAAATCAAGAACAGACAAATAAATTGGGAAGAAAAAATAAATAGAGAGAGAGAAGAAATCAAAAGTACTTGGAAGTAGCATATTGACTGATGTTTCCATCTGCAGTTAAATTAATAATAGCAACTTCAGCACCACAAAGAATTCCAAGTTCGCGCGCTTTTTTTGAATAGGCAATCACGCCTCTTTCTCAACGCATTGCTATGCATCTTCTTCATATCTCTCTCTCATACACATGCAGCTACATGTGCTTTTTATAATCCACCAAAGATTTTTGCATTGCCTATTTCTCTCAAGAATTTATTAGAAATTGAAATCCTATGTCAGAGGATTTTCTTTTTACTAGAGGAATTTCATCCGATGTATGTATGTAAATATATTGATTTTGATATACATATAGCTAGAAATCCCATATATACGATTGGGTAAATAATAAATATGTTGGTTATGGATAATTATACCAAACGTTATCCCACTCTATCTATAATTATACAAGAATCGATTGTAAAGGTATCATGTCCAATCCATTTTCCATTTGTTCATTCTTTGTTTGGAGTAAGACTTGACCGGAAGATCATAGACAAACTGCAAACAACGATCAATTAATCAATAGAGTTAGATATATAGTATGAATTTTTATTCAATTAATAATAATTTAAATAAATCGATAAATTGACTTACGTTGATAGGAACTGCCGTTTGAGAAGCGCATATTATATCATCAATATAACAGCACACAAAATATCCACAGTGATCACTATCTCGTTGCCTCGGTACATGTTGATTAGCAATATAATCACGTATTACAATTATAATTATTTTATATTAATTTGATAACTTAATAAATTAAATTTACCTTAACATTATTCCAGCTCACTTTATTGAATTTAACTCTTGAGCCTTGATTAGGAAGGCGACTCCGATACATCGTCATCACACTATTATTATTAGAATTAAAAAATAAAGTTAGATTAAATATGCATAATTTTAATAAATAAAACAAATCATTATATTATAATATTAAAAATGAACTTACGCTTCCATGTACGAAGTGAGATCAGGTCAATTTGAAGTCAACTCATTCGCAGCTGGATCCATAAAATACACACTTAATGTGATCATATTTATGGCGACCAACACCCAATGATTCATATATTATATTAAAAATATTAAAATTAACTGTAAATTTAGCATATGTGCAAATATCATATATATTATGAATATAAATTTTAACAAAATGTTTATTGTACTCACCCGACATTTGTTGGCCAAAAAATGAGATGATCTCTGTCAGTATAACTCAGCATATGAGAAACTAATCACTCCATGATCTGTGCCCTATCAGCCATTAAGCAAGACACTTGGGGGGAGACGAAGGAATACATTCCACATGCTTGAGGATCTCTGGAGAGATATACCTCACTCAAATATCTTTAACCAACATATATACGCTAATTAATATTTAATTTGAAAATTAAACTATATAGAAAGTAAATACTGAGAATTAATTAGTAAACACATACCTGAGGTAAAAGGCTATGCTCGTTGCACTCAACCACTGGTCGTTCACGACTTCAATCACATGCTCCCGAGCGATGTATTCTTCAATAGAATTCCGATGAAAGTAAGCATTCATAAGAACTGTGATCATATCGAAATCAGAGGACTCCACTATCACTTGCACCGTATTCTGTACGGTTTAGTCGTGATCTAAGTCTCCAGGCAAGGGATAATCAAGTCTGCGATCACCAATAGTGGAGTCCCTCGTTATCTCCCTCTAACTGGCTGCGACACCCTTTGATTTTGTTTAGGCTTTTGTGGTGTCGGCAATTTCTACAATCAATTTGCAACATTATTTAGAACGACAAATAAGATAATGAACTTTAATAACATATATTAAATTTACCTTCATGGTGAGAGAGACCAAGTTGGCCGGCCATTCGATGAAGTGCCCGACCGCTGTTCCGACTGTGACAGCTTCATCAATTGGTTTAGGCACCGGTGAATCCTCTTCTCCGATTATGGGTACATCGAGCGTGACCCTCACGAAACCAGGAGTGATGGGACTACCATGAATAACTCCATCGTAGTTATTGAGCAACGTTCCTGTAGCCACCAACCGAGTAGGATCCTCCAAATAAAGGTAGCATGAGGTCGGTGACTGTTCGAATAAGATATTTAGTTAGAAAATTTTAATATATATACTAGTCTTTAATTAAAATAAATGTGAGACACATCTGATACCTGTGGGACGTCGTTTTGAAGTACCTCAATAAAATCGTCCCTAGCATTAGCCGGAAATATAGCATCAGCGACACTATTTTCACAGCTTGCTCCACTCGAGGACATGTTGGGGAATGAGTTGCACAGATCTATTCGGGGTGAATATTTAAATATAAATTTAATTCATTAATTATTACTAGCATGAATTAATCCTATATTAATTCAAATAATAATTGCAACAACATATCATGCATATAAAAAGCCACGTAAACCCTACGCATGCGGAATCTACGGGTTTACGTGAACTACCTCTCGGGATGGCAGCGAATTCGGTTGGACGGACTAACCAAAAGGACT
Source organism: Stenogyne calaminthoides (assembly GCA_037126765.1). Lineage (NCBI taxonomy): Eukaryota > Viridiplantae > Streptophyta > Magnoliopsida > Lamiales > Lamiaceae > Stenogyne > Stenogyne calaminthoides. The sequence goes on along the minus strand of JBBCBC010000010.1, from coordinate 34,509,493 downwards.
TCCCAAGTATTCCCTTAGCCCTTGCTCAATTATCCGGTGGAAGGACACTTGTCGAACAATTAACAAAAGGAAAAAATAAACTTTGTTGCACCACTTATGTGGATTTGCTAATTTTTCCAGCACATGGAATTGTGCTTGGGAATGAAACAATCATCCCCTATTTATAGGAGAGGAGTGGTCGAAATTTCTAGTAGAAAATCAATATGGGAAAAGACTTTTCTTGATCACCAAGAAATCTTGAATATATCTCCTATATTCTTTTTCCCATAATTAAAATATTCCACAAAAATCCCACCTCCTCAATTATGGATTATTTTCGAAAATACTAAGCAAGAATCCAAGATTTGGATCTTCTTGAATTTATGAGATATTCTTGTATTTCAAGAAATACATATCTTCCATAATATCTTTTCAAGAAAATCAAGAAAATCTTTGCCCACTATATTTCCAAAAATTCGAAATTCCTTCATGAATAACCAAGTGGGAGATTTCTTGAATTTAATGAGATAATCTTGTATTCCAAGAATACATATCTTCATTCCATAACAAAATTCAAAGAAAATCTTTCTTCCTCTTTTATCCATAAATTTCGAAAATTTAGAGGAAAAATAAGCAACAATATTTATTTTATTTTAATCACCTTTTTCAGTTATTGGACTATTTGTTGGGCTACTCAGGGGGCCTTTAAGAGAATTAAGATTGGACCTTCTAATGGACCTTGAATATCTAATATTGAGCCACAATATAATTCAAGCCCATAAATATTAATTAATCCCACTACATAATTAATATTGCACTATCCATCTTAACCTATATTACAGTCAATATGGCTCTCGGTCATTATTTCCCGTGTTTAAGATTATCTAGCCCATTAATTAATTCAAGCCAACTGACATAGCTTTCCGTTAATTAATATCTTTAGTCCTTGGTCGAGGAACGATTCAACATTATTATCCATACCGGAAACTAATTCCACTTGCAAGATTTGGTATGATAAAGCTTATGAACCTCCCCAAGGGGGCAAATCAAACAAAGCGTGCTTTGCACACGATTCTTCAGATTAAATCTTAGCAATCACACGTGACCAATAATATTGCCCAAGATAAAAAGTATTGAATCTCTCGATTAAGCTACCCATGATAAGTCAAAGCAATAGTTACCAATCCCACGTGATCCTATTTAAGGGACGAAGATTAAGAAACAACGAACCACCGAGGTCTAATTCTTCCTTGTTCAGTTCTGAAGAATTTATCCTCATGTAGGGTCCTATTCAATCAGATCACCATGCACTAGTGTAATCTCTTGGTCAAGACAAACCAATCTGAGCCTTACACCTCAACCTTTCGCGATGGGTTGTTCATTTCCATCTAGGTCGTGAATGGCGTACTTTTAGTTACAAGGGACTGTTAATTCAATCTTCTGTGATCTGGTATCACTAAATTAACTACATGTAACACGCATTTAATTATTGAAATACCATGCGCAAGAAATATATGCAACATTCAATCATATTTAAAGCATCAGTGATAAACAATTTATTTCAGTAAATAAGTCTGAAAATTCAGTTTCAATTATACAAAGTAAAAAGCATACTTTTCAGTATAATCCCAACAGGACATTCCGTGATGTGACCGTCTCTCGGACCTCATCTGTTCCAACTCTTTAGCCATCTGGGCAACCTGTTCCGAAAGTATACCCACCATATTCATGGCTTGAAGAGCAGGTAACATGGCCAATGATGACTTCGTGACGCCATATCCAACACTCCGTAAGCGGCCGAAATGCTCCCGACGACCTATAGCCCGTCCAAGTAAATCATCGGTACCCACAAAACGGATGTCTTCGGGCGTCATGGTCTGAGATATATGCTCCTGAATTACAAAAGATTATTATTTAATCATTTGTTTATAAATAATAGTTTGTAATTCAAAGACAATTTAATGGATAGCTTACCCCTTCTTCGATGATACCCTGTGCACTGGAATCGGGAATATTCCCGTTTTGAGTCTTTCTGGTAGTTTGAAATAACTCGAAATGGGTAACAACATGCTCACTCTCTCCAGCTTTCTTTTTTTATTCTTTCTACGATAGTCATTAACGTGTCCCCTTATTAGATATATTAAAAGTGAATATATAAACAAAATTAAATGTTAGGATTTTGATCTCACCGTTGATTTTCTCTTATCGTGCATAACCTTTGTTCGAAACCCGATATCGCTACTCCATCGATTTGGCTTGTTGGCGATTTTTCTCACTTCGTAACTACAATGTAATAGAAATACGATAATCACTGAAAATCATAGGGCATTAAATGATATTGATCAATTTTACTTGGAACTCATCATCCATAGATCGTCACACAAACTCCTCCTAGTATGGGGCCACCGCAGGCAATTGATCATTACTCAAAGTGACTAAATGAGTAAAGACCAAGATCGGGATCTCGTGCTTGACTTCTCCCAAGCCCGAAAAATTCTTTTGCCAATACTCCAAATTGGACGATGTTTGCTTCTTCTTTGAATAATCAAGGCCGAGAAATGTACTATGTACGCATATAACATAACAATGTAGTAAATTTAGTAATCATACAACAAATTTCAATAAGCATATATATAATTAACATACCGAAAGTTCATCCCATAATCTTTCTTTCAAAGAAGTCGGGTTTGTCGCCACGCCGGTCCTTGGATGGTAAAGACGATAGGGATTATACGTCATTGCAGACTCGAGGTAGAAAGACAACGCCTCACTCTTTCTGGATTGTCGCCCATATTCATTGAATGATAACTGCAATAACATATTCTTTAATTAGATTTAACGATCAATCAATATAATTACAATTTCAACTGTTCAATTGTAATAAAATTATCTGCACTTGTTTCCCCTTGCTACGAGCCCTCTTAACAGAAGACATCGTGACTATACCTCATCAAGGCTTATCCCTAAGTCTTTGCTTTAGTGGTGGGAGCAAGTGTCACCCCGTCCCAAGTCATCAGTATGATGTCGATCATCAGCACTATGATCTCCATCATAATCTCCACCATGATCTCCTAAATGTACTCCATCATCATCTCCATCATCTCCGGGATGTGGCAGATAAGACATGATCCTATAAAGTAGAAGAAACAACATTTAATAAACAAAAAACAAATAATATTTAAGGAAGCAGAAGAAATAACATTCAATAAAGCAAAAGAAACAACATTTAATAAAGCTGAAGCAAAAACATTCAATAAAGTCGTACATTTCTTTTTAGCACTTGTTTTTCTTTTTCATTTTTTGGTTGACTTTTCTCGTTCATGACCATAAATATTAACAAGATCCGGATTGTCATATTCATCCTCATCGATAATTATTCTCTGGTACGGGCGTGGATTTGCAAGATCATCGAAAGATGGTACAAAATGAGTGAAGTTCTGAAAAGGATCATCGATAGTGTCAACATCTTCATCGACGTGGTCGCTAATCGGGTAACTTCTGTTAAATTTTTTTGACAGAACCACGATGGACCATTTCTTATTAACTGGGTCGGGGACATAGAAAATTTGTTGAGCTTGACTGACCATTATGTAAGGGTCATCTCTGTATCCCACATTCTTCAAATCAACGCTTACGAACCCAGATCTTTCAACTTGGACCCCGTTAGGGATCCTCACCCAACTGCACTTGAAGATTGGTTGTCGGTGAACAACATAGTCGAGTTCCCAAATGTTGACAATTTGTCCAAAGTAAGTAGTATTCGATTGATCCCCTGCAGTTGCAGTAATGGACACCCCACTATTCTGCATTGTACTTGTGGCATCATGATCTTTGGTATAAAATGTGTATCCGCTAATAAGATAACACTTGTACGAATACACATGTCTATCAGGCATTCTAGATAACCACTTAACTCTTTCATTCACTGATTCTTTGTCCCGTGACAACATATTTGCTACATAACCATTGAACCAGTCAACAAACGTGCAATTGTGCTCAACTTCAATCCATGATCTATCTCTGGTGGGAAATGTCTCAACAAGTGCTTGCATGTGCAGGTCAATAAAAGGAAGCACGTCGACCGTGTTGTGAAGTACGCACAAGTGCATCCGTGTTAGTTCCTCCATACTAACACTTACAGATTGATCACCGGTAATGCCTTCACCATCAATCCTATTGGTGTACCGAATAATTGGAAGTCCAATTGCATCGACATTCGGAATGAATTCAGACCAGTACTCGACTACTTCTTCTACTAAATAGCGTTCTGCAATGCATCCCTCCGGCCTTGACATATTCATCACATATCCTTTGAGCACTTTCATATATCTCTCTACACCATACATCCATCGCATACGAGCAGGACCACACATCCTTGTCTCGTGTACCAAATGAACAGTTAGGTGAACCGTTATATCAAAAAATGATGGAGGGTTGTCCAAGTAGAGCTGTCCAAGCTAAAATGTGTAGTAGTAGTGGGGATAATGAGAATTATTTTTATTAATACCGCTTTGTAACTTTGATGTATCTATAATAAGAATAGACTCAATCCTCCTCGCATGATAGTCATTGTTAATTTTCTAACCAATCAATAATCCTATAGCGATTGATCCCTCAATGATACTCATTATCATTACCATTCCCAAGTCATACCAACCGAAACCCTAAGTTTCATGAAATAGTTAGCTTGTGCATATTTTTAACCTTTTAATTGTAATTATTGAAACCTTTAATCAACCGGACGAAGTAGAAACTTAACAATGCAAAGAACAACAAAGAGCAACAAAATATATAACATGTACAATTTGAGTATTTGTACGAAGAATATGAAACTATATTGAAGAGAATAATTCTGAAGTTATAAGCACAAAAACAACCAACATAAATGACAAAGAAACTCCCAATTATGGTAATCTAACATGAGCTGAGTACATACTGACCATGAGCTGATGTTGGGAAGATTAAGTTAAGATAAAATAACATACAGGGTTTTGGGTAGATGAATTATAAATTTCAGAATTGCCCACAAGTTTATTTGTACTAACCAACTCCAAATTCCAAACAGGGGATCAAGTTATCATCATCAAATGTTGCAACCTTAATAAATTTTTTTTAGAGAGGAACATAAAAGATCTCGGTGAAATAAACTACCGTTTAATTATTCAAATATTCATATTCTAATATCTCGCAACAAAAAAAACTTATATAGTTTTTTGAATGAAAAAAAACGTGATCAAAAAAAAAATGCGAAGGTCATAGATTTAAACTTAAAAATATGAAAATCACGTTCAAGAAGACTAAGATGAATCAAGTAAACAAAAATTGTGAAACTTAAGAACATACCTAGAAATTCAATTGAAGCAAAAGGAGCGATGAGTAGCGATAGAAGAAAAAAAAATCCAATTACATGTAGGAGATAATAAAATTAAGAATCGAAAATTGAGAGTTAAAGAGACGATTTGAACTTACACGTGATAAACTCAGATCAAAGAAGTTCGCGGAAGAGTACTAATAACGCAAAACGATAGAAAGACCAAGATGTAAGAAAACGAAAATTGAATCTAACAAACAAAATAGCAGTTTATCAAATCTGATGCCCAAACTTTTCAGATAATCAAAATTTCATAACAAACATGTTGTAAATTATTTGTATTTCAAAATATTTATAATTAAAAACTTATAAAATATTTTATTAGATTTAAACTTATCATATTTTATTTATTTTACCAAGTCAAATATATATAATCCCCGTCTTTCAACTCACGAGTGATTCTCTCAACCAAAATTCTCAGTCAATTCTTCTTACTCATTTTTCCTATTTACTTGGTCTTGACTAACAACTTAATTGTTGTTGCTATTTTTGTGCGTGGAATTAGTCACCACTTATCTCTTTTACACTTATATATATAATATAATATTTATTGAGAACAATTGAAAAATATACTTTGTGTAAATCCTTCTTTCTTCTATTCTCTTTTTGCTGGGTTTATTAGTATGTTGTTCCTGATCCTAGGTTTATCCTAGAAGACTTGTTGAATCCTAGAGGATTGCTAAGTGTAAATCCTTATGACAAAATTGCATTTCAAGCATCTTGCTCGTGGTTTTCCTTTGATCTTCATTTTTATATTTTCCTTGTTTTATTTTGATAGTTGGATTTTCTAATATTTTCCAACAATCTTAAGGATTTATAGTCACCAAATATCATTCATATTTCACCGATATAACCATCATCTACTCGTTGATTCATATTTTACTCGATCAGTTTCTCAATCATTTCATAATACAATTTTGTCTCGAAGTAGCACTATGCGATAAGTTAGTGGCAGTGGATAACTAGTCCTTTACAAGGGAAATTTTGCGCTAGGTTTTGCCAGGAGTTGGAGAAAAATTGATATGGTCATAAACCCTAATTCCTTGGAGGTATGCGTGAATGATTCTTGTGGTTGAGGTAACCCTGAATGAAATTTCTTAGAATTTTTTATGCATTTAAATATTGATTACTTCCGATAGTATGTTATTGAATATTATTATTTTGATTTGATTCGTCTTATTAATTCTTGTGGGCGGGTTTTCTTTTAAGAGTATAAATTTTGTAAAAGAAAATGGAAATAAAAATCTCTCGCAAAATATGGTGTTTCATTCTCGTTATTTTGATTGATTTCTAAAAGAGTTTTTCTATTGAGAATTTAAATTCTTTTACATTTAAATTCTTTTACGTGTTCTTTAGAAAGCATCATCGAATTTTATTCTAATTGCGTTAATAGAATTAGAGTTTTCCCTACACTTATGTCTTCGCTCTTGTTTAAACTAACTTGATAGCTTCTCCCTCAACCTTTGAGATGATATTGTTGAATGTTGATACTGATTAGGGTTAACGTTTGTGTGGTTATGCATTTAATAAACATATTTGCTCAGATTTTATCTTTACACAATATATTACGTTTCACCTCATTACCTCATTAATTAGAGGCATGGAACCCTATGAATTTGGCTATATATAAAGATTCTTTGTCAGCATTAACATGATGCATGTCTTTATATTTCGTGTGGTTCGGATGCGTCACTCAAATAGAATATTATCATTGGAGCTTGGCTTTTATGTTAGGCATTTTGTGAAGTTGATTTCGTAGCATGAATGTCAGTATTTAAGGCTCTATGAAAAAAGTTCATATGACTGTACGATTACGCTATTAGGTTTTACTTTATTCCTCTTGATCCAGACTTATTTAATTATTGAAAGAATTAAAATGTAGCATGAGAAATTGATTCTTTTGAAACTCGTGTTGGAAACCTAATATTGTTGTTTATTAATTAGTTTGAACCTTTGTCGTAGGAGGTTCGTGATATGAGATTATTTTAGATATAACACTTGAACATTAAGACTTTAGCTAGATTGAAATATTTAAAGTTTGGGGTTGTCTTTGCTTAAATTATGTTACATACAGATTTTGTGAGTTGATTAATGTGTTGGATGGTATCATATAGTTGAGATTGAATGTGTTGGATGGTATCACATTGTTGAGATAAAGAATGTTGAATTTTTTGTATTTATATTTCTTTGAATCATGAGATAATTCTTTATTGTGAGTGAAAATAATTTTTGCAAATGATTTTTTAAATACTTACCATATTGAGAAAGAATCCCGAAACCTTTCAGATTATTATTTTAAATGATTAAAATTTTTTGAAATATTTTTTCTATTGAAATATGTTTTTAAATGATTTATCATCACGTTGTAAACTTGTTTGTTGTGAATGAATTTTCACAATAGTTTTACTCAAAATAAAACTTTTATTATTTTCACACTTTGTTTTAAAAGTTGTCATAATTTAAATCCATTTGAGATTTAATTAAATTATCTTTTGTTTACAAACTTTTCATTCATCAAATGGACATCAAAATAATTAGTACTAAATAGAAATTTATGTTGGGAAATTTATAGTTTTGATGAAAGTTCCAAAAACACATGTAATAGGACCCGGTCGAAATTGATTCTTTTTTCTTGATAACCGATAATGATTGTATAGAAAACCTAATATTGTTGTTTATTAATTTGTTTGAACCCTTTGACTTCGTTAGATTGATTTATTTGATGATTTTATTTTTATCATCGTCTTACAAGATTTTTAGTTGGAGGAACAACCTTTGATTTTAACCGATTTGGGGTTCGATGTTTTTTCTCTCTCAAGCTTAAATTTTTTTTGAGAATTATGTTACAAAATAGAATTTGAATTTTCGTGTTTCTTTGGCCATCAAAATATAGTTGAGATTAAAAAGAAGCGAAATGTCGTTTTGTCTTGGGATTGTCATTTATTATCACATTGTTGAATAAAATGATTGAATTTTTTTGGTCTTGTATTTATTTTCTTTTGAATCTTGATCGATTATCGTGATTTGCTCATTTCTCTCAAATGCCGTCTGTCAAATGAGCCCCATCCACCAGCTTTGAGAAATTGAATATAATTTTGCAAATTGTTTTTTAAATACTTAAAATTATTTGATTATTTAATTTTTGAACCTTCTTCTTATTATTTTAAATTCTTTAGTACAGATTCCTTTCTTAGCCCTTGATTTGAACTTTTTTCAACCGCTGAATTTTTTTGGAAATATTTTTTCTATCAAATATGTTTTTAAATGATTTTGATATCATTTTGGTTTCTCGAATTTTCAAAATAGTTTTTGGCCACAATGCAAAATCATTTTCAAATCTTTTTATTTTTCGAAATTGTTAGCGAAAGTGTCAAATCATTTTGTCAAATTTCTCTTATAATTTCATCCCATTTTGTAAGCTTCGGCGATTATGGTGGACATGGATTGGGATTTAATTAAATTATTTTTTTGTTTATTTGGGATGTAGGAATTGGATCAAATTCATTTCATTTCAAATGGACATCAAAATAATCCCACTTTAGCGGAGTACTTCACTTTCCAAATAGAAATTTAGATTCCGTGATGGGCGATTTATCAATCTCCCGTTCAATTCTTAGTCGCATTTTTCGATGGTCTTTGTTGAATTGATGGATGAAGTTTGTTTTTTATTTATTTGTATTTTATATCTTTCATTCATGGCGGTGAACTAGCGATATGTTATTTAATTTTGATGAAATGATTTAACGACTTGTCTTAAAAAATTGAAAGCTTGCTAAATTAATTTTAAATTTACTTTCTTTCTTTGGCCTCTTCTCGCAGGCCTTCACGGGTTCGTTTCTTTTACGTGGAAGCATTTTATATTTTTGATGAAGAAGGCATTGTAGTAAAATTTTTCAGACACCTGCATTCATTGACTCAAATTTTTACGTGTTCTTGGAGCAAGATGAGAATTTGATGTTACGCTGAAATTAAACTTACATTTTGGTGATTATGTCGAGAGTTTTATGTTCGTTCTTGTGAGAATTTGAAATCTAATGCTTTCTTATGCATTGAATCCAGTTTGTCGATGTTTATGAGCTCCCTCTCAAATTATCTTAAATGATATACGCATTTGTCGATCGATTTCTTCTCCGGATTGTTGTGATTTTCAAATAGTTGTTCCTCTCCGTGGATTGAAATCTTTGGTTCCAATTTATCCTCGAAGATCTTACGTTGCGATTCGCGTAATTGCACATGATCTTTCAAATCCATGAGTGGCCGTCTACATGTGAAGACTGTTTATCAATATCATGTAAAATTTCAAAAAAACAACTTTTTGAAAACAATGTTTTTTTATTCATCATTTCAAGTTTAAAATGGTAAAATTTTTGATGAATCTTTATATAAGAGAATTAAGACATTTTGAAGATCAATCGTTTTGAAAAAGATTATGCGCTTAGTAATGCGTAGGGTTGGAAAAAGCGCGTGCCAAAACTTTTTTTTATAATTCAAGTGATTTAATACATGATTTAAATGATTTGCAAATAATTTATAAATAAATAAAAAGAACAAATGAGATTTTGGTGAAGTTTTTGATTCCAGGATTGGAATCATTACATCCCATGAAATTTCCCAACTATGATCCTTTTAGCGATCTTCTCGATTCAATTTGTTGGAACTTTTGATCTTCATTGAATTAATTCATATTTTGATATATATCGATTTATTGGAGTTTAACCTGCACTCCCGAATTTAATTATTTTGGGATAAGTGTTACCATGAAGTATGTAAATATAAATGCAATCTCGATATGTCATCAAAATAAATTTATCCAATTATCGATCGTGATTTCTACATTTGTCGCTTTTGATGAAATTTCGGGATAAATTTCTTTAGCCCAATTTGCATTTGCATCCTTGTTGGTTTAAAATGGACCATGTTTTACATGATTTCTAAAATCATGTATCTTGGTGAACCCTTGTTTCTGAGACTTCCGGCAAACTTTTATGGTTTCAAAATGGAAATTTCACAATTCTTTAATAACCGGAATCTCTCTTTTAAACCGGCAAAATCTGGATAATGTAACGAACCATCGGATATCGACAATTGCCCATGAGATCGATGACCAACTCTTTGCCTACGTGCTCCGTTTAACATTTGGTGAGCCCTACTTTCCTCCTCCTTTTAGGGCTCGGGCTTAAGAATCCTATCAAGGCCTCTGTCGCTCCGGTTTTCTTGATCTTGAAATCTTTAAGTGGGGAAAAATGAGAGTTTAAAATCTCTCTCTTCCTTCCTTCACGGGGTTAGGATGAGGTTTAGGGTTATAGGGTTTTTTTGGTTAACATTTTGACCTCCGGGTTTTTTCTTGTTTTGTAAATTTGAAAAGTTATTATTTCATTTTTGTTGTGTAAATTCCTAACTTTATTATCACGATTGATAACTTCTTCTTTGTTGAATCAAAGGAATTTTATAAAATCGAGATAATCCTTTAATATAAACCTTGAATCGAATTCGCTAATTTAAAATCGATAACACAAAAATTTTCCTTTGGATCATTCTTTGAGATCAAAGATACAAAACTCAATATTTCTCTCGTCTGGTTAGTTTAACCAAATTTGATTACGAGAGCATTCCAAAACATTTTAATTTCCTAGCTTCATATTCGATCTCGGCTAAAATTTTATTTGAATCTTTTTATTCATATTCTTTTTTCAACATTCTTATGTCTATAAACATCTTGTAAATTTAAATTTTATTAAATAATAGTTTTTTAAATGTTGTAATCCCTCATTGTGGTGAGCGAGCGATTAGGAACAACGGCTTCACTGCTGACCCATATATTACGCCCGGTTGTTGATGTTTGCAATGCTGTATCCACGAAGATCGGTTTAAAATATTTTCCAAAAGATAATAATAATTTTAAAATTATCATCGATGGGTAAAATAAACCACTTTATATGAAATCGGCAATGCTACCAATGCTTAAATTGGATTTTATATCTATTTTAAAGTGAATAATAAAAGATCGATAAAGGCCCTATATTCCTTCCGAAAATATATCCTTGAATCCGATCATCATAAAATTTTGAACCCTTTTTTGAATTCCAAACTAAATTTCTGATTTTTTGATTTTATATCCTTTTGTTTAACTTGGATTTTCATCGACCCGTCATGGACATCTATTTTTTTTTTCATAGTTGGAACCTTTTAAAATTTTTATAAATGATTTTGAATTTTTAAGTTTGTTGTAAAATATTTGTATTTCAAAATGATTTATAATTAAAAACTTATAAAATATTTTATTAGATTTAAACTTTATCAAAAATTTATTTTACCAAGTTTCGAATTATATAATTTCGGGCTTCTTCATCTCCATACGAAAAAGTTTTTTGTTTCAGTTTTCAACCAAAATTCTCTTAACCCTTCTTATTTTATCGAAATGTGATCATTTTTACTTCACCTGTTTTTGTGTATATCAAGGTGATTTTGTGGCTCAATTTGAGTTTGCACAAATTATTGAGAATTTGATGCAAAATTAAACATTTTTATTGCTATTTTGAGACACCCACACTTTTTGTCAATTTTGATTGCTTAAGATACAATATCCATTGTTAAGAATAAGACTTTTAGATATATTATAAAATTAAGTGGTTAACCAAATTTTAAATTATTTGACTAGTTTAATTGAAGTTTAATTGAAAATTAACAAAAAAAAATAAGGTTCATATAGTAATAACCCAAGACTTTAAATGATATCCCTTTTGTGTGTAGTGCTTTAATTGATTTCTAAAATGTTGCAAATTAAGCTAAAAGCTTTTAATGAGTCATAGTCCTTGTGGGTGGTATATTATTTGCGAAATATTTTGATCTCTATAAGATTTGTAGACAATGTTTCTTTGAAGCACTCATGAATAACTAAAAGACGATTGAAACACATGTAATGTGATGGGTAAGCAATTTAAGTTACAAATGATAAGTTATTGGTTCAAGAAGTTATATGTTCACCAATCTTAAAAATTTATACATTATCTCTTCTAGTGTCCAAAAGACACGGTTTTTACATAGTCATTGATACCCAAATTCATTTTTTTTTTTTCATTTTATAAATCTTTTTCCTTTTATAAATGATTTTATAAATGATTTTGAATAGGTGGGGATTGTTGTAAAATTATTTGTATTTCAAAATGATTTATAATTAAAACTTATAAAATATTTTATTAGATTTAAACTTATCACATTTTATTTATTTTACCAAGTCAAATATATATAATCCCCGTCTTTCAACTCACGATTTCAACCAAAATTCTCGATCTTTCTTCTTACTCATTTTTCCTATTTACTTGGTCTTGACTAACAACTTAATTGTTGTTGTTAATTTTGTCGAATTAGTCACCACTTATCTCTTTTACACTTATATATATAATATAATGTTTAAAATCATCTGTTTGTGTAAATCCTTCTTTTTCTATTCTAAATTATTATGTTGCTCAAATCCTAAACTCCCAAGGATTCTTTAAATCTATTTCAAGACGCCTAAGTGGTTTTCATCTTCATTTTTATATTTTCCTTGTTTTATTTTGATAGTTGGATTTTCTAATATTTTCCAACAATCTTAAGGATTTACAATCACCAAAGATGAATAATTCTGAAGTTATAAGCACAAAAACAACCAACATAAATGACAAAGAAACTCCCAATTATGGTAATCTAACATGAGCTGAGTACATACTGACCATGAGCTGATGTTGGGAAAATTAAGTTAAGATAAAATAACATGCACGATTTTGGGTAGATTAATTATAAATTTCAGAATCGCCCACAAGTTTATTTGTACTAACCAACTCCAAATTCCAAACAGGGGATCAAGTTATCATCATCAAATGTTGCAACCTTAATAAATTTTTTAGAGAGGAACATAAAAGATCTCAGTGAAATAAACTACCGTTTAATTATTCAAATATTCATATTCTAATATCTGCAACAAAAAACTTATATAGTTTTTTGAATGAAAAAACTTGATCACAAAAAAATGCAGTGTCATAGACGAAACTTAAAAATATGAAAACCACGTTCAAGAAGACTAAGATGAATCAAGTAAACAAAAATTGTGAAACTTAAGAACATACCTAGAAATTCAATTGAAGCAGCGCGATGAGTAGCGATAGAAGAAAAAAAATCCAATTACATGTAGGAGATAATAAAATTAAGAATCAGAAATTGAGAGTTAAAGAGACGATTTGAACTTACCTGTGATAAACTGTATCAAAGAAGCCGTAGAAGGAGTACTAATAACGCAAACGATAGAAAGACCGAAGACAGAAGGCGGAAAACGAAAAATGAATCTAACAAACAAAATAGCAGTTTATCAAATCTGATGCCCAAACTTTTCAGATAAACAAAATTTCATAACAGTCACGTGACTTGATGTGTTCTAAAGTTGTCCCATTGTGATAGAGTTTTGCCTATGCTGTGGTGTCGGGACAAGTAGTATCTACTCACTATCATTTCAAGACAAACCACACGTTCATCTCACTGCCATCTTTTTCTGTGACTCAGAGTATGATAATAACAGAAATCTAAGTTGGATAAACCTGGTCTTGTTAGTTGTTATACATAAAATAAAATATTAGTATATGATAATAATAGTATAGGTAAATTTATGACATTTATGAGGGTGTTAAACGAAATTTAAAGAGATGTTAGAAAAAATTAAGGGAACTTCTTAAATTTTGAACATTTGATTCATCAAAGGACGAGGGATGAAGGGTACAGGGGCACTGGGCTCCCATTGAAATTTTGTACGTTGTTTTTTTTTTAATTAGTAATTTCACTATATATATAGAATAAAATTATATTTGATTATATATATATATATATATATATATATGTTTGGATAAAGGGATTAAATTTTTTTGGCCAATAACTTTTGGTAGATTTGAATCGACCCATCGATTCTGACATTATGATATCACTCTGATGTTTCAACTTTTTTTTTTTTGGCCCTAAAATTGTCAAACCTATTGGTCAACCCAACAAAGATCTAATAAATAATTAATTTGTATTTTCATTTATTTTTAGGGTGCCACATGTGTAATTTTTTATTTTATTTTTCATTTATATTTACACTCATTAATTAAACACCTGGGTCGGTTTGGGGCACTGGATCGGTTTGGGGCGGGTTTCTGGGCCGGATCGGATAAGTAAAAATATTTTTTTAAATTAAATAAACACTTGGGTCGGACCCCAATTCCTTATTACCCTTAAAACACACCACTCAACTCTCAAATAAGGAATTGTAAGAACTAGAGAGAGAGAAAAATCGTGCCCTAATCAACGGGTCTGGTTATAACCGACCCGAATATATTAAACACTATTGCTCATTTCTAGCAACGGATCGGTAACCGAATCCGATCAAAATTGTACACAAAAGAGGCCTGAAATGGCCAAGAACGCACATGTGAGACCACCCATACCGAAACCGTTCGAAAGATGAAACCCGACGAACAAAAAAACCACGAAAAAAAAACACACGCCGGAGCATTCCCAAAAACAACCCACCAAGAAGAAAGCAACACAACACCTCAGGAACACCCCAAACCCAAAGACAAAGCACCTACAACCACAGCCAACAGCCGCAAACCCAAAAAAAGAAGAAATTCCTAAACGCAGAAACGAATCCCAACATAGAATCACAAAATCCGACGAAATAGGAAGAAAAACCTGGACGAGACTGCCTTTCCTCGGATCTGTAAATAGGGTGAACGAGCTCACCCCTAAATCGCCGAAAGAAAGAAACCACCATAAGTACCTTCCCCGGGTCTCAGGATCCTTAAATGCCGAGGAGAAACAGGTACACAAAACGGAACGCCTTGAATAGAAGAAACACCAAAGAAAACAAATCGAAAAAAGGATAAGAAATGAAGCCCTAAATCATCGAAAAAGCAAGAAAAACCCAAACCACAAGTCGAAGGCGGAAATAGCGAGAGACTAGCCTGAACTTAAGAATGAAGGAAGCAACGCGTCGCTGATGGAAAGATTGGGGAGTCAAGATTGGGCGGCGAGGAAGGCCGCCGCGGAGGCTTTTATTAAGATAGCGGCGGTGGAGAAAGAGGCGTTGTCTGAGTATAAATCTTCATGCCTGAAGACATTTGAGGCTAGGAGATTTGACAAGGTTTAATTTGGTGGAAATTAAGTTGAATTTATTAAAAAATAGCATAACATTGGGAAATTTTCAGTTGTTTTATGTGTGATTGAATGTTGGTTGATTTGATTAGGTGAAGGCTGCGAGGGAGAGGATGAATCAGATGGGTCGGGTCGGTTATAACCCACAAACACTTTTTTAAAAAATTAAGACGACCCGAACCCGTTAAACCCGACCCGGAAACCGATCCAACCTGGAACCCATTTACAATTATTGATTAAATGTTTGCAATTAATAATGAAATTAGTAAATAAACACGTGGCACCCTAAAAATAAATGAAAATACAAATTAATTGTCACGTGTACTATTCACCGGTTGATCAACCGGTTTGACAGGTTTTTTAAAAATCAAAAAAAAGTTGAAACATATCTGAAAGATATCATAATGTTAGAATCGATGGGTCGATTTCAAATCGACCCAAAAGTTATTAGTAATGAAAAAAATTTAATCCCTTGAATAAATTTGAGCTGCTCTATTTAAACTTGACAGTCAACTAGAGAATTCTATTGTTGATGTGCGTTTGTATGAAAATTTCTCTACAACGCTTGATAGGAGGTCTTGCTCAAAAGATAATTATTGCAAAAAATTATATTGCACTCCCGTTAGTTTATTTGCTTGCTAAGTTATCATTGAGTATACCCGTTGCCCCAAATACAATAAAAAAATCATTTCAACAATAAAATACATCAAAAGTTCACCCCTTAACCAATTGGAAGATAGATTATTGAATGATTGTTTAGTTGTATACATTGAAAAAAATATTTTTTAAAAGGTCAGTAATAAAGTTATCATGCAACACTTTCAAAAAATGAAGGGTCGAAAAGGAATGCTATAATTTAAATGTATAAAAATTTTATTTTTAAAGTGTGTATAACTATATTTAGCATTTTAATTATATAAATAAGGTATTGATTTATGTTCATATATAAAACTTTTATTTTCGTGTTCTATTATTATTATTAATTGGGCATCTAGACAAATTCTGGCTCCACCACTGGATTTATTATTTATATATTTTTTTTCTTTTAACTAGTGTAGATGCATGCAGGTGTCTCTTTCTGTTAGTTTTTAGATAAATTACAATAATCATTTAGAATGGATAATATCAGTCTCATTTGAGTCACCGCATAAATGACTTGCCCAATGAGACGAAGATGTACAAATAATGTCTTCAGAATGGTGACATTTTGTTAATTATGTGTGGAATTATTTCTATGTGTGGAATTATTTGACCAAATTTTCATGACATTATTCGTGAATTACCTCGATTATTTACAAATTAACCTACCTTAATTTTCGACTCACTATGTGCATCTGCAATCTGCATCATCGCTGATTCGCTATGAGTAATATTTTATCCAACACACAAAAAGGTTTACATGCTGTATATTTATTTCTTAAATGTGATTTATTGTTTAATTAAACTAATAGATTTGAACGCATAAACAGCCTCTAGGAGTCAAGGTCTAAACATGCATGTTTATCATATGGTATAATTAATGGCAAATTAACGAAAACAATTAACTTAATTTCCTATAAAATTGACCAAGTGAAACAACTTAAATTGTTAGAGCATCACCACCTATACCATGAGGTCATCAATTCGAACTATCATTTACCCGTTAAATAAAATTCATATAAAATTAAAAAATTTAAAGAGAGAGAAGTCTTTAAGCGCAATACGAATAACTTGAATTAAAAGTAATATTCTCTGTCTATAATACATCTTTTTGTCGTCTTAAAATATAGTCCATTTTTCTTTTGACTAAAACTTGAGTGGATCGAAGTTCATGATGAACTCTATTTTTATAATATCGCTATTATGTAAAAAAAA
Source organism: Stenogyne calaminthoides (assembly GCA_037126765.1). Classification (NCBI taxonomy): domain Eukaryota; kingdom Viridiplantae; phylum Streptophyta; class Magnoliopsida; order Lamiales; family Lamiaceae; genus Stenogyne; species Stenogyne calaminthoides. The sequence goes on along the minus strand of JBBCBC010000010.1, from coordinate 34,492,128 downwards.
ATAATCATTGTTATGCATAAACATAATATTCCCTCCGTTTCAATCTTAACTACACTATTTCCGTTTCGGTCCGTCCCGATCTTAACTGCACATTTTCTTAAATGAAAATATTCACTTTAACTCACACCCTTCAAACACCCACTTATTTACTATATGTCAATCTCTCATTCCCTCAACATTTTATCACTTTATCACTTTTAATAAATATTATTATATTCTTCAATAAAGTTGAATACCCCCTTCTACCCCCAACACTTTATCACTTTATCACCTAAAATATTACTCTCTCCTATTCAAAATATAAGATGTTTTGACTTTTTAATTATTTATCTATTATTTGATGTTTTGGCTTTTATTTCCCTACATTGCCCTTATTTATTACTCTTTCTTTACTTTTTTGGTAAACTTTCCAATAATTAAGGCATGTCATTAAAGATAAATTATCATTAAATAAGGACAATTTTGGTATAATTTTTTCTTATTAATAAACGTGCAAAAAACCAAAACATCTTATATTTTGAATAGGAGGGAGTAATAAATAATTATTTCTTAAACTTCGAACACACAGTAAATATGCGGTTAAGAGTGGGATGGAGGGAGTAACTGTTATATATTAAAACTAAATATGAGGGGAAACTCACGCCCTTTTGGAAGGGGAGGAGGCATTTAAGGCTCTGTGAAACAAATTTGCTCCTTTGAAAGTCAGCAACACCCATGCTTGGAGACTCTTATGGGATCGACTATCGACAATTAAGATCAACTTGAAGAGAAGAAAGGTCCTTAACCAAAATAATGATTTGAGATGCGTTCTTTGTGGCACAAGAGATAAATCCGGGAGTCATGACTTCTTTGAATGCACGCGTTCCCACAAGGTTTGGATGAATATTATGCGATGGCTTGGTGTTTCTACAGTACTTCACTTTCACCCGCTTCTTAATTTCCTTGCTTAAAGTTGATCATAAGAGGTAAAAAAAAAAGGAAACACTTTTACTGCCATAATTTGGCTTTGTGTGACTTGGGTTATTTGGAAAGGGAGAAATTATCTTATCTTCGAAAATATCAAATTTCTTGTTGATAAAACGGTCAACGATATCAAGGCAAGACTTTGGAGCTAGTTTTACGTTAAAGATATAGTTTGCTCTAGATTTTCCTACTCTGATTAGTTAGTTAATCCAAGAATGATTGTTTATTGTAATTACTACAATGTTTTTTGGGTATGTCTCATACCCCCTTTTTTCTATTGAAAAAGTTCCTTTTGCTGAGCAAAACAAAAAGTATAAAAATTATAATTGTTTAAAAAAAAGTTATTTTTCCAACAATAATAGTTTTTTTTTATATAACAATGTCAAAATACAAATATAGATCTAGCTCACATGATTGTTACTCCTTTTTCTTTCAAGGAATTTACCTTTGTCTGAAATACTCTTATTTAATTATAGTTTCTTAATTTATGTGAGTGATTAAAATAAATTACTCCCCCGTCTTATTCTTATTTGAACATTTAATATTTGTACGGGTTTTAGTATAAAATTTATTTATTATTATTAAAAGCGATAAAATTACTTTTTATATGTGTTAAATGGTAAAGTAATTGCATTTGTAGATATAAAATTGACTTTAGTGTGATAAAAGTAATGATATATTGTGTAATATTGATATGTTTGAGGATTATAGATAAAAGGAAAAAAAAGATTTATTGTTATTTATAAAAATGTTCAATTGAGACATAGAGAGTATCCTGTTTAGATGACACAAACTTGCGTGAACCCAAATTTATGGTAAATTTTGTTTTTTCAGTGTCACTGTCATTCACAGAAAAACTATCACTGTTATAAATACAATTAAAATATTTTTTATATATAACAATGATAGAGCTCATATATAGATTTAATTTTCATAAATGTTACCCTTTTAGATAGAGATGTTTTTGCAAAATGTTTATTTTAACTTTTTGGAATATTTAAATAATAAATTTTGTTTTGACATTCTACCCCACTTTTTCATATGTATACCTAACATGGTTTTACAAATTTTCTAAAAATGTGTTGTTATGTGAATAATTTATCAATTAATAATAATTATTGTTAAAAATATTTAATTATTATTAATTAAAGTTAATTTTAACATAAAAATTCTTTAATTCATTTGATAAAAATTCAGAATGACATTTAAAAAATATAGGAGAGAGTGTTTTTTATAGTTTAACAGTTAAAATATGATTATAAGTAAATGGAATGAATCAAATTAAATAAATATTTGAAATATTTAAACTAAAATAATACTAATAATGTATATTTATTGTAAAAAAATTTCATAAAAATTATAAATTCTGGTTTGCATCTCATGATATTATAAATGATGAAAGTAAATAAAAGTAAGAATTAATTATCCTAGTTTCATTAGCTAATTTCACCATCATTAAACCTTCCTCAAATGATATTCATTATTAATGTTCTAACCCATCAATAATAATACAATTAATAATCTTTTAATAATTTGACTCTCAATAATACTCATTACAATTACTATTCACAAATCATATCAAATGGATCCTAAAATAATTCACGGTTATATTCTATATAAGATAATAAAACAAATACCAAAAATATGTCTCTCTATGCACTAATTTCTTTGTTTTAATTCATCCAAGAGATAAAGGAGATCAGATTAGTACATATTAACTATATAATATTTAGGCTGTACAGCCTGTACTTATTATCCGTTAATAGTGGATAAAGTTTTAATTCAATTTGAAAGGGGGAAGTTATGTTACGAGGGAGGAGATTTGTCTGAAGGCAAAAAGGAAATAAGAAATTAAGAATACATAAATCTTCAAATAATATAGTGTGTAAATACACCCAATAAATTTCTTTAATTTCCCCCCGAAACACAATATTCCGGCAATAATAAATTTCACTTTCTAACCCCAAAATTCATCCAGTTTTCCCTCATAAAATGCAACTTGATCTGCAAAATATCTGTTTTCCTTGATAATGATTTTTGTGAAATACTTATCTTCTTAATAATATGTCGTGCACCTTCTCGTTTAATTAACGATATTTAAGAAAAAAAATTTGCCAATAGATCTTGATCTATAAATCTAATTTCTATCCAATATTAATTATTTTTAATGGATAATATTATTTGTTTAAATGAAATATTTTGTGCAATAATTGCTCGCACGAGACAACATTTCCAAAATTGCCATGGTGGAGTATTTACTCATTTGGATAATATCTAATTTAATGAATCAATATTTTATTTCATTAGGGAAAATATTAATCTCAGTGAAATAGTTAGATGGTACATAAAGATTGATTGTGGGTGTTAATTATATGGTGCAATACGATATTCAGGTAAATACCATGGTAAGTGAAAACAATATCGTGTATATATTTTGGAAAGAGAATCGATTAATAATAAATAACGGACACAATTAATAGTGAACATAATATACTAAATCTTTGAAAGAAAATCTCTCCAAACTCAAATAAGGGCAAAAGAATATAATGAAAATATCAAATCAAATAATGAAATGTAGTCATTTAAATATCTCAATGAAAACACGCACACTCAAATATATAGAAATTCCAAAAGTTAACACCTTTTCTTAAAAGAAATGAAAAAGGAAATCGTACAATAAATTTAAAGACGCGTGAGATTATTTTTCAATTACAAAAAGGAAATACGTAATTTTAAAAACTCAAACAATTAAAGCGACTCTAATTGCGGTATTATTCCCCTTAATTTAAGTAATCATCGGTAAATCTATTTCAATAAAAATAATGTGCACTGTTTTAAAAAGAAGATACGGTTTTAATTGGAATTACCCCCCTCAAAATTTTCTAATATTAGTATATTCATTTATTATTAAATCTAAAAAAAGATATGATTCACATTTGTTTATTAAAAATATTTCAAAATCATAAATTCTGCGCAACACAGTACACTCGGTATCTCACTAGTAATAAATACTGCACACGTGTGCAATATTTCAAATACTTTTTTTTATTCGAGCTAAAATAGATCAAATCAAAGTAACTTAAAACGCATCCAATTTTTTTTTTAAATGTCCAAAAAAAAAGTTTAGCTTTAATTTATTACAAAGATGGACAACCGTAACCGAGAGTACTAGTACACATCACATCAAAACGACACGTAAATGGCGTCAAAACGACGACGTTAGGTTTTTGGGATTATTTGATTAGGCGCCCGCCTGTTTGCGTTTTCCCTCTTTCATTTCGTCGCGTCCGGAATTCTGCAGGATTTTTTTTTCTGACGACCGAAAAAGGCAAGAAGAAAAAAAGGAAACAAAAATCCCAAAACCTATGCATACATACACATGTATATATAGACAGAGAGAGAGAGGAAGGAGGTGAGGAGAAGGCGGTTTGTTATTGTTTTTATTTTTTTTCCTATGTTATCGTCTTTCTGCAAATAACTGAAAAAAAGAGAGGAGGGATTTGGGAGGAAGATGAGAATTATTGCTGTTTTCGTCTTCTTCTCCGGATTTCTCGTTTGCTTTTTCCAAATAAATGTTGCGAAAAGCCAGCCTTAATTCTTCCCATATGTGTACAAGCAAACCCCAATTTCTAAACCCTGGTCTTCTAGAATTCTCTGTTTTTCATGTAACGACAAAACACAATGGGAGCCTTTTTCTCAATTTTACCTAAAACGCCGTAGCTGAATCAGTGAATGGAGGACGATCATGGAGAGTGCTAATTTCTGATTGATTGATTTTCTTAATTCTGGATTCTGCGAGAGTGATTGGAAATCAGGCATGGGTGAACTTAATGTGGCGAATTCGAACGGCGGCGTTTCGATTGAGGAGAACCGGTCGGGATTGGGGCGGAATTCGTCTTCTCCGCCTGATCCGGTGTTGATTGCGGAGGAGAATTTATCTGCGGCGGAGGAAGCGGCGGAACAAGTGTTGAATTTCGTACACCCCACACTTGACTCTGAGGAGAAGAGAAGAGACGTTTTTTATTACGTTCAGCAACTTTTCAAAACTCGTCTTAATTGTGAGGTAATCAGTCTCCTCTTTTACGAATTTAATTAGTTCACCATTTTATTTTATTTAATTTATTCGATTGGATTTTTTTATTTGCATGTCAGTGAAAGGTGGGTGGTGTTGTTCTGTTGTTTTAAGTATTGGATTTCCAATACTTTTTGCAGATAAATCGCTTTTGGTGTTTGTTGTGACTTGTGATGCGTGATGTTGCATTTGTTTATGAATCGGAATATGATTTAGGCTTTTTTATATGGTTATGAATAGTGGATGATTCTATGATCATAGGAATCATTTGTTGGCTTGCTTAACATGTCTAGTATTTGTATGATTTGTATTTGTGGAAAAGTAGATCTTTTACAATTGTGATAAGCTTCACAAAATCGGGGTTTGAGTTATGTGCGCTCGTGTTCTGATTTCTGAACTCATTTTCCATTTTCTAAAAAGCGGAATGACACGACTTCTTTTTATCGAGGGGCGTGCAACGTGCTGATTCGGAAGGAAAAAGGGCATTTAAATGAGTTTTATCTACATGTGTTGCCCTATTTCTTGACCGTTATTGTACGGTATCACTTTAGATACTAGATTCACCAAACTTTTTGGTGCCTGGGGAATAGCCTACCTTTCTTTTGTTTTTAGGCACCCCTCCGGAATTTTTCTTTTAAATAAAATAGTTAGAAAATGTTATGTGTATGGTTCGTTCTTGCTTATTATGAATATCATTTGACTGATGTTAAAGCCCATATCTGGGAGGAACACTACAAATAAAGGATTAAAGTTAGATAAGTTGTTCGACCTTTTGACTCCTATTTTTGTGGAAATTTCTGATGTGATAGTTTTCAGTGTATTCAATGGTGAGGATTTTCTCCGTAAAAGCCTCATGTGTTCTTTCAGCTAAATAATTTGGATTTGAATCTCATTATTTAATTGAATCATTTTATGTCTTCAGAAATAACGTTCTTAGTTTAGTCTTTGTACATTAACACTGACATGTTGATGTTCATATCAGGCTGTCTCTTATGGATCAGTACCTCTCAAGACATACCTACCTGATGGCGACATTGATTTGACTATCCTTAAAGGTCCTAATGCTGAGGAATCTTTGGCCAACGATGTTCTTTCTCTTTTACAGGATGAAGAACAGAGTCAGTATGACGAGTACCAAGTTAAGGATACACATTTTATTGATGCTGAGGTAGTCCACTTTTTGATTCTTCTTAGTGGCCATGCTGTAGATGATATTACTACTGTCACAATCTGCTAAATTTAGTTTTCAACAGTCATATTTTTTAACAACTCATCGTTTCTTCCCGGTGAATTATGTTAGCTGTAGATAAGATATGACATTGCATTCAAAATTTATTCCCAATATCGTTGGACTGATCATGTCTCCTGATGATAGGTCAAACTTGTCAAATGCATTGTGCAGAACATTGTGGTTGACATATCGTTCAATCAGTTAGGCGGAATTTCTACGCTTTGTTTCCTTGAGCAGGTAGCAACGGTGACTCCATTTCTGGGTGTTAGTATCAAAAGTTACCCATAAGTTGTGTATAACTATGTTTTTGGTGCTTTGCAATTCACATGGCTGAATAAATGTTCATTCCTTTTGACATATAGCATAAAACATCTTATTTACCTGAAATGAGCTACCATTGGTAATTAAATTAAAATCAGATTTACTTTTACCTAGCGATCTTTGTACTTACAGAAGAGTGATTCTGTTCTCTCATTTTTCAAATTTTAGTAACTTCTGATATTATGTTTCATACCTCTTGTTGCTTAACAACTTTTTTCTTGGACGTGTTTACTTATTCAGGTAGATCGCCTTGTTGGGAGAAACCATCTCTTTAAACGTAGCATTATCCTGGTCAAAACTTGGTGCTATTACGAGAGTCGTATCCTTGGTGCACACCATGGTTTACTTTCTACATATGCCTTGGAAGCACTTGTCCTGTACATATTCCATTTCTTCCATTCATCGCTAAACGGCCCTTTAACAGTAAATACCTCTGACTTAATCATATTGACCCTTCGAATTAGATACAAATGGATGGATTCCTCAGTTTACTATTATCGTTGGTTCTTTCTATATAGGTACTCTATAGATTTTTGGATTACTACAGCAGATTTGATTGGGAGAATTATTGCATCAGTTTGAAAGGTCCAGTTCAGAAATCATCGCTACCTGATATAGTGGGTGAGTAAACTTCTTTAATGATGCAATCTTGCCTTAGTTGCTTCAATTTATTCTCGTTGTCTAATGGTGTTTTTCTTGATTTTTTTTTGCAGTGAAGATGCCTGAAAGTGGGTGGGACAGTGTGTTACTTAGTGAAGAATTTTTGGAGAACTGCATGGATATGTTTTCAGTTCCTTGTACGGTGCCTGAAGTTAACACAAAAGCATTTCAGCCAAAACATCTTAATATAATTGACCCACTGAAGGAAAACAATAATCTCGGGCGTAGTGTACACAGAGGTAAGGAAAAGTATCGATGATTATTTCTGTTTAATTACATTTTATCTGAGTCAATTGAACAATCTTCTTTACACTCTTTAGGCTAAATGAGAATTTAAGTCACTAAACACTAATTGTAGGATCAATGTGATTTACAATTTTACTAGTGGTCCTTTATTCTCTACCAGGCAATTTCTACCGTATAAGAAGTGCATTCAAGTATGGTGCTAACAAACTTGGCCAGCTTCTTTTATGCCCAAGAGACAAAATATCTGATGAGATCCTCAATTTTTTTTCTAATACGCGTGCTATGCATGAACACCGCCCACATTCAAGCAGCACTCGGCAATTGCTTTTGGAATTTAGCGATCAAGAATCTTTGAGCCCATCTTTTTCATCCCCTGTGGAATTGTTTTCTGATGATGGCATGCTTCTAAATTCATCTCTGAGTGATTATGATAATGATAGTGAACTAGACAAATACTCGATGAGAGAAGTTTCACCAGAGATGATATATGAAGCTTGCGATTCTGTAGACATGTCTTTTGTTTCTATAATTGGGGGGAGACGTCTACTAAGCCACTCAAATTCATCTACTGAAAATGGAAGTTCAGAGGATAAACAAATTGATTCAGAGAGGTTTGGCTTCAATCGCTGGTTGAAGAACAGAGAAGAGCACGTGGAACTAAACAATAAATTTCTGTCGTGTATGGACAACCCCGAGGTTGTCTGCAACTGCACAATTGGTTCTAGCTCTACTCTAACGACCCACATTTCGAAAAATCTGTCTTTTGATTATAGAGAAATAGACGAAATAAGTGCGGGAGGGGATTCAGACGCTTCTAATCCTTTAGCTGATCTCACTGGAGATTATGACTGCAACATAAGGAGTTTGCTTAGTGCTCAACTATGCCATGGATTTGCTTTATCTGCTGCACCTATGGTGCTCAATCGTCCATCATCACCTTCAAGAATTCAAAACAAAAAGCCACGGGATGTTATATGTCGATCAATATCCCTGAAGGAGAATGGATTCTCACAAAAGGACTCGAACGTAATTTCCATAAACCATATCATGTGTGCCAAATCAGATTCTGCTTTGCTTAGTAATGCTTTCCAGTTTCACGGGACACAAAAAGCTCGAGGACTTGGCACTTACTTTCCGCAAATGGTATTATCTTGCTCTATCTTACTCTTATTAATTTCAATTTTCAGCAGCAATCTTATTGCAATTGTATCTTGCAGAGTGCTAGTTACATGGAGAGGTCTGTACAATTGAGGGGGAGAAATAATTCACTAAGCAATTATAAACATCTTGATACACACCATAATAACGATTTTTATACTGGCAAATCAAATTCTTTTGAAAACGAAGCTGTGCCTACACGAAGAAGATTTCTAGAACGAAGGAGATCAGATCACTGGTGGCAATCTCCTCGTGCGGTTAAAGGTGGGAATCAAATTAATGGGAGTTTAGATTCATCATGTAGAATTGAATTTGGATCTGTTGGGAATCTAGCAGAAGAGATATGTACGACTATGTGGACCCCACTGAAACAAGCACAGGATTTAGTGATGACGATGGAAGATAGGTACATAAACTCGTATTCTCAACTTTCCTTATTGAATGAATATCTAAAGCTCAACATCATTCGGACTTGCAGGGTTGCAGGAGAGTTGATCCATCTTAAGAATGAAGACGAGTTTCCTCCTCTGTGCCTATAATATGTTGTACAAAAGAGTGGATTGACATATCAATTTTAGGCGCTAACAAACCGCGTGACTTTTAGGTAGTTAACAGAGACTTCTGCGGTGCTCTGATCTCAGGTTCCCGTTTTCGTTCAGTACAAGGCTGTGGTGGAGTGGCTTTTGTGCATCCGGCTTTAAAAGTTTAGGACTAAGAAAAACCTGTCCTACAACAATCTATTGGATTCTGAGAGGATTATCTTGGTGGAGAATTAATGCCAGTTTTGTGGTCGCATTTTCCTATTTTCAGTTGTTGATACAGTAAACATTTGGTGTTTGAATGTAAATTAGAGGATTTTAAACTATTTGAAATAAAACAAGTTCTCAAATTGATATGGTTTACTCTCTGATCTGTGCATTTAGGTATATTTTTTTCTTTTTGCTGTTCTGCTTATGTTATCGATGTCTCTACGTTTATCATTATATTCCAATATTGTCATATGAGCCACTTATGTAATAATAATGTCATTTTATATTAGTGATCCATAATTTAGGAGTGAATACTGGGCAGCAGGTAAATTTTTTTGGCCTTCATACTGACCTCTTTTTAATCAGTTTTAGTGTATTCACTATTCCCTTTTTCTCTTATCTGAAAACAGGGTATAAATTTGGAGTTTTTTTTCCTGAGAAAATAAACATTTTAAAACTATAAAAATGTTTTGTAGCTGAAGGTGCAAAGTTACTTAAAAAGTGGACCAAACGTAGGGGTAAACATTTTGAGTGGAAAGTGATGGATTCCCACCATTTGATTTTGTTTAGGGTGACTTTAAGATGAATGATTGAAGGGCATATAATTGATTTATTTTTGAAAAAATTGACCAACTATATTTATATGTGCATGTGTATAAGTATATGTATATATATATATTTTTTTGTGGCAAACATTTCATTTTCCTTATCATTTTAATTTGTGCACGTAAGTAATTAAGGACCCACCAAACTCAATAAACGTGGTTGCTTTGGGTGGGCAAAGAGAAAAAATCAAGGTAAGAATTCAAATGCTTAATCCATTACTTTATGGATGAGGGCAAATTATATGTCAATACATCACTTCTCCACTTGATTTATGCTTTATGTATTTTTCCAATTGAGGTGGATTCTTGAATGCCCTCAAGCATAAGGCATTGGATTGAAAGAATATTTTTTGTTTTATACCAACTAAATTATAGTAGTTAATATATATAACTTTCATACTATAGTTGCATATTATATGATTTGCATGGTATCCTTAAAAAAGAAAAAGAAAATATATGACTTGCATGGTAAATCTTATTTTCGACATGCTTAAACCGAGGCAGTATGAAGTATATCAAATATACTTGAAATTCGAAAGTTCGAACTCGTCTCAAGCTCTCGTGGAGTCGAGCTCGAGATGATCGATTACATTAACTAGTTGTAAATATAGTTCGGCTCGACTCACAAACAAGTCTATCTGAGCCTAAGGAGTCTAGTAGGACTACAAGGAATTTTTTGGTTATCGAGTTAAGTTCTAGTAGGTTGATTGGTAATTCATGTATTCTACGAGCTAGACTTGTTTATCAATAAAATCGAGCCAAGTTTGAGCCTTAACAAGCCGAGCTGAGTCGAGCTCTAGTTATGAGTGATGAGATTAAGGACGAAAATAGATGTGTGTCGAGTTTGAAGCCATGCCAAACCAATTTGTCATGAAGGACTCTAAGTGAGATCTAAGTCTTTCATCTTTTTCTAATTTAATTAATTCTTCAACATATAGTATTAGTTTTTGAAAAATATAGAACTTTTTAAATACATTTTTCTTAATATTCTTAAAATCATAAACGAATCTATAATGTCTAATTTTAAGCCATGAGTATGGGACTCTGGCAAATCATACCCGACCCAACTCGTTTCATTGGATCATCACTAATGATCCGGTTCGGAATTTGTGATTTTCGTGCCTTATTTTTTTTAATCGGTAAAAAAAAAGGTATTATAAAAGTGTAAAGTACAAAGGTACTCAATCCTTTTATAATGAGTGTCACCAAAATATATTCAATTTACAACGATTAAATTCTTCAAGCTAATTAACGGGTCCGAATCTAATCTGTAGCCGGAACACCTTTCAAACTTGCGGATATACACGACCAAATTCTGATTTTGATCTCGTCGTCTATTTTGTTTGCGTCCGGAATTTTCGTGCCTTATTAATTACTATCCTATTTTATTCATTTATATAAAAAATTTCTCATTACTAAGGGTATTCAAAGATTCTTAAATGCTTATTTATTCATATAAACTACAATTAATATGTATTCTATTTGGGAGAAGATGGAGTACTATTTATTAGAGGAACTTTTAACAAAACAACTCTTTGCTCGACTTCAGGAAAGACAGTAGGCTATTTGGGTTGGCATTGTTTGGACAATTTGAAAACTTAATATGTAATAATATGCATTAAAGGATCATATAAATAAATAAAAGGGTAAAAATAACATATTACACATACATTTATTACTCCCTCCGTCCATCAAAATTGTGATGATTTTTTTGGGCACAATTTTTTAAAAAAGGTAGATAAAATATAAGGTATTATAGGGTATTGTGGGGCTCATTTATAGATAAAGTAATTTTGTGAGTAAAGTACAATGACAATATGAGTAATTAAGTGATGGTTGGAGAGTGAAGATAAAATAAGTGTGTCCATAAAAGGATTGAACACACTTTAAGTGGACGGACAAATAAAGAAAGTGAACACAACTTTGATGGACAGAGGGAATACTATTTAATAATTTTCTTAATTCGTGCGAAACATTTTTAAACAACAAACATTTTAGGTTGGAGGGAGTATTATCATTACGACAAAAACTTGTGTGATACTGTCACATGTAAGACAGTTCACAAACAAGTAGAATTTAACATTCATTCATTTCAAAATGTTAAAATGTGATCATTTCCAAACTATATTTCAAGAAGGTATTGCGTGCATTATTTTCACCGTACACTACTATTACTATTGTTGGTAATGATCAACATTTTACAATACTTTGCCATATATTTCGTATCATCCTAAAATTGTCTCACACAAAATTTATACTCTTTGTGTTATTAGTTTGCAACTATCACTTTATAGTAATATAATAATTATTTCCTCCACCCCATAAAAATAAAAATTGATTTACTTTCTATTTTCACTTGTCCCACAAAAATAAATTAATTATTTTATTTAAAATATAATTAAATGTTCATTTTCATATCTTGCACTTACTTAATGTATCTTGTTATTAATAATTGTCCTGTGAAACTAATAGACACAATGACAAAATGAAAAGAACATTATGATTAAGTCTTGTATGCATCAGGTGCATCGCATTTTATAGTGTAATTTAGAATCATGCAATTTATTGTATTGATATATGCAACTTGTTTACACTGAATCATGCAACTATTAACATGAAAAACAAATTGCACATTTCAGTATAAAAAATTATATATTTCAATACAACAAATTGCATATTTTTAAAATACAATATTATTTGGTGCACATGAGAACCACCAAATATTATAAACCCTCCTATGCCTAATCCAAACATTAATTATTTCCCTCCACCTTTGAAATACATCCTACAAAAGTGCTCGAATCTTTTACTACTTACATATAATCTTATTTGAATTTATCACATAAAACACCTGTAGAAAACATTAACCACATCCACATTGATTATTCTCGGAAGAAAATTCAAATTTGCCATCTTCAACCACTTGAGGAGACTCCGTCTGTCCACATAACGCGGTTGAAACTTCAAACAGTACGACTGGACGCAACCCGCCAATCGTCACGCACCTACATCTCACTGTATTAGTATTATACATCTTAATCATTTCTTAAATGCTACTACTAATTTTTGATTAATTTACAATATGTTAATATGTATATAATTAATTATTTAGATATAGTTAAACGGTGTTTGGTTCAGTCTCGGTATAGGCGAATCCCACTACGCACTACCACTGCCCACCTTTTCCCTCTCTCTCTCTATATATATACACACATATTGTATCTATATTTTTCGTCTTCATCTCTCTTCTCGAAACGGAGAAATTGAGGTGGCTGAGTTTAGCTGAAATTATTAATTGAAATTTTGTTGAAATTTTAGAAACTGGAATGCGCGGAAGATGATTTTTCCGATCGGAAATTAGGATCGAATTCGTGTACTCTGGTATGTGTTATCTTAGAACTGGTGTGTTTTTAAATTGTTGATCATGCATGCAATGATGCAAGGTTTAATTTATGAAATAATCTATTTAAAGTAGGAAAAGTTAAATTGTTTTCTTCACTGTTGCTATTATTTGGCTGTATATGGAATACTGGTTTTTTTGTGTGTTAATGTGGCTGTCGCTTTTCATCGAACAATTGGTGTGCATACCGAGTTGCCAATTTCTCACAAGGAGTGGAGTATGTGGTGGGCACGGATATGTGTGCTTATATTCTTTGTATATATCTTTCATGAGGAAAAAGTTGTGTTTCTCGGATGCCTCTCTTTTAGTTTTATGATTAATTTCCACATCTTTTGGGGTGAATCATATGTGCTCCTTTCATAAAGTTTGTGTAGACTGTAGAGTATATATATAATATGATACTTTTGTGTAATTGCTTAACTTAAATTAATTGTTCTTTTATGCAGAACTTTTAAGCAAACATGTATAAGGTAAGGTTGGAGGAAGATGGATACATCGAAACTGATCCCACTGGTCGTTTTGGTCGAGTAAGTTGTTTTTTCTGTTTAATCTTCTTGTGTTTTCATCACTCATATGTTATGTGTTATTGAAATATAAACCATTAATGTGCATATAGAAGGTTTTTATTGATTAGATTAGGCATACAAACCATATTTCACACCTTTGACATCCTTATAGTGTCATTATTTACTATATTGTCGTGGAAGACAATAAAAATATTGGCCCTCTCTACTCAGATGTTGAACAAACATTAAATTTTTGCTTTTGTTACCTTTATCGTTCATATCTTTAACTTTCTCGGATATGGGGTAGGCGGCTGTTGTTTCTTGGTTTACATAGGTGATGGATTTATTGCATTTCTGACCAATCTGAATCATCTCAAAAGTTTTGGGGTATTGTAGTAGATACCAACTTGAATCAATTAGGATCATTTGTTATAGCTTATAGGCCATTAATTAAGTGGATAAGTTTGTGGTTGTTGACTTTATCTGATAAAAAAATGTCCTGTGTTTTCTTATTAAATGATTGAGATAGTTAGACGAAGTTCTGGGGAAGGGTGCTATGAAAACAGTATACAAGGCAATTGACGAAGTGCTTGGGATGGAAGTAGCTTGGAACCAAGTGAGGCTCGTTGACGTTCTTCAATCTGCAGATGACTTGCAACGTCTCTATTCTGAGGTCCACCTTCTTAGCACCCTCAGTCACAACTCAATCATTCGATTCTACACTTCTTGGATCGATGTGGAAAGCAGAACATTCAATTTTATCACCGAAATGTTTACTTCCGGTACCCTCAGACAGTAATGTCCCTGCCCACTGATACATTGAATTATAATATGCACCACTATATATGTAGTTTGAGTTAGTCTCTTGTACACTAGTTGTATGACGCAACTGTACAAAACTAATGCTTTTTAGTGTAAAAAGCTAATACTGCTTAGTGAAAACAACTAATACCGTTTAAAAATACACTTGAGTTGCACGGTGCACCTGGTGCATACAAGACTTTGTCTTTGTCTTGTAGTTTAGAATTGTATTAGAAGTCAACTTAGTGTATTTACTTGAATTCAGATTCAATTATCTTAAGCATGTGAAGAAATATCTGAGTTAGGTGTACCTAAGCATTTTGTAATATGTTAAATCAAAAAAAGCTTTCTGCTTTGTGCTAAAAAAGAATCATTATTTATGATTGAAGTTGGAATTATTTATATTTCCATTATGTCATGAAATCTACCCGGGCCAGTTTGTGTGGTTGCAGTTAGTCAAATATGCCATGAAAAAGACAAGTAGAGAATGTGAATGTGATGCCCTGTTCATTTAAATCTAAAGTAGAAATATGCCAAGATGTTTTTATTTGACTAAATCTGTAATGTTTAATATTGAATTTTCGTCAATGCAGGTATAGAGCTAAGTATAAAAGAGTGAATATTCGAGCTATAAAGATATGGGCCCGCCAAATACTCGAAGGTCTCGTATATATGCACAGCCATGATCCTCCGGTGATTCATAGAGACCTTAAGTGTGATAACATATTCGTTAATGGCCATCTTGGACAAGTGAAGATTGGTGATCTTGGCCTGGCAGCAGTTCTACGAGGGACGAGTCGAGCACACAGCGTTATAGGTACTATATTTGGTAGCTCATCTCTTACTGTACTCATAGATGGTGTAAAAACATATGTTATTATTAAAAAAAGAAAGTGAAAAGGTTGTGAATTTTTATGCAGTTAACCCATTAATAAATTATCTGATCATACTGGTTTTCAATTTTTAGGCACACCCGAGTTCATGGCCCCCGAGTTATACGAAGAGAACTACAATGAACTCGTAGACGTATACTCATATGGGATGTGCATCCTAGAGATGATTTCTTCTGAATATCCCTATAGTGAATGCACCAATCCTGCTCAGATATACAAGAAAGTGATATCAGTAAGTAAGATCATATGTTACAATTTGGAGAGATTATTTAAAAACCTGATCTGGGGCTCATAGTCTTTCAACTTATTGTTTCGTTTTAAGGGTAAGAAGCCAAGGGCATTTTACAAAGTTCAAGATTTGGACGCACAAAGATTCATAGGGAAATGCTTAGAGACTGTGTCAAAGAGATTGTCTGCGAAAGAACTAATGCTCGATCCATTCCTTGCCATCGATGGTATTCCCGAGTATGATATTGAGAACCAAAAGCCTTTTCAGAATAACAAGATTGAACTTGAGCGTTTGCAATTGAATGATGACGTCCCTAGGACGAATATGACCATTACCGGGAAGTTGAATCCAGAGGATGGCACCATCTTCCTGAAAGTTCAGATAGCTAATAAAGAAGGTATCCCCTCTTTTTTGCCAATACTTTTATGCACCGGTTGCACCGTGCAATTCGAGCGCATTTTTAAATGGTATTAGTTGTTTGACTAAAAGGTATTGGTTGGTCAGTAAACAATATTAGTTGTTTTCATTGAACAGTACTAGTTGTGCACCCAAGTGTTACTCCTCATCTTTTGGGGCGTTCATTTTTCCACGGTGATTCTCCTCGGAACTAATTATTTTCATCTCTATTTTCAGATGATGTTCAAAACGTTTTCTTTCCCTTTGATATTGTAAATGATACTCCACTTGATGTTGCTAATGAAATGGTGAAGGAGCTAGATATATCAGATTGGAGACCATCAGAAATAGCAAATATGATAGATGGGGAAATATCGGGTCTAGTTCCCAATTGGAAGTCTGATTTTTTAAATTATCAAGATGATGATTATGATAATCATAATCTTTTCTCACCATCTTCATCATCCCAAGTCTCAGCCTTGGGTTCAACCAGGATGGACACAAAGCCTCAGTGGCTTCAAGGTTTTGTCGTTGCATCGAGCTTTCTGTTCCAACTCTTACGTTCCATAATTAAGGATGTTACTTTTACATCTTTTTGTAGGGGACTTATTTGACGACACAAGCTCCCAGAGCTCAACACATTCGGAGAAGTATTCTAACTGGACTTACTACTCTGCAGATGAACACGACCCTGCAGTAACGACCCCACAAAGACATGCTTATGAAGATATGCTAAGCCCTTCAAGATTCTGTCCAAGCGAAGCTTCCACTTCTGGAAACAATGGGATGGCTAGACTGACTAGGAACCGATCTCTAGTAGATACTAGAAGCCAGTTGCTGCATCGGTCACTAGTCGAAGAAATTAACAGGAGACGCCTTTTCAACACGGTTGGTGCAGTAGAAAACATCGGGTTCCAAAATCCTTACCAAGTTCCAGCACGGGGAACGAATGGTATGTATTCTGTTAAATTTAGAGATGATGCTAAAAGGCAAGAACATAGAGCAAGAAGAAGTTAATATATACTTGTACTTTTTATTTATAAATCCGTGAAAATATATGCATGTAAAAATATACGTAGTGTAATTGATGCAAATAAAATGAGTTTGCTGCAAAAGACGAGGTGCAATACTCCTTATGGTACTGTAACTATGGTGTATTATTGTTGAGCTAAAAGTATAAACTGAAAAATTATCAGTTGGATTGGACCCTACACCGTGAGCATTCGAAATTATTGTTATTATATTAATAATGTTAATAAAATAAGATATTATAAATATATTAATACGTTATTTTATTAATAAGCGAGAAATGAAAAGAGAAAGGGAAGGCCACACATGACACAACCCGACCTTCAACGTCAAGGCTAAAAAATTTATAAATTAAATAAAACGCATGAGCCCATAAAATGAAGCCCAAAAGAAATACCTGAAAATTTACTCAAGGCCTACGTATTAGGCCCAAATGGATCGTCAAAATAAAAGACAAGGTTCCCAGCCCAGCCCATTGAGAAAAAAATATTTAAAAATTATGGTAAAAATGAAAAAAAAAATCAACACTTTTTTTATACTCATTTATCTTCAAAATTCGTTAGAAATTCAGACATCCGCGTGAATTCCGGTTCGGATCTCATGTTCCATCTCCCTATTCAACATCTTAGATTAAATCGGATCTCATGTTCCATCTCCCTATTCAACATCTTAGATTAATAATAAATTTACATCTCACAATATCAATAAATATAATAATAACACTCTAACATAACCAAGCAAAACTAATTAATTCCTATTAAATTTCATTTCAAAAAATCATATAAAAATATTTATAATTAATTAATTAAAGCTATATATATTAATTAATAATTAAATTTGTTAAGTATTAATTGGAGTTCGTGTGTTATAATTTTAATCTATCATACAAAAATTAAATCCAATTAAAATATATGATAATTTATTAGAAGAAAAAACTGAGAACATATATTACAAAATACATTATGAAAATTTTAATATTTAAAAATATTATAAAATTTTACATATAAATTCGATAATTGAATATAAAATTTGTATGTATTTAGAATTAAATTTAAATACATATAAAATTTGTACATACAACTTATAATTAAATTTGATTTGATTAATAATAAAATTTGAATGTAATTAATACATGTTAAAATGTGAAATCATATACATAATTACATATATAATTGATATACATATATTTTTAATATATTAAGGCATACAAATGTTCTAATGTAAAATGTGGTTATAAATATGTAAAAGAAAATAAAAAAGATTGTTTTATTCATCTAATAAATTTTCATATTTTTTTAATTGGATTTTAAATTTTATATGATACATATAGATTAAATTTTCATATATTTTTTGTAGGATTTTAAATTTTGTATGATACGTATAGATTACAATACGAACTCCAATTAATAATTAATAAATTTAATTATTGATTACTCTATATATATATATATATAGCTTAAATTGATTGTTTATAAATATTCATATAAAATTATTTGGAATGAGATTTGGTAGGAATTAATTAGTTTTGCTTAAATATATAAAATTTTCTAAATAGTCTATCTAGTTATGTTAGGGTGTTATTCTTATATTTATTGATATTGTGAAATATATATTTATCATTAATTTAAGATGTGAAATAGAAAATGGAATAGGAAGATGGGATAGGGGATCCAAACGGCGTGAATTCTTATTTTCCTCGATCTTTCATGAAAAGGTTATGGGAATTTGAGATTTGATGTCAATAATAAATTAACACAAATTATTCTGTGAAACTTGTTCATAGTATGAAACTCATACCATTACACTTATAAAGTGATATAACTATTTTTATAAATTAGTTATAGCATTTAATATTTTGATCTCAGTTTATAAGTGTAATGATATCGGTTGATAAGTGTAGTAGTATTAATTTGTAAGTGTAATTGTATAAATTTTATGCTATGAACAAGTTTTACGCAAGATCTACTCATTTTGCACTAACTCTCATTTGAAACTTGTTATGAAACTAATACCATTACATATATAAATTGATACCACCATTCTTATAAATTAATATCAGTAACATTTAATATTATGATTTTAGTTTATAAATGTAATGGTTATAGTTAATAAATATAATATTGTTAGTTTATAAATATAATTATATAAATTTTATACTATGAAAAAGTTTTATCCCAAACTTACATTTATTTTGAACATATATCCGTAGCTTTTAACTGTATTTAATTTGGATATTTAATTGAAGTGAAAAGGTTAATTCATACTCCTAGTTGTTGGAGTAAGACATATTTTTTCCTTTTTATCTAGTACCTGTTTTCAAACTCAATTTCAATAGTGAAAATCATTTATTTTTAAATTAGATGAGAGATAACTTTTTTGAAAAAAAAGAATGATGGGATGATAAGAATCTTATGATTAAAATTACTCTTATACCCTTAAATAAAAAAATAATTGAACATGATTAAGGATAAAATAGTGATTTGATACACCTAAAAGTTGTCACCTTTGGGGTGAATCACCCCGTATAGCAAAGCCCGCATGCGCTCATAGTCAAATCATATTATGATTATTTGTGTAAGAGTATGTCTAGTGTGAAAATTTTCATGTATGAAAATCTATAAAATTGTCCTAAATCAACCATCTACACCCTAAACACTAAATAATGAACCCAAATTATGACCTATTTGGGTCGGGTGAACCATGCATGAACCACTTGGGCCGAGTGAACCTTGAACCACTCAATTTTGATAAGGTCTCATATACACCAGGTGTACAGAACTTAGATCCGTGCACCCGCCCAATTAACTTAAGTTGTATCATATGAAGTACCAAATTCAGGGTTTTAAATAATTTTTTATATTTTGTTTTAGAAAACCGCGTCCGTCTTCTCCTCTGCTCTCCTTCTCAGATTTTCCGTCTCTCTGCCCTGCCTTTGCCATCGATTTTTATCTGATTTTTCTTCGATTTTAATTACTTTTCTTAATTTGGAAACAGAGAATTAAGTTGAAAGATGATGAGTTTTTACTTGTTTGTGAGTGGGCAGTTCATCGATAGTGACTGGAAAATGCACAGGAAGCTTCTGAACGTGATAATGGAGCCTTATCCAGAATCTGAAGCTGTAATGAGTCATTAACTCTTTATTTTAGAATTGTGTTTAATTATTTCAGAATCTGAAGCTGGAAAAAATTTAACCAGTTTTTAGAATTGTGTTTGGGTTAAAATAGTTTAATTATTTCATTTAAAAAAACTTAGTTTTAGATGTTATAAGTAGTTGCACGTTTTATTATAAGTAGTTGCACGTTTTTATTATAAGTAGTTGCATGCTTCTATTATAAGTAGTTGCACGCTTATGTCATAAGTAGTTGCACGCTTCTGTTAGTTGCACGCTTATGTTATAAGTAGTTTCACGCTTCTATTATAAGTAGTTGCACGCTTTTATTATAAGTAGTTGCATGCTTTTATTATTAGTAGTTGCACACTTCTGTTATATGTAGTTGCATGATTTTGCTGTAAATAGTTGCATGTTTATATATTTTCTAGTTGTATGGTAAAATTGTGCAATTATAAATAGTAGCACGTTTTAGTTATAGGTAGTTGCACGATTTTATTTTAAATAGTTGTACGTTTATATGTTTTCTAGTTGTATGGTATAATTGTGTAACTTACTATCACTGAAACGTGCAACTCCACAAAAATTGGGCAACAAAAGAAGCAAAATAATACGCCCATTAGAGAAAAAATTAGGGCTAATTAAAAAAAAAGGCTAATAAAATATTTTAAAAAAAAAGCAAAAGTTAAGATACTACCATTGATAGTCGAACCTTGGACCTCTGCTTAACCACTAAAGCACCAACCTGCTTGTGCAATGTTTCGTGTCGCTTTAACATATTAACCAGAATTAGTGCTTAACCCATTTTATAAATGGGTTGAGAGTGAGTCTGTGATCTTGACTTGGGTCTTGAGAGGCCACAATCTTTCATTTTTATCTTACCTTCACCAATTACAGAATTTGATTATAAATTAAAATTTTTTCATGAATGAAAATTTTCATACTAGATTTTGTATTTGTGTAATAATTGCATGCAATCATTGTAAAAACCAAAAAAAAAATATATATATATATAGAGGGAGAGATTAATGGCATAATTGTATATATAATTATTCTATGTTAAAAATGCATATAGCCATTATGTTGTATTAGCATGCTTTTTGTTTTAATTACGTTACTAGACATATATATTATGAGCATGCTAATACTAATTTTGCATGTTCTTTAATTTATATCATTAAAAAAATTTGAAGATGGATCCCTACCTGTCAGTTATTAATGTTCACCCTTTATGTAAAGGCTCTTCGTCTTTTTCATTTTATCATTAATCTATACATGTTGACATTGACAAGATCATTTTAATTTTTGTGAATATACACCACTGTTTTGTTTTTTTGTGTTGAGTTACGACTAAAGGCGGCCAGATACAGCTACATCGATCTCTCTAGTCTATTTCAATAAACTTATTAATGTGCACGAGACACACTTGCATGAGACGAGATCTCATGATAGGATATAACATAATTTAAGTAGTGACACTTTAACATTTTAAAAAAAAATGAGTATTAATTTGTGTTAGATTGTATTCCCTCCGTCCCTTAGCAATTTGCATATTTACTATTTTCTCGTGTTTTAGAGAGCGAGTTTTTTATTAGTATTTAAAATGATAAGTAATTTTTAAAAATACATATAATAGATGAGAGGTAGATTTATAATACTCCCCCTTAAAAATTATTTTATATTTTGAAATACTAATAAACAACTCGTTCGCTAAAACACGAGAAAAAAATAGGTGTGCAAATTACTAAGGGACGGAGGGAGTATTATGTATCATGCATAAGACCATCTCATACGAATTTTTATCGATTTTTGTATATATATTATCAAATTCAAAATGCAACATGCATGTATAATTAGTGACCGAGTTAGAAATTTAAGTCAGTGACCGAGTTAGAAATTTTATGCAGTGACACAGTTAAGTACCCCCAATACAAACAAAGTTAACAGTGAAATTAGAAAGATCAATTCATATTTAGAAAAAAGAAATCAAACCCACGATCAAATTCATATTTTTGTATATATATTATCAAACCCAAAAGCTGAACATCATCTACAAAATTCCCTCTTAAATTATACTCCTAATTAATCAGTCCAAGGCTTAACTCGAACTTAAAATCAACTCCTTTAATTTTGGGTATTTCGAGATGAATTCAATAAAGACCCAAACATGAAATGTTTTTTTTAAATATTAGCACGTTTGATTTGTACCGTGTTACTTTTTTTTGTTCAGAAATTACCCTCCCTATCTAATATAAATCAGTATGAGATCATCTGTATCACTTTTAGTGTTTGACTTTATATTTTATTGTATGAATATAATGTGGATAGTAAAAATATAATCAATAAATTGTATATGCCATATAGTGACGTATTAATAATCCAAAAAGTGAGTTACAGGATGAAATACGAAAAATGGCACAAAAAAATTCCAGTGTGATGTAAAAGATGTGGACAGCATGCCAAATATAATGAATATGTCATTGAAACTTCCTGAATAATGAATCATTTGGGGGGTGGGGGTTTAACTTTATTTTGGTGCATAAATAATTATTAAACTTTACTTTAGCCAAACAACTCAGAAGTGCCTTTACTTTAGCCCTTCCTCTTTGCCTTATCTACAACAATTCGTGTGTGTGTGCACTAATCAAATTGTGGACAATATCAAACATTCGAGGCCTAAAATATAATTACAACATAAAGGGAGGAACAACTGTTTTCTTTCCTCCTTTTTATGTTGATATCTTGGATGTTCAGACCTGTCAGAAAGAATGTAAGTCTGTAAATGAAGCCAGGCATGAAATAGAGATCAAATATTCCCTCGTACATGTTACAACTTGATTTTAATATATAAAATAAAGTAAACTTGATGTTGGTTAGACTTGTAATTTACATATAGTAATTACACTTAATGAATTACAAAGAGAGAATTATTACATACTACATATTAAAAATAAGAAAATATACACTAATTTATAAGCTTGGAATGAGGGATGTTGAACCAAATTTGCTCAAAAGCCTTGATAATCTGGCCATGATATTGATTCTCATTGAGCGACAAATAACAAGCAAGAAGCTCCTCCAAATCCTTGGATTCCACAATATTATTCTCCATAATCATTTCCATCATCGAATTCCTAAAATCCTTTTCAGGATCAAACGAAGCTTTCACCACCGCACAGAACAACCCCTTCTTCTCACTCTTCACACTTTTCCGCCGACCGTTTCGCCGGATTCTCACCCCGCCGGATCGAGATACCGATTTCCGGCCACCGGGCGTACTTCCCCTGTTTTTCTTCAATTTCCCCTGTTTCGTCAATTTCGGGGATTCCAAATTCTTCGATTTTGTTGCGATTGGAGGGAGTTCTTCTAGCTCTGCTATCAATTTATACTCTGTAAAAGAGTACGACGACGACGTTTTGTCGACGTTGATAATGATGTCAGAGGCAGAGGTGGTTAATTCACAACAGCTGCAATGACTCCTCGTTTGATAATGCCCGAAAAATTCATCGGGATCGAATTCCGATTGGGATTCGAGGAAATCCTGATCGTCGGACGAAGCTTGGAAAATTTCGGAGGGGGTTATTTTTGTTGGGGACGGCATGTAAATTGTCTTGCGTTTGGATTTTTTATTGGGAGAAGATCTTGTTGGAGGGTCGTACGGGAAATGGGTATCGAGGAATTTGGGATTTGTGGGAGAATTGCAGAAATTGTTGTCGATTCTGGTGGAATCTGTGGAGTAGTAGAAGGATTTTCTTGGATTTAATAGGGTTGAAGAAGGGGGGGTTTTCTTGATGGGGTGGTTTTTGAGTTTGCTCATGTCTCTCAGTTTGTAAAACCAGGCATTTGGCATCATGTCTGATAATCTGAACCTGTAATTTTTCATTGATAGTTCTAGGATTGTCAGATTTTGGTATTAATTGAAGGAACGTTTTTAGCTGATTTTGGTGTGAGAAATTGGTGCGGAAATCAGAGGGATTACTTATTAGTGATGTAGTGGTGAGGATAAATAATGCAATGGTGGGAGAATATGATGACTGTGTTTTTTTCTTTTTAAATTTCAGAATTTGCAACTGCAATTCCTGTATTGGATTATTTCTCTTCTTGTACAATAACATATAAAGAGTGAGCAGATTACAGTACACCGAATAATGCATATATCACTTGTTATATTAAAATATATAACTTATTTATGCTGTAATGTATAACATGTGTTAATAAAATAATTTTACATTTTAGCATAAAAAAGTTACATATGTTAAAAATCTATAAAATGCACGACACATCCAATGCATACAAGACTTAACCCAATATAAATTAGATAAGTTAAGGACGAGTAGACAAAATTTGAACTCGTTAAATTTTAATCACATGCTCCACCAACTTTAGCACATTGGTTAAGACATATAATTGATAGTGTGTTTAGAGGTATCTAGTGTACCCAGATTCACTTATACTCTATTTTTCAAGTATATATAATTGGTTAGTATATGAAATATCATTATTTAGAGTTTATTTTTCATGAACCAGGTTTATGCTATGAACTTGAATTATAATAATTTGACTCATTTCACCTATTTTAACACATTTTTCAAACCCACTAAACTTGATCCTTATCATACCCTGAATAGGTTCAAATAACCATGAATTAAAAAAATAATGTTCATATCATGAATCAAATCTATACAAGTTTTTGTCTATTATTTAACATATAAACTATAATTATTTAGTATATAAAATATCACTATTTAAAAAAAATTGATTTTTTGTGTTGTTCTTTTCATAATTACTAAACACTTACATATGTATACTAAATTAAGGGCGTGTTTGTAAATTTTACAAACAGCTTAGAAGCATATTTCAAAAGTTAAAGTTATAAGAGAGCAATTTAAAAAATAAATATTTATGTATCTTTATTAAAATTTGCAAACACCTAAATATGTCGTGATATTTTGATGATGGAGTTCACGTGAACTTGAGTTCACGGTAATTTGTATAAAATTGTGGTTTGGGTAGAATAAATAATTGAATGCGGGGCCCACGAGGGGGACAATAGCATGCATGAAAGGAAGTGGAGGCAACGAGGCCAGGTTTTGCTGCTGGCCTGCTTTAGAAGTTAGAAGCACACTACTGTCTATTTACATTTGTATTCAACTTTCTTGCATCTCAAATGGGAAGGAAGGTGTTGTCTTCGGTTTTTTTTTTTTTTTGGTAAAGAAGCTCTATTCCCCGTCCTCAAAAGTATATTCAAATAGCTGAAACAAATTTTATAGAAAGATAGATTAAGTATGTCTATGGACGTAATATTTTTTCATCGTTCAACAGTCACTTAATTACTTAAGTTATCATTATATGTTACTCATAATCAATTATGTTATTAATAAATGGACTTAATCTACGTTTTCGTAAAACATATTTCAACTCTGAGCATACATTTGAGGGACTGATGAAGTAATATTTTATTACTTAGATTTAATTACATGTGTGGTATATCAAACATAAATTATTGAATATTTTATACATTCGTTATAAATCTAAATACTGGAATGCAAGTTAGTTAAGGAGACACGCAAATTTATGTGTACATATGATGAACCCAAATATTGAAACACAAGTTGAATTAAGAAAATTTATACGAAAACCTCCACCATATTCTAGCCAATTATTAAAACTATAATAATGATATCACATTGTACGTATATAAGGCGATGAATAAGATATATGATGACAATGTACCGTGGTTGATTTGGCAAATAATAGTGGGGGTATATGTGTGTTTTGCATATTGTCATCAATGAGAAGAGGATATGATTGGGGTATTTATATCTTGGACTAGAAAAAAAAATACATAAAAGAAGTATAAACTCAAAATGAGAACCAAAAAAAAAAGGATTTGAAGAAAACTTTATCCATAGATCATTCCAAATACTCTAAACATAAATTGTGTACAAACCTAACTAGATTAAAAAATTTATAAAGATTATAATTAATTAACTTTAGTCTTAAATTTACAATCTGGAAAGTGGTCACATTATTAAACTTGACAAGGGCGATCCTTTTAGCCAATAATCAGCTGCAAATATTGAATATGTTCCTAAGTTGATTACATAGGATCTTGTGTGATCATGGACGATGATGTTGATTAAAATTTAAAAGCATATTTGGGTGCTATAAATTGACGTGTAATAATTAATGGGGTATGATGTAATGTACTAATAGGTAGCTAAAAAAAGGGGCATATATATGTCTAAGAAAGAGCTGTATTTTGACCTAATTGCGTGCTCCAAAAATGATGGATGCCTACACGTTTTGAACTGTATTATAAAGTTGATTAATTTGTCACTCCCATGCTTCCAACCTTGTGTATGACCACTTCTATTCTTTCCGAATCTTATTTTATCTTATTTTTAATTTGTTCTATATATAACAATACATCTTAGAATTGCATTATGGCTAGGTCACCCAGATGCACCGTACACTCATAGTGTATTTTAGAAGCAAGTGTGACTTCTTTACACAGAAAAGTGCAACTGTTAATATGAGAACATAGTTGCATGCTTCTATTTAGAATAGTTGCACGTTTCTGTTTTGTATAATTGCACGCTTCTAAAATCTTGTTATGAGTCTTGTGATAGACACCCTAGTCTTGGCATAGACCCACTCTTGGATTATTAGGTGGTTTAAGACTGAACATTTGGTATCTTGCAAGTATTCTAAAAGGGTAGAAGCGAGTTTGAAAAGAATTGGGTATGTACCAAGCTGCTATAGAAATGTTCTGACTATTTATTTGTTATCTTCTAGAAAAATTCAGGAGATAAAAAGTTTTTGATCCCATACTTTTCTATAATTCGTTTTTCGTTCTAAAAAAATTAACTATCCGGTTTCATTTTTGTTGGAAAACATAGAATTTTGTCGTTTTCAGTTATGTTCAAGTTACGTGCTAGTTAAAATTGAGTATTTCCAAGCTCGCAACTTGGACACTGACTATTAAATAAAAATTCATTTTTAACAAAATTTTGAACGAGCAAGAAAATTCCTTATAATTTGCGAAAAAAATTAAATTTTATTTAATAGTCAGCGTTCACATCAGCTGCGAGCTGAGAAAATCTCAATTTTAACAGGCACGAGACTTGCGCATGATCGAAAATGATAAAATTTTATATTTTTCAATGAAAATGAGACCAAAATTGAATAATTTAGATAGTTACGAGACAAAAAAAATGAATAGTTAAATATTTTGGGACGAAAAATGGATTACAGAAAAGTTATGGGACCAAAAAAATTCAGTGTTTGTTATAATTTTTATTTTCGTTATTATTCATAGATGGTGTCAAACATGAACTATTAGAAACGAAAGAACAAAAAATTTAAAATAGCCACGTCCAGTATTTTGTGTTATTATACTTTTTCTACCAACCATTATAGTAAAGATAAACATGTAATTATTTAAAATTAATAATTGGTAAATGGGAATACCCAAGAAAGTGCACTTACAATTTATATAATTAAACCAAACTATCAATCTATGCTATTTCAGTTTTCAATATTTAACTTAAACCCACAATCCAATAAACTTGTTGGGCTCATTTTGAAAACCTTGGGCCTGGAGGAGTGTTGGAGAAAAAACACACATTGATTGTCGAGTTTTGCAAGACCCAAAATAATCTCAATCTGAGTACAAATATCAATATCCACGGAATTGTTGGGTTTAATATAGTATTTTGTTACATCAAATAGTGGTAATATCGATAAATTAAAAAATGGGAGTAACAGGGTTGGAAAGCAACTGGGGAATAAACGTACATTTAAACTGCTGAAAATTGAGTTTGTGGCACAGCACTAATCCCAGTTAGAGCAAACGTGAAATCCACACAAAATAATAAACACACTTTTTAAGGCCTTTAAATAAGAGAAATTGCAACAACCTATTCATCCCTTTTCTTTCACCAACTGCTTCTGTTTATTAAGGAAGCAATTAACCAACAATCCTTCATCAACACTCATCTCTCAAATCATCAATCGAAATGAATTTAGCTTCCTTCAAATGCAAACTTTTCAAACCATGCAAGAAAATACTACACCTCTTCAAGTTCAAGCTCCACAAGAAACTCTCTATAAAAGCCCTTCAATTTCGGAAACCCAAAACCAAAACCACCACCACACACGAGGGTCGTTTTCCCAAAATAACCTCCATCTTTCGCTCTCTAAGACGAACCAGAGAGATGGATCGAGTCTCGGAGCTCAAGAGTTTCTCCGACCACAGAGCACCCTACTCTTCGCCCATCACCCCAGCGTACGTTAGATTGAGTGGAGCCAATAGAAAGGAAGCCAAGGAACATGACGCTGAGGTCGAAGATGCATGTAGGAGCTTTGAGAACTATCTGATAGAGATGATCGTCGAAGAAGGGAAGATGATGGATTTGGTGGATGTTGAAGAGCTTCTCTACTGCTGGAAGAATCTTAGATGCCCAGTGTTCACTGATTTGGTATGCCGATTCTACGGGGAGCTATGTAAGGACTTGTTTTCCAACAGCAGTGAGAACAATATGAAACATCCTACCTACTCCTAGAGTAGGCTTCCAGCGAATCAACTTATAGAGCGAAAACCAACAGTCTCATGGCATAGATGGGACATTTCAACAATATTGAAATAGATAGCATGATATGAAGATTATTTCATAGCACAACAAACCAGATCATATTCACATATCAAAGTTACAGCAGATAATTTAATTACAGAGTATATATTCAACCAAGCTGCAGGTAAATCTGCTGCCTATGACTATAATTGAAAGCAAAAGATAGAAAATATTATCACAAACAGTACCTCACCTATGATGGTTAAAACAGCTTCTCCTAATGCGTTCCGTTAGAGACCCCGTCTATGGAGACATATACTTGAGACCTAATTAACGTCTCCCCTAGCTTAAAACCAGGCATTATCATAAACTCGACTTTGTATCTTTTTTTATCCTTATCCAGAGTCATCAACTCCTTGAGCTCTTCAAGAACCTCCATATAAAAATCTGAGAATTCACTTCCTTGCTTAACACCAAACATTTCAGCTTTAGGCTCAATAAAAGCAATCAACGCCTGCAAATACCATACACATCTCGCCATTCTGACAAATGCACGGTAAAACGGGGTATATGGTTGAATCCCATTAGCCACGAATTTCCTATGGTCCAAGTTACCGAAGAATGATTCTTCCATCTTGGGATGAACTACAAGCAGATACTTTGTTCTGCAAAACTTGGCAAAACTAGATTGTGGATCTTCCATCAAAGCAAGAATAGGGTCATCCAATTTCATTATGTCCCCCAAAAAACAAGGTTGTACTGTGAACCCATGAAACATCCTTCTAGTTACATAAGCTTCAAAAGCGTATTTCTTGTGCGATCTCTTTGCGTATACAACAGATGCCTCTATTGCATTAGCAGCCTTGTCTAGATCCCAATCTGAAATTTTCATTAGGGCAATCAACGGCTTCGCAAAATCATGAATAGCTTTTCCAACTGCTTTGATGACATTTTCCAAGGAATGGTGATTTAAACCAGCAAATCTTTCCCTCTCACGCTCCTTAATCTCTTCAGCCAACCTTTTATTCCTCGATTCCAATTCTTGAAGCTTCCAACGCAGATTAGCTACTTCATTGTCCTTGTTTTTGGCTTCAGACTTCAACTTCTCCAGAGCCCTCTCCTTAACCTGAATTTCAGCAAGCAAAAGAGCTGAAACGGAATACGCTTCCTTCAATAGCTTCTCCTTACAAGCCTGCTTGATTGTGCAGAGCGAATCGAGACGAGCTATCACCTCTTCATCGGCAGCTCTAAGTTTCTCAGGATCATAGGGAATATGAGCTTCTTGAAGCTTAACATAAGCCAATTTTAACTCCAAAATAGTGTCAAACAATTTCTTTATCTCCACATGATCACTTGCATTCCCATTCACATGTAGCTCGGTGGACTTTGGATGAACTTTAGTCGCAAGAAACACATCATCGCCAGCTTCATAATCGCCGGAAGTTATTGGGTAAATATGACACTGGTCTGGGTTTTCAGGAGTATTAAAGACGCCAATGGACCTAAATTTACTAACTTTGGCGAATTTTGAAACGATTTCTGAAATATTTGAAGGGGTTTTAAGGGGTTTAGAACCAGCTGCAAATTCCATTTCCTGCTCATCCGACTTCAAGCCCATTCGCAAAAATTCCGACCTAATCCGAGATTTGTTTCCTGATCAAGAATTTAAACCGATTCTTAAATAACAATAAATCTTAAAAAAACAATGCAACCAGAAAAAAGGTTCAATGTGGGGAACCAGAAGCGTCATTCCCGCTATTCGAGCTTAAGAACAGCTAGGGTTTCAACTTTCAAGGTCTTTTAGGCAACTCCGGATTTAAAGGGGTTAACAAAGTTAAAACAGATTCACCAATTGAAATTAAAACACAAAAAGAGATTAGCAAATCAACAAAAATCGCATCAAATCAACCCTTTTCCGCTACAAAATAGCCACAAACAAAAGAAGCAGAGTCGCGCGATTCTACAGATTCAGTAACAAATGAGGCAAAGAGAAAAAGGTAAAATGTGAGGAAATCGTACCGCAGAAGGCTTAAAAAACGAGGAGACAGTAGTGAAAATGACGCCGCCGTTTACGACATTGAAGCATGAATTAAAGGTGAGAAAGAGAAATGAGTAGGGTTATAAAGGATGAGCGGGTGTTGTGTTGGTGGAGTAATACGGCGTCGTGTCGGTGCTCGTAGTTGATTAAATGGGAATCTGAATGTAGGCAGGCACTCATGGCTCTGACAACAAACACTACACCTTCGAGTGTGTGGGAGCCAAACGACGTCGTTGGGGCATGCTATTTGATTATTTTCGAGAAAGGGAAAACAGATGGGAATCTACACTGTGGGAACAGCGACACGCGGAAACATAGAATTGGGAATATTTTTGAATTCCATCTAGGGGGCATTTTCGTAACTCTGTGTTCTTAATACTAAAATTTATCTATCAGTTTGTACCTCTTTGATTAATAAAATTACATGGTACTAAATAATACTCCCTCACTCTAGCATCATTTCGCACGCTTTTTATTTTAGTCCGTCTCTCACCATTTTCTTGCACACTTTAAATATGAAAAAGAATCTTAAAATCTACACCCTACAATCTTCAATATCACAATCTCCACTCTCCACCTCTTTGAAAAATCAACAAAACACATAAAAAATAATTTTTCTTAAAATGTGTGCCCAAGGAATTATGCAAAATGGTGGGGGACGGAAATATTACTCCCTCCTCTCGTAATAATAAGTTAAAATTTTACACATTTTTATTGTTCGAACATCCCAAAATAATATGTACATTTGAAATATATAATTTTTTTTTATAAATTTCATCCACATAATTTTACACAAAATGTTATTAATTTTTGGTCCACACATACATACAAATCGACTTATTTATTTACTTTACTCAAAATGAGAGTCTTTCTTGTACAATTTTATTCGTATGATGATAATGTAAATAGGAAGGAACTGAAAATTCGTAGATCTTGCTCGGGTCAAATCGGATCAAACATGTATTTTCAAAAAAAAAAAAAAACAAATGCGCAAAGATAAAATAGAAAATTCGCTCCCAAACTGTGTTATTGTAAATGGAAGTATGTGTTACTGCATGATGATGTAAAAAATATATTTGTACTAACTCATTGATGTAATTAAGTGATTTGAGCCTTTAAACAAGTCAGTCACATGTTAGAATGAGAATTTGATACAAAATTAAGGGGGAAACAGATAAAATAGAGAGAATGTCGTTTAGTTCATACAGTGACACACATTTTTGTAATAGTAACACATTTATGTATATAATAACATAAATTTTAATACTTTATATGCACAATTTAAAAGAATTTCTTAGATGACCAACAAGTCAAACTTCTTCATTGTTTATTCATCAATCGAGGGTGACAAAATAAAATAGAAAAAATATTACTATCTCCGTCCACCAACCTTATATCTGTTTGACTTTTCAACGTATTTTTACGGGCGAGTTTTGTATTAGTAATTAAAATGATAAAATGATTTTTAAAGAGAGTATGATAAATAAAAACGCGTTGAAAATCAAATAGTCATAAGATTGGTGGACGGATGGAGTATTATCTATTTATCATACGTAACAAGATTCGAAAATCTCAACCGAATCAATTACATTAAAATAAATGATATGTTAGAACATAATTAAATTTGACACATTTGATTATCATGTGTGGATTCCATAGTAGTCCATATTTATATATTCAAACACCTATTCATATAAGCTACCAAAAATTGCAAATGTTAAATAATGCGTGTAATATTTTTGTGAGGAAGAGAGGAGAAATTCCCCCCACCTGCGCCCTCAGCCGAACGGGTTGTAAATCGAAGGATGTGTCCAAGTGGCAGACACTTGTGGAAAAGAGTCAACATGATTCAATCCCCAGGACAAACCTCCATAATATTTCAATAGAAAATTTGTCCCACACGAGGTTCAAACCTACGTTGCCAAAGGACTTCTCCCCACATCACCACAAATCTTACCAACTTGGCTATGCCCTTCGGGCAATAATGTGTGTAATATTGCACCTACTACATGTGGATCTGAGTACAATTTCTCCACATTGCAGTATACTATAATACAAGCTAGGCTGCCATTTCTCAGTTCTGCCGGGCGGTCTTGTCTTTTTCTTCTTTTGTTTTAGATTCTTAAATTAATTGACTTTTGTCCTTATATTCCACTATGAAATTAGATGTTGATTGCTAAAATTATGAGGAAGTTTTGTCAATTGTCTCAGAATATGAGGAATGATAATATTCCGGTCTGTTTTTAAAATTATGAGGAAGTTTTTGTAAATTTCCTCAGTGTTCATTTCTTTTTTTTCAGACAAAGACAATTTTATTAAAAATAACGAATTTGATCATATACCTGCAGGTGGGCACAAACTTAAATGACCACCGCATATGTGGCGCGCCACATATGTAAGGTCTCCACCATCATTTAATTAATTTCTTTAATTAATTCAATCTTTTCATTTATATATATTACATACTTTACTCAATTTCATTAATTATATTTAAAAAAAATTACCCGATCGGTCCGAGTGGTTCATGGTTCACCCGGCCCGAATGGTTCATGGTTTAGGGTTCATAGTTTAGGGTTTAGGTTTATATAATTAAATTTTTTTACGCGACCCAAACTCGAACCCGGCCCGAATGGTTCATGGTTCACCCGGCTCGAATGGTTCATGGTTTAGGGTTCATGTTTATATAATTAATGAGAAAATTGAATTAATTAAAGAAATTAATTAAATAATGGTGGGGCCTTGCATATGTGGCGCGCCACATAAGCGGTGGACATATAAGTTTATGTCCACCTGCGGACATATGATCAAATCCGTTAAAAACAATATGGTATAAGAGATATCCTCAAGAATTACAATTTACAAATCGACAGTCTAAGATCATTCTAGGATTCGTTAACCAATCTGAAAAAGAGAAATTAGAGCAACCTAAACCATATACATAGAACCAACTCTTAAATCTCGTTTTAAAATCCTCAACAACTCTATCTAAATTAAATTGTTCATTTCTAAAAATCAACGCATTTCTATGAATCCAAAGGTAGCACGCAACACACAACCAAATGAAAGTTACAATTAGTTTTCCACTCTTCCCTATAAGGATCAGAGCAAAGCTAATCAGATTTAACAAGGGGGAAGAGTGAAAAATCGTAGTTACTCCAAGCCATTTACAACACTCTATCCATACCTTGTGTGATGTGGCGCATTAAAAAAAGAAGTGTCTTCTCGATTCTTCATGAAAATTTCATAAGGCGCAACTCATGTCAATGGTTGATTAAGAGCATGTCTTCTTCTCAAGTTGCATTTAGTAGGAAGTCAATCCTAAAGTAGTCTCCAGGCATGAGCAATGACCTTCTTTGGTGTGTATTTGTTTCAAATTAACTTAAATCCTTCTTCTCTCGTCGTTTCCATGGTCAGCCTCTCTAGAATTAAGCAAGGCAACGTAGGCTTCCTTTGTTGAATACGAACCATCATGAGAGCCTCCCCATTTCCACGAGTCACTCCTATCTTGTTTAATCGGCGACCTGTTAACCAATGAAAAAAGAACATCAAGCAATTCTCGATCACGATCAAAAAGCCCACTTCTCCATCTCAAATCCCAACACCACACCTCTCCCTCCCAATGACCCATTGACCCCACAAATTCCCCTTTGTCTAAACTAAGGTAAAACAATCTACAAAATTTAGACTTCAAGGATTCCCCCCAACCCAATTATCTTCCCAAAATTGTGTATTTTTTTCCATCCCCAATTATGTTTTCAATATTCCCCGAAACCAGTCCACTGACTCCACCAAAGTGAGACTCACAATGTCCCTCCACCACCACCTCGACCAAAATTCCGAACAGACTCAAAAGATAAAAAATCAGTCACTCCACTCCCCACCCTCCCATATTTTGACTCGATGACTCTAGCCTATAAGCAATCACTATCATTTAAAAGACGTCGCATCCACTTCCCCAACAATGCCATATTAAAGAGATTTAAATCCTTAACCCCCAGCCCTCCCATATCTTTGTTTAAACACATTTTTTTTCCGCTCAATTCAAGCAATTTTATTTGAACTCTCACCACCCTCCAAAGAAAATTTCGTTGAAGCTTTATAATTCCCCAATGTTCATATCTTAGGCTCGTTTGGTATGTTTGTCAATGATAATGGTATGAATATCATTGAGAAGTTAATCGCTATAATGTTATTAATTGTATTGATATTATTTTATTAAAAAAATTAACAATGAATATCGAGAATTGAGTAAATAATTATATAAAAATAATTAATTACATCTATTTTCATTATGCATTTATTAAAACTGTCAAAGCAGAATATAGGGCCCTTAATAATTGCAGTAACTTTTTTTTCAAGTCCAAAGGGACAGTATTCTTCAATTATTTGGGATTCAAGCAAATTTCAATCCTCTAAGGCTCAACTACCAATATTATGTTATTTCAATGTTACGCACGTATCAAGTACTGGTGGTTTTGTAACTATGACAATATCATGTCAACATTACTTTGTAGTTTATAGTCATGTTCCAACATTCCAAATTTCTATTAAAAAAAGTAAATAAATAAATAAGTTTAATTCAAATAAAATAAAATAAAATATTATAATAATCTCTTTCTAATTTTAAAGTAAACTAGGTAAGTGTAATTCGATTTGCAAAATTAGAGGGACAATTATCAAAATATGTATGACAACTTTTTAAATTTAAGTGTCGAAAAGGAGTTTCTAAATTATAAAAACTAATTTAAAAAACAGGGTCAATGATACGTGAAACATGCCTCAATCAGAAAAAGATGCCAATAAAAATAGATGAAAAGCGGATGAAATAGAGCGAGTGAAATTTTATTCATACATTTTCACATCATTCTCCTTAGGGCCTGTTTTGTTTGTTAGATAAGGTAGGTTAGATAGTTTAGTGGGTCTTTTTAAGTTGTTTTGTGTGATATTAAAGTCCGGTTGAATTATTGGGCCCGGCCCAATTTTCCTTTTTTAACCCACAACTACTGGACAATTGATCCATGGGGGAAGGCCAAGATTATTAATCAACGAAAATCTGACCATTGGGGCTGGACATGAAAAGTCAAAAATACCCTTCAAACTTTATTATAATTACGTTTTTGCCATTAATATTTTGGGCCAAAATTACAATCGGCCCAGTAGGTCAAAATTGCGTCTTCTACATCGCGAAGAATTCTCCTCGAAGCTGCCCAACCAAGGTAATCATCTGCGTGAATCCAGAATATAACCCCCGTCAATTGTTCATCCAATGGTGGGTGAAGATGAAAGCAGCTTCATTGTGTATACGAAATAAGAAGCTGAAACGAACAGAATTAACCATACCATTAATTTAGGGAATCCTCTGATTTGTGAGCTCCCAATTGTGCTTCCAGATTGGCATCTCGTCGAATCCCAGATGATTTTTTCCGAATTATTTTGAACCAATTTCATTGTTCTTCGATACTTTGCTAGAAATAAGGAAATCCCAAATCAAGAATGAAGAAATCTCCAAAATAAGCATGAAATTTGAGTCGATTTTGTTCGAGATTGAACAGGGAGCAAGGGTTTTGGGATTGGATTTATCGAGGAAAAAGAAAAGGAAAATGAATAAATGGGTTAGAGGAATGCGACGGAAAGAAAAAGCATTTACAGGTAGCAAGTTTGCAGATTAGCAAAAAAAGGGAAATGCTCATAATTTTTTCAACAAACCATCTACTCCACGCGTAGAGCTTTGGTTGTTTTTAGGTTACATACAAAAGCTGTGTACATACATATGAGGGTATATAAACAATTAAACATTCCTTGAATTGGCTGGTCGAAATAAATGTTTTAAATTACAAAGGGTTTTTTTTGGGAAATATACCATTATATTGAAAATTATCATACAAACCAAACCACATTCAAATTAATTTTTGGAATAGTATCACAACGGAAATCCCACAAATCAAACCAAGGTAATTCTATATAAAAAATTGATCTCAATAGTGCAATCCTATATAACCCACAAGAAATTAATCAAATCTGTCTCGAAATCCAAACACATCCTTATAGTAACACATTTATTTTCATATATTAATACAATATAATATTTTACATGTGTTACCAAAACAACGAGTATGAGTTTTTTTTTTTTAATGTTAAATATGTGTATGTGTTGCTTGTCATTCAAAAAATACATACTTATTCTTATAGCGAGA
Source organism: Stenogyne calaminthoides (assembly GCA_037126765.1). Classification (NCBI taxonomy): domain Eukaryota; kingdom Viridiplantae; phylum Streptophyta; class Magnoliopsida; order Lamiales; family Lamiaceae; genus Stenogyne; species Stenogyne calaminthoides. Next base: position 34,454,952 of record JBBCBC010000010.1, on the reverse strand, counting down.
CTGTAGGAAATGGAGAGAAATTCTACAACAACGCAAGTTCGATTTTTATGTGAAATAATTTTTTATTAAAATATTATGAAATTTTTAATTTTATGATTGAATCGTGTTGGTTCTTTCAGATTCCCAACGAAGCGGTTAACATTACGGAAACGGAAATGTCACCAATCTAAGTAACCACAATACTGTCTATAGTCAATACATGTGTTATGTCGTTATTTGACTTAATTAAAGAGAAATAATGTAAATGGGCCTGGCAGATTAATACTGATATTTTTTTTGGGTTTAAATGCCATAATATAAACAAGAGGCATCTATCTGGCTATTCGGTTTGTGGTTTAATTATTTTGTTCGCAGACTCCGATTATAATTAAATTATACAGGTAATGATTTTATTGATATTTAACATATATCGTATGTCTAATTGTCTATTGACTAGAATATGAGATTTATTCATGCTGAAGAATCCGTCCAAAAATAGTCTGCACCATATATTGAGCACACAGATTAAAAAAATGTACGGTAGTTAATAGAGTTTTAAAGGGTAATTTTATAAATATTTATATATAAGCTAAATTGTATTGTATGTGTGAGGCCTAAAATAATAATATTTTGTGTAATATTGTGAATATTGTTAGTATAAAATTTATGAAGAGTTTTTTATTATGGGGTGTATATATTATTATGGGACAAATTAGAAAGAAAAGTGTGCATGTTATTAGAAGACATAGAGAGTGATAAATACTCCATCCGTCCATTAGCAATTTGCACCCTAAAAATGACACATATATTAAGAAAAATTAATCTTTTTTATGTTTTGTTGACTTTTCAAAAGGGATGAAGGGAGAAGATTGTGAGGTGAAAATATTGTGGATAGATATTGTAAGATTCTTTGTCATTTTAAGAAGTGCAGATTAAAAAGAGACGGACCAAAAAAAATATATATGCAAATTACTAAGAGACAAAATATCAACGGATGTTTACTTTACTCACAATTTAAAAACACTTCTCAAAAATTAAATTTTGAAATGACAGCTTCTAAAATAAGGTTTATGTCCCCTCCACAAGGGGATAAATTAATAGCTTTGACGAAGCACCGACCAAGGCGGTTCTCAGCCAGTAGCCGCCGCCCCGCGCCTCCTTTCGATTTAAAAATCGCTATCCCAAAAAATAAAATATAAAAGTCAGACACGCTTAATAGGTATTTTCATTTTATTATATGTGGTGGCATTAGCCATTAGGAAACACGTGTATGGATGAAACTTGAAAGCATAAATGCATGACCTAATCTTCATGGATTTGGGCCTTTGGTTGACTCACATAACCGGATATTGGGTTGGGTTACACCGAGTTAATACGATCACTACGTAGCCTACGTTTTAAATTAAATTTATATTATTACACGTATGAATAATTAGTATTATTATATTTATTAATTTATATAATTATATTTATAAATTAAAAATAATATTAAATATTATTAATATTAGTTTATAAAAATAGTGATATCAATTTATAAGTGTAATCAATGACGAATAATTTATAGCGGGAGCACAAAATAAATTCAAATATAAAAAAATACATTAATAATTTTTTCGCTACATAACAACTCAAGTATTTTATTATAAGTTAAATTTATAATTTTTTATAGACTGGAATATTTGCATGATTAACTTATTATTAATACTATAAAAAATTATCTCTCAATATATACGATTAAACTATACTTTATGATATTCATTGCAAAAAAAATATTTCAAGATTGAAATTGAAATTGGAGGTTAAAAATTGTGGACATATTTTAAATTTTTTATAATATAATAAGGCAGGTACTCCATCTCTAAATGTAATGGTATTAGTTTCATACTATAAATAAGTTTCACATGAAAGTTTGGATTAAAATTAACGGGTTACAATGAAACAGGTCTACAAGCATCTGTCACATCACCAATATTGGACAAGTATAATGTTTGCTTATTGATTTAATTGCAAATAAAATCACGATGTTTTCCTAAATTGCAAGTTAATATAAATCTTTTGATTTGGTAAATAAAATCTTAACTTTACATTTTTTTGTAATTCGAGTTTACTTGCAATATATCTCTTGAGTCTTGAGTGTGAATAACTTGGCTTTCAGCATGAAGAAAATATTGTAAATGTGAAGAAATAAATTGCTCGTATATTTTACTTTCCCAAATTGATTGTCGCATTATTCACGTTCAAGAGAAATACTGTATGTAAGTTCGAATTGCAAAAAATTGTAAATGCAGAGTTTTATTTATTAAATTAAGAAGTTTATATTAAATTACAAATTTAAGAAAATGCCTTAATTTTACTCACCATTAAATCTTGTTTATTTATTCTTGGACAAACTCTATAGTATTATTCTCCTAAAATAATTCGATATAACTAAACTTCTTCTATTTCCTCGTTTATACCTTAGGAAAATTAAAAGTTGGTAGTGTTTTAAAACAAAACACTTTTAATCACTTCTACTTAAATTGAAGTGTTTGCAAAATAAAGCACTTTTTTTTAAAAAAAATTCACAAAAATACCCTTATAAAATTTCTCTCCACATTTTCTTTCCATATTATTAAAACCTAAATAAAGTGAGGGCAAGATTGTAATTAAGTGAGGACAAAATTGTAAAAACACTAAATAAAATATTGAAAATTAGAAATAAGCAGATAAAAGTTGCTCATGTGCTGCTTGAGAGAAACAGCTTTTAAGTACTTCTATTAAGTGAATAGTTGAGTTTTCAAACACTACATAAGTGATTTTGTCTAAAAAATAAGTGATTTTAAATTACAAATATAGATTGCAAACACTCACATAGTATAGCTTCTATCATTCACCAAAACAAAATAATCACACATTTCATGTCATCTAGTCATTCAGTCATTCACTAGTTACTTTAAATTTAAAGAACAATTATTACATTAATCCAACAACAAACAAAAAAGAGTGACACTTGCGTCTCGTACAGTTGAATTCAATTTCAATTTGGATGAATTATCTACATCCTAAAAATTAAATAATGAATCTTAAATCATGATATATTCGGGTCGAGTGAACCATGAACTACTCGGGCTGAGTGAACCATGAATCACTCGGGTCGGACCAAAAAAAAAACTGAATTAAAATCTAATTACACTAAATCAAAATTGGTGCAAACGGTGCATAGTAGAATTTGACAACAAAAAAAGGAATAATTTGAAATCTACCGTAATTACATCTTTGTTTCTTTTAAAATACTATAAGAAACGTAGGAATTACTATAAATCTATGATGAATTAGAAAATAGAAGTTTCTGAAGTTTATAGATCTTCTCATCTAACTTTAATTTCTTGACAAGCTCTAGTTTGATTCAAATTTACTATCATATCAAATTCAAATGGAATATATTTTATCGTCTAACAGAATAAAATCTTCATTGCATCTCAATTCAATTACATTAGCATGAATTATTGCATAATCTCAATCTTAATTTGATTTGAACATAAAATTAGAGTCCACATAAATTTAAAGCAGAATAGTGAATACATTCAACTTGCTACATTCTGCAAATATTATTTGACAAAATCACCAGTTGAATATAAGGTTACGGGTTACCCCATATCCATTACCACCAACCTTTACCCGCATTACCGAAAAAGAAAAATAAAAGAAGTAGAAAATTTATAAAAAGGCAAAAAACGGCTCAATCTTTATTTTAAATTAATAAGTTGGAAAAGTCCTGTCCAAAAAAAAAAAAAAAGTTGGAAAAGTCATTTTCCCAGCTCTATTATCACGCGTTTAAAACTTAAAATAAGTCGAGAAAAAACGATGGGTAGCTAAAATTAAGCTGTATAAAAGCTGAAGACAGCGTTGTTTTGTCCTTGATTCTCAACAACTCCAATAAAAAAGAAAACCAGTAGTTCACCAAACTATTTTTAGCCGATTTTTTTTGTATAATAATCCGTGTTTTTAGCTGAGTTCACATTTTCCTCACAAGAATTTTCATTCGATTTCGCTCGTTTTTCGGTCTCTGGACTCCACACAAACGTCGGAAATGCCAGGGACCTCGAATTCCGGGCGTCCGCCGCCGCAGTTGGTGGCTAGATCTTCATCCATGACTTTGTCGCCGGAGAACGCCTTGTTCAATAGGTACGAGGTCGGAAAGGTTCTCGGGTGCGGCGCGTTCGCTAAAGTTTATCACGCGAGAGATGTGGCTACGTTGCAGAGCGTCGCGATTAAAGTTATCAATAAGAGAAGATTGAAGGATAACGCGAATCTGATGAACAATATCAAACGCGAGATCTCGATTATGAGTCGGTTGCGGCACCCGAACATTGTGAAGCTTTCCGAAGTTATGGCGACGAAGGATAAGATCTATATGGTTTTGGAATTCGTCAAGGGTGGGGAATTGTTCGCTAAAGTGGCGAAAGGTCGATTTAGCGAGGATTTGGGGAGAAAGTATTTCCAGCAGCTAATCTCCGCCGTTGGTTACTGCCATTCGCGCGGCGTCTACCACCGGGATCTGAAGCCGGAAAATCTGTTGCTGGACGAAAATGGCGATCTGAAGGTCTCCGATTTCGGTCTCAGCGCGTTGGCGGATCACGTGCGAGGGGATGGACTATTGCACACGCTTTGCGGAACGCCGGCGTACGTGGCGCCGGAGATCCTCGCGAAGAAAGGCTACGACGGGGCGAAGATTGACATCTGGTCGTGCGGCGTCGTTTTGTTCGTCCTAATTGCTGGCTATTTGCCGTTCAACGATCCTAATTTGATGAATATGTATAAGAAGATCTACAAGGGGGAATTTCGGTGCCCTAAATGGATGTCGCCAGATCTGAAACGGTTTTTATCTCGTCTATTGGATACAAATCCGGAAACTAGAATCTCAATTGATGAAATCAAGCAGGATGTATGGTTCAGAAAGGGCTATATCGAGGTGCGCAATGAGGTTTCTGTTGATGTTGAAAAGGAGGAGGAAGAGAGTAAATTGCAGGATCTGAACGCGTTCGACTTAATTTCTTTCTCACGAGGTCTCGATCTCTCTGGATTGTTCGATTCCAAGTACGGAACGGCCGACGATGTCGATCGGTTCACGGCGGAGGATGCGCCGGAGAAAGTTATGGAGAAGGTGGAGGAAATGGTGAAGGCGGCGAACGGAGGTGTGCAAATGAGAAGAACGAAGGAATGTGGCGCGGAGCTAGAGGGACAGAACGGTAATTTCGTAGTCGCGCTGGATGTTTACCGGTTAACGGAGAAGTTGGTTGTTGTGCAGTTGAAAAGGAAGGCCGGAGACGCCACCGCGTTTTCTGAGCTGTGGAAGGATAAAATTATGCCGGTAATTCTCCGACGACCGGAGCAACCGGTTCTCGGTAACTAGGGCTTCCGTTTCTACCGCGGCCACGGCGGCTGCTGGGGGTATTTTCGTCTTTTTCTTATTTGTTGTTTTGTAGGAGATTTCTTTTTCCATTATTGATATCATTATTCGTGTGCTGTGTGCATGTATAAACCATTGTGTAAAAATAAATAAATTAAATAAATGTTAGCATAGTAGAAAGAATGCATGCCCAGGGTTTTGAAATTCTCGGCCCGGAGAGTGCATACGTGTGAGAGAGTGGACCAATTGTTTTGAACAATGAGGTCCTTTTGTTGTTGTAGTATATTTTGTGTTGATTCGAAATTAGTTTTGTTTCCTTTATTTTTAGGTTTGCTAATAGCAAACTAACAATGACCTTTGTATTGTTGTTTGCCGTTGTAATTTGTAAACAGATGGAATGGAACCAAATGTATTACAGCCATATAAGCATATTCTTTCAAATGCATTGCAGCTATTTAAGCATATTCTTTGTACAGTATATGTTGATTTTTTTCAAGTTTGGCTAGGTTTTGTATGCATCGGGTGTACCATGCTTTCATAGTATATTTTAGAAGCGTGCAATTTGTTATGTTGAAAAGTGCGACTTATTTATACAGAAAAGTGCAACTATTTTTTTACGGGGAAAAGTTCAACTATTAATATGGGAACATAGTTGTATATTTCTATATGAAATAGTTGCACGTTTCTATTTTGTATAGTTGCACACTTCTAAAATACACTATGAGTGCACGGTGCACCCGGGTGCACATGAGACTCACTCTTGTTTATTATATTTCAAGTTTCATCGAATAGACTCAATAGAGTTCAAACTAGTTTTCAGCACTTACGTAATTTTTTATAAAGTCTTGTATGCATTACGTGCATCATGAAGTTTTAATATAATTTTGAAAAAATTCCTGTCAAAAATAAAAAAAATTATATATATAATTTTGAAAAATTCAATTTGTTTTATTGAATTTTTAACTTTTTATATTGAAATATTTAATTTTTTTAATAAAAACAAGTTAAATGTTTGAAAAATAACTTGAACGGCACGACGAGTTTAGTGCATAGAAAACCTACTTTCAATTATTTTTTTGAAAGAATTTAAACAATAGGTTAGTGGGATGGAATATTTGATTATGATTCGGATTGTACAGCTGTTTGGTATAAAACTAGCCGACGATGACGAATAAGCTGAAGAGAAGTCAAATTCAAATAAAGACTCAGAGTGCATTTTAAAAGCGTGCAACTTGTTATGTTAAAAAGTATGACTTATTTACACAGAAAAGTGTAACTATTAATATGGGAACATAGTTGTATGCTTCTATTTGAAATAGTTGCACGTTTTTATTTTGTATAGTTACACACCTGTAAAATACACTATGAGTGCATGGTGCAGTCGGGTGCACATGAGACCCACTCGTAATTAGGTGTTTTTGTGTGGTTAGAATGAAATAATAAGTCACTTTCTAGAGTTTTTAATAGTATATATAGGGTGGACTATCAACATTGGAAAAATATTTACAGTAAAAACTTCATGCAGCCATATTATTAGGACCGTTAAAAAATATTACTATAGGGAGGTTATTATTAGATAAAATTTTACATAAAAAAATATGTTTAATATAATACATACTATATTACATATATGTAAATTTATTAATAAATTAATATATCTAATTAATATGAATTTAACTAAAATAAATATATACACTTTCAGATTATATAAAATACATGTATCAACTAATATGCATGTATTAAAAAAAAATAGTTATTGCTGACATGTGTATAAATGTTTGTTCAATACATATATATATTTTCATAAAATTAGTACGCTTTTTTTTCTATTTCAAGCAAACGGCACCCAAAGTTGATAAACTAACTAAAATCACTGAAATTTAGATGTGTCACAATTAGACATGCTAAAAAAAATCGGAACCGTCGGTTCCACGGTTTCGGTTCTGAAATCGAACCGAAACCGTAAGATACACGGTTCGGTTCCGGTTCCATCATTTCTATAACTGTGGACCGCCGGTTCCGGTTCGAACCGCCGATTTTTTTTTTTTTTAGTATTTTGTATTTTGTAATAGTTCATTCAATTATTTCTAAGTGTATTTCTTAGCATGTTAGAATTCAAGATACTTAGTTTATACTTAATACTTCAATAATTCAATTAATTCAAAACTATTGTTAGTTGATTTAATTTATTCAAGTTTTCATCTTCATTTTTTCATTGTTTTCAAGAGTTAAATAATCAATAGTCAAGTCAAGAGACCAAGATTCTAAGCTATTTCTTTTTGTTTTTGAGCAAAAAATGGCTTCTTCTTCTTCTTCTTCTTCTTCTTCATTGTAACAAAGTTTATCCTTTTCGTCGTGGAGGAGGATATGGAGCTTTGGTTAAACATATACAATCAAAGCATCCGAGACGGGAGTCAATTTGACATGGAAAATTGAAAATGGTCCAAATGGTGATGAAGTTTAATTCTACTAGACTAGTCTTACTAATTTACCATTGTTGTTTGCATTTTGGTATTGTACTAATGTTATTGTTATGTATATTTTTATGTTTTAACTTTTAATTATTGTAATGTAATCTTTAATTTAAATTCTCATATTAACAATATTATAATAATTAAATATGTCATCTACATTCCTTCAAATTTTAGATCCAAAAAACCAAGAAACATAAAAAAAAAAGGAACCGGAACCGGCGGTTGCGGAACCGAACCGAAACTGCCTTGACCGCGGTTCAGTTCCAATTCCACCACCAAAAATTTTGGAACCGGCGGTTCCGGAACCGTGAGCATCCCTAGTCACAATTAACCATAGGTAAATATTTTAGTCCATCTTAATTGTAATGATATATAATTTTTTATATATAATGTAATTTATTTTTATATGGAGGCATAAATCCTTAAGACGAGACCGGAAAAAAAATATGTCTTATTACAATGTGAAGTTTATTCCTAAATATAACTGGTCCTGAGTTGGGATCATAATTTTTTATTACTATAGAGAGTTTATTCTATATATAGAGTATTCCTAGGGTGGAGAAAATACCGAAAATACCGGTATACCGCACTTACCGTACTGAAAAATATCGTTTTTATCGAAAATTTCGGTACGATAACGATATAAAAATGTAGAAAATCTCGGTGGTATACCAGAAAAATATACCGGTATACCGAAAAATTTCCGATATACCGAAAATATTTCTAAGATACCCAGATATATCTTGAAATTTCGCACAATATCGGTATGATAAATATTTACGAAATTTCGGCACAAAACGGTATGACATTTTTTCGAGATCGAAAATTTCGGATTTTAAATTGCAGTGGCGAAATTTTTTCTAAGTATGCCGCACTGGGCCCACCCCAAAGTATTTCTATAAGAGATTTTCTTGATCCATATAATGTAATTGATGGCATATTAAATATAGTCAAATTTTAGGGTGAACAAGTTTCATACTATAAAATTGGTTTTAATTCACGGGCATGTGATGGAGATAAGATTATATTTTTTATTTATATTTTATAATTTTTAAAGTTTACTTAAGTTTTAATTAATTATTAATGGGTCGGGCTTTTAGGACTTGCAAGCCTAAAATCCTAATTTATCTATTATAAATAAGAGTCTCAAGAACATTGTAAATGAACTTTTGATTATTTATAAAAATGAGATTATTCTCTTGTAAGTTTAACCTTACCCATTATATCTCGCCTTCTTCAAAGATGTGACCATATCCAAATAGATGATTGTTCATGAGAGATTAACTCTTAAATGTTTTTTAATCCCATCAACATTATATGGCTGAGTAACTACGACAGTGAACAGTGTAATTTTGCACATACATGTTTTTTTAATCCCATCAACATTATATGGCTGAGTAACTAAGACAGTGAACAGTGTAATTTTGCACATACTATACTGTGCAACCGTTTTTGCCTTTGAATTATGTGTTTATTAATTTTGTAAATTAAGTGCAGATTTAGGCACTTTTACTTTTGAATTGAATTTATTAAAATGTTGAATCTTTGACTATTCAACCACACACCCACTTTTCCAAAAAATCTATGCAAAAAAAGGTGTGTATAATTTATTTTATTTTTTAACGATCAAAGCAAAGTATCATTAATAAAAAATAATGGAGTACAAGGGGTACTACATCCCTTACAACAATATTATATGATAATTACTAACACGGATCCTCAATCTCTAAAAAAAAAAAAATTCTAATCTATGTCTTGAGATACCGTTACAACAATGAATTTATCTTAGAAGAAACCGTATTCCGTCAATTCTAGAAAGAAAGGTGTTTAGCATTCGAATTTTTGCTACTAACCAAGACCACGTTTCTAAATTTTGATTTCTTTTCCGTAGCCTTTTCACATCTAATTATATCCTATCAAAGATTTTTTTCATTTATAGCTTTTCAAATCGACTAAATCGTACAAATCCAAATAGATGAAGTGATATTACCGTATTGTGTTGATTCAAACATGTCCCATTGTTGAAGTAGATGAACGAAAGGATCCCTGTGTGTGACCATAGTGATACTTGCCCATTTATGGATATTACTCAACATCTTCGTTGAGAAGCTGCCGTTGAAGAAGATGTGTGTTGGGTCTTCCTCCTTTTTCCCCACAAAGGGTGCAAAGTAAGTCTCCGTCGTTTGGGATAACTTGTCTTTTCCTTAGCTTGGTCTTTGTGGGGATTCTTTGTTTCATTATCTTCCACACGATGACCTGAACTCTTTTTGGAACCTTGCTGCCCCATAGTAATTTGAAGGCTTTTTTTTTTTTTTCGTTGTCTTTTTCTCCCTCCCCATTAGCCATGCATTGGTATACTTTCTTGGTGGAGAAAACACCATTGTTCGCTGGTTTCCATTTCCAAAGATCTACACTTGATTGCTTCATTTTGTACCTGTTAAGACATGTTAACAAATTGTTGAGACTTGATTCATCTCTTGCCCTCAAACTACGCCTCCAAGTTAACTTTCACCTCCATCTCTCACTCTCCCAAGACCCCATCTCACTGACATTTGTCTCTTTTTTGTCACTCAACCTAAATAACCTACTATAACTCTCACAAATTGGTAGTTCCCCCACCCAAAAGTCATCCCAAAAATATGTATTCTCTCCATTGCATACGATTTTTTTCTAATTCCCCTTTCATCTCTCCTCCTACCCCTCCCTCGTATAACTCACATATGTCTTTCCACCACCCAGACTTAGACACTCTCCTCCTTCTCCCTCGCCCCGATGTTAACCAGATCCTCTCCCTCCCTTCTAACCTAAACCCCCATGTCTAGACTTGATTATTCTCACCCAAAGTCTTTGTGGTTCATTGAGGAATATATCATATTGTAGACAGAGGGAGTATATCATATGTCTCATAATGGGGTAGGTGGATATAAATATTGTGGACAGAAGAAATATATCATATGTTTCATATTGAGGTAGCTCTGCTCATGTAATTGATGACATATTAATATATAATTAGTGATTATATACTAATTTCACTAACAAAGAGTTAAGATTAGAAGTCCCTAAGTAAGTCTTTTAGGGCAATTTTATTCGTGAACGGTGAATCGAATGAGAGATGCAACGAGGCCACCGTTTCTTATTTTAATCGTTTTCCATGTTTTTGGACCCAGCTTGTGTGTAACCGCAATTTTGATAGTGATGATAGACCAAAAAGTAATATTTTTCAGAAATAAAATGCAAAACTCGTGACGCCAGCTTTAAATTGTGGGAAAAAAATTCAAATATTTGTTTCCAGAATATTGTAAAGTCACGTACGGCCGGGTCATGCTTCCAACTATCTTTCTTTTTGCAAAACCTTTATTAATAGATTTTTCTTAAATTGGAATTAATATGTACTCTCTTTTCCACAAGTGGGTCTCTTGTGCATTCAAGTACACTGTACACTCATGCAAATGAATGACCTATTTAAAAAAAAATTTGATTAATTGAATATATTAGATATGTTATGTGGATAAATGGGTAGGGTTGTGACGAGTGCACGATTCGTGCACCAGTTACTCATGAGACTTTATTCTCATTGTTAGTTTTATATACTATATGAGCCCGTTTATTATGTGGGAAAAGAAAGGAAAATAAGGGAAAATAAATTATATCCTACTTTTTCAAGTGTTATGTTTGATGACTTTTCACTTGGGCCCGAAGGCCCGCATTTCTTTTTTCCATTTTCACATGATTATGCATCCCACCTAGGAGGTGATATTTATAATATCAAACATTATCCCTTGATGTTAATTGACTTAAATAACCCTGTTTTAATTCATTGTGGGAAAAAAATACATGTAACAAGGGGGTATAATAGTAAAATTAATATTTATCAAGTGAATTCTCATGTTTTTATCAATCTTAACAAACGGTTGAAATAAAATAAATCATGATTTGAATACATCATAACGCATAATTGAAAAAATCGAAATATATCACATAGGTAAAGAAAAGCGAAAGATTATATGAACTAGTTACACCATTTTTCAACACGTACACCAGTATCCAAATTAAAAATTGGTGAAAAAACGGGTCAAAAAACGGGTCATACATAAACTCAAAATTTCCCAATCTATTCATTTTCTCTGTTTTCCAGATTTTCAAAAATCCCACGCTACTCATCTCCAAAATCCCACGCTGCGTCGCTGGCAAACTCCAGAATCCCACGATGTGAAGCTGCTCACTCCGAAATCCGACGCTGCGACGCTCCAATATCCCACGCGATCGGAGGTCTCTCTCTAAATCTCGATCGCTGATGCTCATCTGATTTTTTTTTTCTTCGACCAGATTTGTGTGTGATTCTTCGATTCACATATCAGCCGATTTCTTCAATTTCTACTACACTATGTTTTTTTGTGTATCTTCGTTGAGAGGTAACTACACTGTGTTTTTTTAGTCCATACTTCATGATTCTGTATTTTTTATTGTGTGTACGCTTACAAACTGTATATATTTCATTTTCCCCAATTTGTTTGAAGAATTTTGATTATAAATCACAAAATTTCATTAATATTTTTGAATTTGTATATCTAGACGTTTGATTATGAGTAATATTGAGTGTGTGAGTATTTTGACTAATTTGAATCCAATCCTTGATACTTGTTTATGTATATACATTTCTTCTTGACTGTTTCGTGCAACACTAGTGCAGTTTATACATTGACAGTGTTCACGTGTCCATTTCATTGCTGCTTGTGCTATTAAATTTTAATTTCTGATGAATCTGTTGGTAGTCATTAATTTGCTCATCTTTGTTTGGTGCTTGTTTATTTTCCCTATTTCTGCATTGATTAATATACCATGGGTCATGGGGTCCTTCCCATTTTTTTGCTTAAAATAATGAATGAATAAGCTAAAGGTGGCTTTCTGCTTATGGCTTGTAGCTAGAGAGAGAATTGTTGTGTGCTCCAAATGTGTATGCTTGTCGTTGAATATATATAACGTAACAACAAAGTATTTAATGCACACAAGTGCTACGATATAGAATTTGGTTTCAATCGTCCAGATACTCACCTTATTTTTTACCGCTCTAGGAAAAAAATGTAGAAGGCCTCATGTAAACAAAATCTAACTGAAATGGCTAAGAATTATTAGATGATGACCAACAATTCTGTCTTTCTTCCTGCATATTATTTGCTCAAATGTTTAATGATATGCTAAAATATGCTTGATGTCAACCTCTGGGTGGACTTGCCCAGTGTGATTGTGTGTATATTGGATTATTATTCCTTCAGTTTAGATTCTACTATCTTGTGGCATATTTTTTTTAGTTAATTGCATACTGTAATTTCGGTTAACGTTGATGGGTGACAATTTTTCTTTCCTTATTATAGAAAAGTTCAGAGGAAGGCTCGATCCAAAGAAGGAGAAGATCCCACCTCATGTTTTGCAAGTCATTGAAGAAGAACTGACAAAATTGCAATTGTTGGAAGCGAAGTTCTAGTGAGTTTAAGGTAACGCGAATTATCTTGAATGGTTGACAGCATTGCCTTGGGAGAATTCAAGTTTGTAGTTGAATTGTCATCTCTTATGGTTACTATTACTTTTCCTGTCCCAATCTTGGGACATTCTTGTGTTGTTTACATTAATTCCTGAAGTTTGTTGATATTATTGGGTGTAAACTTTACATACAGAAAGTTCTCTTCATGGTAATTTTATTAATTTATTGCTCTAAAACTGATGGTTCTCTCAATAAAACTTTACTCAAATTAAATGAATGAGCACAAACTTCTTCCCTCGGAAAGGATTCAATCTGTAAAGATTGAATTGAGCGCTTAATGTCGTGTATAAATTGTGTTCAATACTTACATATTCATTTCCATTATAACTCTCATTTAGAATGCAAACGTCATAGATGGTGTAGGAAAGACCTTCCACATGACAATATATATTCAATTAACTTTATTGGAACTTCATAAGAAAAGGAAAATTTCCCGAGTATCGTGCATAATCGTTCTGAACAAAATATTGTCCCTCGTCTATTGACTATTACAGTAATCTGATATTCAGTCTTCATAACAAGAGAAATGTTGCTAAGTCGGAGTCATGCTTCAATTTATAACCTGTGAGAATATTCTCATTGCATATGTTTGATACTAATCCTGATATTTTTTATAATTTCTATTGTATTGCCCAGTTATGAGAACTTTGATGTAATCCGTGCACAAAACATTCTTGATGAAGACGGATTGACAGATGTCAAAGAAAGGATATTGGAGTTCATAGCAGTGGGGAAACTGAGAGGAATTTCACAAGGTCTGGCAGTCTTTATTTATGTTTCAACTTGTATCTTTTCTGGAAGAATGTGACTAGTTACTGTGTGCATCATGAAAATTAGTTGCTGATTTGTTTGAAAAAGTAATTCTAGTTCAAATGATAAATATTGGTCTATGATATTACCAACTATTATGGTCTATGGTTATTATGGTGATATTCTATTTGTGTTAATTATTTCATCTTGCGGCTTCAGGAGGGTGATGAGAATGCTACTTTGCCTTACTGGTTGTACAACACATCTGCACTTGTCTGTTAGGCCTCCAAATGGGCTGAAGTGAAATTGGAGCCCAATGGTCTCTACTAATTGTTGCTAACACGTAATGGGCTGAAGTTGATGGCTGCAAGGTTTACTTAAAACTATCTAATCTTGAACATGGGTTGTTTTTTGGTAAAAAATTGATGTAATTTTATATGGTCCATTTTCTTTTATTTCCTCATATTTTACTCGCTTTATCTCGTTCTTTACTCTCTTTGTGATATATTTCTTTGTTTGACTTCAATAATTAATAGAGTCGTGTTTTGTTTTATAAAATATGAGCTATGGTATATGAATTTGCTATCTCATGAACTATAGTATGAAATTATATGAGCTACAATTTTAATTTATATGAAATATAGTATTAAATGATTAAGCTATGGTATATGTCATGAGCTATAGTATTAAATTGTGGTATAAACTATAGTATTAATTGACAGGAGCTACAGTATTAATTGATAGGAGCTATAGTATTAATTGGTATAATAGGAATTATAGTATTAATTGATATGAGCTATATATGATATTAATTAGTATAATATGAGATAATAAAAACTTGTATGGATCTGGTTCATGCTATGAACCTTGTTTTAATTTCATAGCATTTGACCCTACTCAGGGTATAATACGGGTTAAGTTTAGTGATTTAGAAAAATATGTTGGAAATGAGTGAAATGAGTCAAATAATTCAAGTTCATAGCATAGACCTGGTTCATGGGAGACCAACTCATATGAGGTATAATATTAATTGATATGAACTATATTATTAATTGGTAAAAGCTATAATATTAATTGGTATAAGCTATAGTATAAAATTATATGAGCTATAGCATGGATTTATATGAGCTATAACATGAATTTATATGAGCTATAATATTAATTGATATAAGCTATGGTATATGTCATGAGCTATAATATTAAATTATAGTATGAGCTATAGTATTAATTGACAGGAGCTATAGTATTAATTGATATAAGCTATGGTATTAATTGGTATAATAAGAACTATAGTATTAATTGATATGTGCTATATTATTAATTAGTATAAGCTATGATATTAATTGGTGTAATATGAGATATATTATTAATTGGTATGAACTATAGTACTAATTGGTATAAGCTATAGTAATAATTGATATAAACTATAGTATAAAATTATATGAGCTATAGTATTAATTAATATAAGCTATAGTATTAATTTGTATGAAATATAGTATTAATTTGATATAAGCTATTATATTAATTGATATAAGCTATGGTATTAATTTGTATGAAATATACTAATTGATATAAGCTATGGTGTTAATTTGTTTGAAATATAGTATTAATTTGCATCACAACAAATTGAAAATTGAGTATGATACATAATTAGGAACACAAAAAAATTAGGTAACTAAAATCTGTATTTTTTGAATTAAGAATAATTTTTTAAATAAAGCAAAATAAATTTTAATTTTAATATAATAAAAAATTGAATTTTGAATATGATGCATAAATTAATAAAATTAAATAAAAGTTTTGTGTAATTATTATTTGTATTAGTTGAATTGGAAAAAAAAAATTGAAAAAAAATCAAAATGAATTTAAATTGATGTTTTGGCCCAAAGAAAAAAAAAGAAAAAGAAAAAAAAACACTGACGGTTGGCAGCAGCGTTCGAACACCCAACTTTAATAGGCGAACAAAGCAGCTCACCACCACGCCACCAATATGGTAATGTTAAATGCATGTAAGACATTTAATATATACATTAACTACAACCGGGTCATGGCTGGATTCATTTCTACTAATATGGATAGTGGTGTATGGTATACCACTTTCACATAAAACCTGCTCACATGATTTCATATCTTTTCATATCTCATACCACTAAATAAATGAGCTCTCTATATATATATATTATTATATATAAATTCTATCTTTATTTATAAATGATATATTTTTTAAATAGTACTCCCTCCGTCCCATAAAAGTGTGCACGTTTACTGTTTTCACGTGTTTTTGCGAGCGAGTTTTTTATTAGTATTTGTAATGATAAAGTGATTTTTAGAGGGGTCATGCTAAATGTGCAGATTCTGCCATGGGCAGAATCATTAAAAATAAAGTTGAATGTTATTAATATTAAACAATTACTATTTTGTCCTTGCATAATTTTACTTGAAATATCTTAAAAATGAAAAAACATTATTATTAAAACTATTACTCCTGTAAAAAAAAAAATATATATTAAAACTATTACTCCAATATTTTTTTCGAACTTTTCATGTCACTGAAATAAATTTTTGAACCAACCTGCCGGCCATGGGCGCTCCGCCGCCGCCTATTTTAAAAATCTATAGACTAGCAGTAGCAGCACCGCCTGAGAAATCCCAGAGGTGAAGAAATAAGATTCGTAATATAACTAAAAAAATTCCAGAAATGAAGACTATCAAATTCAAAAATACAATTCAAATTAAAACACTCAAAATTTTCAAAAGATGGTTTCTCCTTATGATGTCCATTTGCAAGGAATCAGAAAAAATTTATACGAAATTGAACACAAATCCAACAAATAAAAAATGACGACAAATCCAGAAATTACAAGAATTAAGAAACTGAAAACCCAAAAATTGCAAATAAAAGAGGAACAGTAGTCGCCGGCTCGCCGCCAATTGAAGAACAGAGAGAGCCAATGGCAGCCAACAAGATGGGCAGCGGCAAAGGATTTTGATTGGGTGGGGGGGCAATGGGCAGGCTATTAGTCACAATAAAATATTATTTTTTAGAATGTAAAAAGATTATTTTAAGGGAAAAAGCAGGGATGTGTGTTATTTTGGGGATGCAGGGATCCGCGTCATTTCCTATACGCGTGGGTTAGTGGGGGTAAAATAAATTTTAAATTTTATTAAAAAATAATGCGAGTGACGATTAAATTAGATTAAAATTTTTATTAAAAAAATAACACCACGCTTTGTCATTAACAATTCCTTAGTTTTTAAGCTTTTTAATTTTAATAAAGTTTGCAAAATAATTTATTTTTAAATGTATTGAATATTTTTTTTTATTTTCAGATTTTTTAATTAATATTTCTTTGATTCTATTTGATAATTTCTCGAATTTTCATATTCAAAAGGTCATGTGTCACATCACCAATCGGGTATACCATTAATTCAAATACATCTTTTAAAAAAAGACATAAATAAATTTATGAGTCATATATTTTTTCCTAAATTATTATAACTAATTATAATCTATGTTGAAGAAAATTTGAAATTGTATAATATAGTAGGGTTTGTGGTTTACAAGTTAGATTTTGCTAGTTTAATGGGTAGATCTCCCTGCGCATCGGTGTATCGTCTTACTTTAAAATCAGATTTTGAAATGTGCAACTTGTTTTCCTGAAACATTCAACTTGTTTATACTGAAACGTTGAACATTTCAGTGTAATACAAGTTGAATGTTTCAGTATAATACTAGTTGAACATTTCAAAAAAATAAGTTGTACCATTGGCCTAAGATGGTTTGCTTCGGTGCTGCTTTTCTTTTCCACGGCTTTCCCGAGGTTTGGAAAAGAGTCGAACGATCGACTGATTCGGCGAGAGACTAGAGAAAATGCGAAGACCTTGTATAGGTTAAGGCGAGCTTGAAAAAGAGAGCCCCTATCGAATCGAGAGAGGAATTCAATTCGATAAATTATCAAGACCTTTGTGTGAAACTTCTATCTATCCCGAATATAAAAAATGAACTTAAATTGTATGATGTATTTAGTGCATATAATTGTCTAGTTTAATTAATGAATTGATAATTCACAAGAAAGTGGCATCCTCCATTCTTTATTTCATTTTTTAAAATATAATTATAATTCACATATAACTATATTAGATTATAATTATTTGAATAAAAAATAAAATAGAGTACTAGTATGATTTATAGGGGTTAATCGCAATATATAATCCTAAATCATAATTTATCTTGCAATATTCATCGTACTTATCTTAAAATACTTTTGATTTATATTATAATAATTGTTAAGTCTTGTATGATTCTAGATGAGATCAGACTCATCACAGATTTTAAAATCGTGTAATTTTCTATATTGAAAGATGCAACTTATTTATACTGAATGATGTAATTTTTTTTTCATATTAATAATTGCACGATTCAGTGTAAATAAATTGCATATTTCAATATAACAAACAGATTTATTCTAAAACGACTATTTATGGAATTTATGGTGCACTGAATACATCATATCTTTCAAAATGTTCAATTTTGTTTCGAGACTTATCATTTGTTAATTTATTTTACCATACTTACTATATATTTCAATATTTTTTTAATTTATTATTTTTTAAAATTTGTATTTACTTTTAATTAATTTAAAAATAAAAGAAATAACAATTTCGTTCAGGAAAATCTATATGCATATCTTCTTTAATCACAAAATGTTAATAATTTTTTGAGTAATTGTGCGTCTTTTAATTTTATCTTTACAAACAAAAAAATAAATAAATAATTAACGAAATAGTCTTCAAATGATAAACCTTCTGTTCCCCACTTCCCGCCCAAACGCATGTTAATAACTTCTACCACCGCCCTCACCCTCAAAAACGCTATGAAACCCGCCCACCATCTCCATAAAATTTTGATTATAAGATGAGGCGTATTTGATATCAAAATTATGGGTTTTGGCAATTCCTGGATATGAGATGATTCTTTTTGAGAGCGGTGGCCCGATTAAAACGAAGGTTGATGGTGGTTGCCAGCGGTGGCGGCGGCGGCGGCGCTCTCAGGACGGTGCCTGGTTCAGTTTCTTTTTGTTCAATTTCTTTTCAACTTTTTTTTTTTTCAAATAAGGGTATAACAGTAATTTAAAAATCTAAATTTAATTTGTAATGTCTATAATTCCCTTTCTGCAATCTGGCCCTTAATAATTACCGTTTTTTAAAGTTAAACATAAAAGATGAGGTAGATCTATAATATCATTTTTTAAAAATCACTTTTATAATTTGAAATACTAATAAACAATTTCTGTCATTAAAAACTCGATAATAAAGGTGGTGTATTGACGTTTTTACCTGGGACGGATGTATTAATAGTTCATGTATATAACAATAATAATTTTTAAAAAATTAAATTACCTCCTTCACAAAAAAATTGTCAAACTTTTATTATACTGATTTTCTTTGTTTTATATTTCCATTTATTCAAATTCCAACTCTTTGTTAATTATTTTGATCGAGCCGACCATTAATATCATCAAATAAAAAAAAAAATACAGCTACTTGGTTTAGTATTGAGTATTTGGTGGCTGAAAATCTATTCAAACGAGATGCTTGATTTGAGGTTGTTGTTTTGAAACACTTTTGTAATTTTCGAAGACTTATTTTCAAAGTTCCCTCTCACAACTTTTAAAAATAAGTGCTTCTGAAAACTGTTTTAAGTGTTTCAAAACACACCCTAAGAATCCTACATTCTTTTTATTTTTGATTAAAAGTAAGTAACTTTAAATTATATTATTTTTATTTTTGATATTATTGATTCAAGCTCATGATTAAAAAATCACACATTACCTTTACAGTTATATAAAGAAATTAAAGTAAATTTGTTTTTGATGATTATAAATATAAGAATAATAATTTGATTCATCACTTTTAATTTTTTTTTATATTTTCCAAAATTGTTATGAGTATATATAGGTATGAGAATGATTTTAAGTGTAAATTTTAATTGAAAAATATTTGCCATTAAAATATAATAAATATTTTAATTATTTGAAGAGTGAGTCTCTTGTATACTCAAGTGCACCGTGCACCCATGCAACTGAATGACTCATTTAAAAAAAAGACAAAGTCTAGTATACAAATTTGTATAGGTACAAAAACTTTAATTTTCAATCAAATTCTATAATTGATGAATGTAATACAAAATTGAGTGGTTATTGGTTCACTTTCGACCCGACTAGTTCATGGTTCAAACTCAAATAGATCATAATTTATGGTTAATTATTTAGTGTTTAAAAAGTAGTTGATTGATTTATGACAATTTTATAAATTTTATTCTATGCGAAATTTCTTGCACATTAGACCTACTTCTTAAAAAATACTTAACCCATATAATATATTAGAGATGTTGTGTGGACACATGAAGAGGAGTTGAAGAAATAGCATTATCTTTATTAAGATCCGCTGTAGTTAAGCATTTAGATTTGTCATTTTATATTTATATGCAAATAATACCATGTTTTTATGCATATTTAATTTCTTTTCATTATTTTAAGATATTGTTAATGCAGAACAAAAGAAATCAGGCAAAAATGGTTGCAGATAACTTACCATTAGGCTGAAAGTGATAATGTATGAAAATCAACAAGATATAAAATTCATCTACAATAAAAACAAACATATTAAACTCAGCAAAACTAGAATGACAAAGTTTATAAAGAAACTTTTGATCCAACAAGGCTTTTATAAATTTGGTCGTACGAGCATAAAATTGATGTTTTGGCCCACTTATTTTTATAGACTGTTTTATTGGCCCAATTTAGTATATTGACTGTTGATGATAATCGGCCCACTTAATATATCAGATTTACCGGTGATGACATGATACAAATTTATATTCACGGTCCATCCTTTTCTTTTATTTAAACTTTAATAACATATCTATTATTGGTAAAAAGCTGTGCGATCGTATTATAGGAACAGGAAAAATATATTAATATAGAAATTATTCACAAAATAAAAGTTTATAGAAAAATATAAATTCTTCTTAAAAAATAATATTCAATATAATACATATTTATACTATGTAAAAATCCATTAACAAATTCAATTAAAATAATTGATATAGATTTGACTAAAATAAACTCGTGCACTTTTGATAGTATTAAATACATGTATGAACTAATCAAATGAATTATTATTAATCTGTAGCATAAATAAAAGGATATAAGTGACCCATAAAAATTAAGATGATCTGAATCGCTATAGATAAATATTTTTAGGCTATCTTAAACTTATTGTAGTGATATATAATTTTTTTTTTATAAATAATACTATCATTTATTTTTTTATATGGAGACATAAACCTTTAAGACGGAGACCAAAAAAATATATGACATTACAATGTGGGTTTATTCACCAAATATAACCCTGGTCAGAAGTTGGGACTTTAGGTTTTAAATCCTAATGAATATTAATGTGTGTTTATTTTTGGCTTTTTAATGGAAAGCAAATTTAATTTTGTGTCAAATCAATGTGTAAAAGTGAATGATGTTGTATTATTATTATTGTTGAGGGATTGTAATAATTAGATGATTGTATATTAATGATTAAAATTTATAGGTTGATAGGGTGCGTTTATAAAAATCAATTTATAAAATTATAAAGAGTAAAATCAGTTCTGATTTAAAAAACTCAAACCCCAGGGTTTAAAAACCCATGTAAACATAACCTTAAAGATTCAATCTTTTTATGAAACTTATTTATAATAAATTGATATTATTACTTGTAAATTAATATCATAATGCTTATCAACTTAGATTATTAAAATTAATAAATGAATCTATGATATTAATATAAATTCAGTTTTTTGTGGTGAAAAAAGTTTTTTGCGTGTAAATTTAAACAATCTTCTTTTTCACCCATAAATTAGTCATCAGGCCATAATAATGAGTTCACAAAGGGTAGATGGCCTCGATATCTTAAAAACTTCTAAATTTGTATCCTTGAAAATTTCGAGACACGTCCAAAGTGTTTAAAAAAATGCATATATTGTGGGAACTACGTGTTAAGCAAAGTGAGGATTTTTGCTGTCGAAGATCAAATGTATGAGATCTCACACATGGGCATCCTTTTGAAAAAGAGCTGTCATTCTTAATCTTAAGCCGCCCTCATTACTTTTTGCTTCTAAATTTCCACATTGAAGATATCTCATTAGTTTCTTCAAAAAACACAACATTGACCTCCTTTTCCCTCATCATGTGATAGATCTCCACTTTTAAGCAACCATTTCTTCACTTAATTTCCATTTTAATTGATTTTGTCAATACATCTCTTAGTCAATCAATCAAAGCCCATATTTCTTGAATATATGTACAGGTAAAAGTAAATTAACTGGAAACCCTATTCTTGTTTTTTTTTTTTCATTTAGATTAACATATACAAATATTTTCTTGGCATACATATTCGTGGCTAATTAATTTGTTTGATGAAATTAAAATTAGGGAAAAGTTTGATGAGTTTGGAAAGAAGGTGAAGGGAGACCGAGGTGGGTTGCAATATGGGAAGAAGACACATGTTGGGGCCTCCAGGAACAATAAACACAATAACGCACCTTGTGCTGCGTGTAAGCTTTTGAGAGAGAGGAATGTGCTGACAGGCCCTTTCTCACCTTATTTCTCCCCCACATGAACCTCACAAATTTGCAGCTATTTAAAGTCTTTGGAGCTAACAACGTTTCCAAGCTACTCATGGTATTATTATTTTTATTTCAACCCTTTTAATCTTTTTTTCAATTATTTTTTAATTTTATGCAATCTTTTAGTTTCAGATCCTTTATTCATCAATATCTTGTTTACCTAAATTATATAGCAGAATTATAAACATGAAAATTAAGAAAATATTTGTACCTTCATAATAAATTCTCAAAAAGTAGGGATTTTGAACTAAATATCTCATATAATTTCAAAAATTGCTTGATTGATTTGAAATAATTAATCCTTATAAGCTTGTATCTTCTGTGACTTACACGACACACTAAATTGACCTATAAAAATAAAAAACCTATCACTGTAGCTTCCCTGGCTAAAAAGTCTTTAATGACAAGTTTCTGATTCCATCAAAATGAAGTAAGTTTCACGTACGAGAACTCTATTTTTAATGTCGTTGTTGTTATGCATATGTATTATCGTTGTTTAAGCGAATGCTTGATTTATTGAGCAGTGATAGTAAATATGCATAACCGTGAATTAAAGTTGAAGAAAAAGAGTTCACGAGTTCACATAAATTTTTCTTATTAAAATGAGGTTTTATGCTATGGCTAATTATGCTTTTAATTGCTCTTCTTTGTTTGTGTCTACTTCATGACATTACGTGAAGCAGTTGTTGACATTGTCTCTGCCGAGTTTATGGCCGACTAATACACTATTTATCTTTCCTATCAAAAAAGAAAAGAAAAAAAAGAGGTTTTCCTATCATGATTTGCGAGCAAGCAAGACCGTTTCATGTTATTAAAGACTTTAGACAAAGAAACTACGAATAAATGAATAATGACAGGATTTAATCTATCATTATAAATCAATTTTTTTGTAGTGTAAATGTCACTCACACAAATGTAAAAATTAAATTCATTATTATGAATTTCAAATTTGTCCAACCTGACATTCGATTGAATTGCACCCTTTTATTATATATATATATATATATATATTTTTTTTAATTTTCACTTTTTGTTAAATCACTAGGAGGTGCCTGAACCACAAAGGGCCGATGCTGCAAACAGTTTGGTATACGAAGCAAATGTAAGGCTACGAGACCCAGTATACGGTTGCATGGGTGCAATTTCGGGCCTGCAGCAGCAGATCCAAGCCCTACAAGCTGAACTCAACGCAGTGAGAGCTGAGATACTAAGGTACAAGTACAGAGAAGCCGCAAATTCCATCATTGCTTCAACTAATTCCGCCTTGGCCGTTTCCGTGGCGGAGCTGCCCCCAACTCCGGCCGTGGCGGCGCCACCTCCTCAGCCGCCTAATTCCGTCGTCGTCTCGTCGACCTCTTCGACTCCGTCTCTGTACACTTCCCTTCTAGCACGGCTAGCTACAACAGTACTATTTCCAATAATCATGTACCCTTTTTTGATTAATTGTATCAACTCATGTTTTTTTTTTTTAAATTTTCGTGATTAATTAATTAACCTTTAAATTTCTCGATGTATACTATAAGCTAGAGGGGAAAAAAAAATTCCCTGTCGGAGTTTCATTTTGATTTAATTCTTCATAACATATGTAGATTGTGCTCTCTCTTTTGGAAAATTATACATATATATTATCCCGAAAATTTAGCATTCGTTCTAGTCTATTAAGAGAATTCCATGAAAAAAAACGACGAGAGAATTCCGCAAAATATAGGTTGGAATTGTACAATTATAATCAAGAACAATTATCATTTATAAGTCGAGTATAATTTAAATATGTAGCTCATATGAGTTATGAGTTTGAATGAGGACGACTCAAGTGTTTAACAAAAATAGACTAATCGGTATTCATATGATCATGAAGCAGGATTTAAACCAAATTAAATCTCATAATTTTACTTTATTGAAATGGTCACTGTAACTATCAATATTTTTAATTTAGTCCCACAAACATTTAATTTGTTTCAATTTAGTCTCAAACCGTCGGAGATCGATCAAAAATATTCAAAACAATGTCGTTTAATTACATAAAAATTAGGGGCGGCGTGATAGACACATGACTAAAAACGGCGTTATTTTGGGTGTTTTGGTTGATCTCCGGCGGTTTGGACCCAATTGAATAAATTGAATACATGTGAGACTTAATTGAAAAAAGTTGATTATTCTGGAACAATTTCAATAAAGGTGAAAAATTACGTGACGAATTTGTTTTAAATCCCTCGTGAAACCATTAAGAAGATCAGGACCATGCTATTTAAAAAATACTAGTAATAATTACCGAGTAAACAATATCATTATTTTAATTAATGATTTCAATAATCATCACATCAACATTAAAAATGCATAGCAATGAAGCAAAAATAGAATAAGGCAAAATGTTAATTACTTCTCGTTCCTAAAGTATTAATGCATGAAATGATGACCTGATCACCTAGGCACTTGGTAGTTGGTATTAGCTAGCTAGGGCTTGATATTTTTTTTTGGAAGAGACGAGAAACTCACTCGACGCATGTCGTTGACCCCTCAATTGGGTGGATTGTAATCGAAAAGATATGCCCCATGTAACAAACATTTGTGGGAAAGAGCCAACAAAATTCAATCACAGGACAAATCCCATACTATATCAATGGAAATTTCAC